>CM053577.1:128073382-128163536 GCA_028646485.1 Cryptoprocta ferox | reverse complement strand
GCCTGCCGTATCTCAAGATACCCACACAGAAGATGGGCACATGCCAGAGCTTAGAATGTCAGCCACACACTGGACACCCAAGTCCTCTGCTTCGGCAGCGGGATGCGGCTGTTGCTAAGCAACCAGTTTATCTTTTGGTCAGCAGATAGAGAAGCAGACAGGCGGCTCCTGCTCTGGAGAGTTCCAGCCATGAGAAACCAGGCTGGGAGCGGGAGACGGGAGTGGTGTGGAAGAGAGATGGGGGGTTGGACTTGAACTCTGCTGCTGCCTGCGGGCTCTGACCCTCCCCTGTGTGCTGAGGACCCCTTCTTCCTGGAGGTGTGGGTCTGCCTTTTGAGACGGGAGGGAATGGTGTAGACCAATGACACAATGATAGATTCAGCTTAAATAAAACAGAATCTGACCTCATGGGAAAAGAAGTCTCCTTTTCAGAGGAGGTTAAAGTGGTTACTGCCTAAATGCTGTATCTTCATTTGAATTCAAAACCCTTAAGAGGCAGTTGATTATTTTACTTTGCATCGGAGAGCTCAGAAAATTGTATTTCTTCTGGAGGGTGCACCGCACACCTTATGTGTCTCTGACCCCCCAGCTGGTGGGACCTGTTAGCTGAAGTGTAATCGCCTCATAATCACTCATACCTGGCTGGACCTCTGTGGGTCATTAATGGCTTCTCATAGCCAAGTTCAGTCTTTTATTGTCAATCGGGAACAGGTGCTATACAAAAAAAGTACAGCCAGCCAGGCACTTTGCCGAGGGGAAATCAAGGTGTTGATCAGTACAGGTGATTCCTGCCTTTAAAGAACTTACAACTATAGGTGAGAGGAGGGAGTTTACAGAATGTTCTAGAACAGAAGTTCCCAAACATTCAGCATTCTCCATTCAGCGGTTTTAGAGTCTTAGTACTTTTTCATGGTGCTCCTAAGGACCCAAAGAAAGACCTAGCAATTTCATTTAGTAAATCAAAATAGTAAGTATTTATGTTCTAACATGCAGGATACTTGAAAATATTGACCCATAAATTGAAAGAATGTAATTATTTCATTCCTTTTTAATTTTTTTAATGTTTTTTTTTTTAACATTTGTTTATTTTTGAGAGACAGAGAGAGACAGATCATGAGCAGGGAAGGAGCAGAGAGAGAGGGACACACAGAATCGGAAGCAGGCTCCAGGCTCTGAGCTGACAGCACAGAGCCTGACGCGGGGCTCGAACCCATGAACCGTGAGATCATGACCTGAGCTGAAGTTGACCGCTTAACCGACTGAGCCACCCAGGCACCCCTGTAATTATTTCATTCTTAAATAATCAGGATGAATTGTAATGGTATGTGTGTGCCTGTTGGGCACCGTACAACTTCTCAAACCATGGAATCAAACTACAACCACTCTCATTTTCTACCCTGCCTCAAGTTTTGCCTGGTACTTTGGTTTTGTTTTCATCACAGCAACTGCCAAAAACTAAGTTTTAACAGAGATTGGATGTTATTGAAAGGAGTGTCGCGCAATCCAATATCGAAACTGAATCTCCTTGAGCTAGTAGTGATTCCTGGGGTGTCCAATAGATGCTGAGTATCTCAAACATTTAAAATACACCGCAGTGCCCCTGTGAGTTCCCTGTGGGACCTCTGGGATGCCTTGGGTGCCGAGGCATTCAGGTAGACAGCCATGATGGTAAAGCACAGAAACTAGTAGTGGAAAATACTAGATCAGACAGAGGCCAGGGCACACCCCTTCCCATGTCTTCTCCAGGAGGCCTTCCGTAAGTGTTTGCAGTTGAACAAAAGGTTACATGAAAATCCACGATTCCAGTTTGGTTCCTTTATAGTCAGGTTTTAGTGTCTGTCAAGTTGCATTCAGAATTGCAACATAGTATTCAAGATGAGACACCGATACACAGAGCCAGAGTATGTGGATTGGAATCCCAGCTCTATGTGTTACTAGTCTATGATTTGGTTGGGTATTGACTCCTCCTGGCTTATGACCTTGGGAAGGGCAGTGACCTCTGAGAGTATTAGGAGGAGTATAACCATACTTTGCCAGGAGCTTGGTACATAGTAATGCTTCAGGAAGTAAATGTTAGATCTATTCTTCTTACGACTGGGGTGCATTTAGACTTCAGTGTGATTATGACCAGCTTTTCTCTGGATGAGGTGTAAGTGCTGGGAGCATGGGTGAGGGCTGAGGTGGAGGACAGCACCCTCCCAACAGGGAAGGGGACAAGCCACAGCGAGGCGCCTCGGCAGAGCCTGGCTCTCTGCTCTCAGAGGGCCCGGAAGGCTGAAGACCTGCTCCCTAGGCAGGGACATCAGTCACACAACACCCCTCCCACCCCAGGCGTGGTCTCTGTTCTTGTTCTCTGTCCTGGGCACACCATCAGGGCGTCCACTGTGTCTCAGACATCTGGACGTCTCCCCATGTACTCGACCCGAGTCCTGGGCAAGTCTGATGAGTGACCACGTGTTTCGAAGCCCCAGGCCAGACTTGTTGCAGCACTGTGCCCATGCAGCCCCCTCTCCTGGGAGTCAGTGAGAGTCCATTTCATGCAGGAGCATCTGCAGGATGTAAAGGGAGCCATGCCAGGCTTGCCAGGACTCTTTCCCCTCGGGCTGGAGCCTTTAGAGCCTTGCCACCAGCATGTCTGTATCCCAGCCTCCTCCAGGGCCTCACATTATTATGGAGAAGAGAAAGTATTAAGACTTGGCCCATTTCCTCAATCTGTAAAATGGGGCTACTGCCACTTGACCTCACCAAGCAAGCCAAGGGCTTTCCCGTTTCCCAAGCTTTCACTCGTATCTCTGGGGCAAACACAGATACAGGTGTGCCCAGTTTTCCAGGAGTCTGCCAACTAGGATTCTCTCTTTTTAAAAAAAAAGAGTCTCCGTTGTTTGTAAATTGTTTTCAAAAAAAAAAATTCAAGACTCACCACAGCCAGCCCCTGGGGCAAGGCAATGGGTCTCAGCTCCCCAGTGAGAGGGCAGAAGGGGTTTTGTGAAACTGTCATCAGCTCTGCACAGAGGGTTGTCAAACACTGAGCACTGTCCCTTTAAGAGAGCAGGCTGGAGGAGGGAAGAAGTTGCTAGCTTCTGGGCTGCTCAGGGAAGCCTGGATCTCTGTGTTCAGTAAGATGCCTTGTAAACTGTGCCCCCCTTCCTGCACCACCAGCCTCCTCCCTCAGTCTTGCCCATTCCTGACGTTCTGAGCTCTGTAGATGCGATCCTCCTCCTGGCCTTGATGTTCGCACAGATCTGTCAAAATATCAGCTGCAGCTGAGGGTGAGGTTGGGTTCTCAGGAGGGAGGCATGCTACTTCGAAGCCTTCCCTCACTCCCTGAGCCTTCATGATTCGCCGGGAGCAGCTAATAAGGTGCACGGCTAAATGTCTCAGACTGTGCCTTTGCTTCGCATTTGCCCAGTTTTGACTCCCAGTTGCCACCCCACCCAGCCAGTAGAGCCAACAGAAGTCCCTGCCTGGGGTTACGGAGTGAACCAGCACCCCAGCCAGTGCCTAGAGCTTCTACATTTTGTGTTCATTCGTGAGAGCAGCTAGCATCCCTCATTCTACTTCGCTTTCCATTAAAGCACACTGGATCCTAGGCTGCTTTATTATTATTATTTTTTTTAATGTTTTTCATTTATTTTTGAGAGAGAGAAAGAGACAGTATGAGCAGGGGAGGGTCAGAGAGAGAGGGAGACACAGAATCCAAAGACAGGCTCCAGGCTGTGAGCTGTCAGCACAGAACCCGACGCGGGGCCCGAACCCACGAACCTTGAGATCATGACCTGAGCTGAAGTCGGACGCTCAACCGACTGAGCCACCCAGGTGCCTCTTAGGCTGCTTTATTAACAGGCATCTCAGTGGTTCCTCTGTGCTCAAATCGATCTTTTCAGAAAGGGATCCAGAAAGCTTGTACACCTCTTGGACTGGAGAAGCATTTCAACAGCCAACATCAGAAACTACCTGGCGGATATTAGCAGAATAGAATTTCTAGAAAGGACATGAGTGCCTCACGGAAATGTCAGGCAGGGGAAGTAGGCTTGGAAAACAAGAGAAACAAAGAAAATGTTGGCAGCTGGGATCCCAGTGAGTCACACCAGAGAACCCAGCCAACATGGACGTCCCCTGTTGCTTTGGATGCTGGTGGCACTGAACTATAGGTGTCATCACTAGGACACTGCCACCACAGCCATTGGAAACTGGAGATTGCTACCCTCCATGGCCAGCATGGCTTCTCCATCCTCCTCCTTTTTTATACACCAGACCCAGGCTGGGTCACTGGTTGGCCATACCCAGGTGTGTGCCCTTGATTCTTCTGCAAAGACTGATGGGAAGGCATGTCCCTGGCTTGGCTTCTGTAGTGGAGAGAAGTTCTATTGCCCACCAAGACTCACATGGTGAGGAATTTCCCAGATAGAACTGGGGGATTCAGATGTTAGGCAGCCCCTGAAAACTATGAATCCCTACGACCCACCCCACCCGCAAACACACTCCCCTAACCTATAGGTCACCTCTCTGTGTCTCACCACCACTGCCTTCCCACACTCCCTACACCTTGTCAGAGACTCGGTCTAAAGTGCAGACATGATGTGGGTGAAAGTGCTTGGGGGAAGTGGTTTGTTAATGATTATCCTGACCTACCAGCCAGGAGTCCTAGATCTGGGTTTCTTGCTGCTGTCCGGCCCCGTCAGCAGGAGCAGGCCCCTGTCCTGGCCGAGGGATGAGATCCGTGGTGTCCTCGTGAGGAAGCATGGAGCACTGGTCTGCTTTCCTCTCCCGGGCTGCAAGGACCTGCACCCCTGGGCTCCGCAGGGTGGTGGCAAGTGTGGCCCCACTGTGCTTCTGCAACGGGCGCATTGCCTCCTAGAAGTGAAGCGTGTGGCAAGCACATCGCTGCCCGGTTCCTTTGGCCAGGTCAGCAGGTGCCTGCGTGCGGAGGCCTGCAGCTCTTGCAGGACTTTCTTGATTCGGGGACCCTGCCTCCACCGTGACCTGTTCCCGCAGCCGCTCTCCTTCCTTCCTCAGATGCTGTGGCCCGCTCACCGCCACAGACGTGGGCCAACTGGACATCTGCAGAGACAGCAGGTGCCGTGGTTCTGCGTCGAGCCTCCGGCCCTCTTGCCTCCAGCTCTTCCCCCTTCAAACACTCATTCTGCCCCCCTGCACCACCTCCACTGCCTTCTCGGATCACTTCTGGACTCAGTGCTGGGGTCCAGTGGGGGCACCCATGGAGGGTGGCGCTTTTTTTTTTTTTAACATTTATTTTTGAGAGACAGAGCGAGACAGAGCATGAGCAGGGGAGGGGCAGAGAGAGAGGGAGACACAGAATCCGAAGCAGGCTCCAGGCTCTGAGCTGTCAGCACAGAGCCCAACGCGGGGCTCGAACCCACAAACTGCGAGATCGTGACCTGAGCTGAAGTCGGACGCTCAACCGAGTCACCCAGGCGCCCCTGGCACTTCTGTATTAACCCATCTGGTCACTCCCAGGCCTGGGCATCTCATCCTGCTTCTTCCCTTCCACGTGCAGTGGATCCTTAGGTGGAAAGGGGAAAACCTAGGGCTTTGGGATCCCAGAACTGAGTTTGCAGCGGAGACCTGCCACATAGCTGTGATCCCGGGCAATGCTAATCTCCCTGAGCCTTGATGATCTAGTCCGTTCAAATGGGGCTAAGGGTGCTGGCGTGATGCTTCACTGAGCCAACGGGCAGCCGGGCTCCCGGTGGATCAGTACGTGACAATTTCAGCTCCTCTTCCCTTCCTCGTGCTCATTTAGGCCCCCAGAGACCCAGACCGCCAGACGGCCCAGCGCTGTTCCTATTACGGCTGCCTACAGGGAGCCCTGAATTGGGGACACGATCTCCGATCTCCGTGGTAACAAGGAGACTAATAATAGGTTTTAAAAGCCTAGAGTACCTCACGGAGGCTATCTTTTTGATGGAGTGAAAACGACTGAAAGAACACAGAAACAAAGGCTGATTTGAAAGGGATGTCCATCCACACATGTCTAGGTGACTCACTCGAGAATCTTCCTCCTGACGGGACCTTTTCTCTAGAGCTCACTCGCTAACTAGTGGAGTGCGCTGATGGCCTTCAAGATGACCTTTGCTCCCCGGTGTCCCTCCTGCAATTAGTTATATGGCCAAAGGGGCGGGCCTAATGGGATAATAGGAACCCCTTTAAAGACAAGAGAGTACTCTCTAGCCGGTAGCAAAAGAGGAAGTCGGAGAGATTCCAGCCTGAGAAGAATTCACTCCGATGAACTGTTACTGGCCTGGATGTAGCACAGCACGTGAGGAATGCAGGCCCTTCTAGAAGCTGGCTGGCCAGCAGGGAAACCAGCAGAGGAGCTCACGCCCAGAGCTCCAAAGCAATGAATTCAGCCAACAGCCTTCTGAAGTTGGAAACACATTCTTCCCCAGAGTGGCTTTGTGGGAGCCTTAAGCAGAGACCGAGCTGAGCCTGCCTGACTTCTGATCCGGGGCTCTGAAAGATAACAGTGCGTGTGGGGTTAAGCTGCTATGTGTGTGTTAGTGTGTGTGGTGGCAATAGAAAACTAATCCAGCCATTAATAGGCACAGGCAGGGACTGTGGTCTATCGGATAGGGTTAGGGGTTGACCCACCTGTGGAAGCCACAATTCCACTCCAACTGATTGTTGTCATGAGGAAGAAACCCAACGTTTCTGAATCTCTCTGTTGCTTAAGAAAGGCCAAAAACTTAGGCAGTGTGAAATACAGTATCCTGATTTAAATAAAATAAAATAAAATAAAATAAAATAAAACATCACTGGATAATAAAATAAAATAAAATAAAATAAAATAAAATAAAATAAAATAAAACACGTCGCTGGGTAAGCGTGGCTGTGATTCCTTCACTAGAGCAGTTTGTTTTGAATGGAGAGTTTCCTACTGTTTTGTTTAAGTTGCTTGAAGTCTACTGTCTTGCGTACTGTGTGCACAGTGAGGGTAATGTTTCTCTGGAAAGCTTCGACTCAGAAATGAGTACAATTCAGTACTGAGGTGTTGGAGAGGACAATGTAGGGGCTTTGGGAGATAATGTGGGGCTCCCCCCGTTTTGGATGTGTGATGGAAATTCACACCATACTTCTATATCATTTTAGGCCCCCCTCCTGCTAGACGGGTGGGTAGGGAATGGAATTACAGTGCGACCCAGTAAAGTCACCTAACGCGCTCATTTATATTTTCAGTAGTCTATTTTAGATGACCCTGGTGGCCCAGTTATTCAGCACTCTGCCCTTTGCCCCCCTCCACTGCAGGAGGTGGCTTCCGTGCACCACCTTTATGCAGGGGGTGTCCTCTGAATTCTGGCCTGGCCGGCTTGGAATAGTGGTGCAGGCTGGAGAGGGGCTGGTCCAGCCCAGTCCCTAGAATAACGACTACCGAGATGCCCTGGGTGTTATTTGGCTATTTGGGACTCGCATAGCGGGACGCCACTGGTGAGCCCACAGTTCTGGCCATTTTCCTCTGTCCCCAAGTCCCTGACCACTGCTGCCACTACATCCAACCCCAGGCCTCTGTTGTCCCGTGGGCCCTCTCAGTGCCTTCTGCCCCTCACACTGGGGTCTCCTCTGTGCCACCTGTAGGTGGCGGGCCTACCTTCTGGGAGGCTTGCCGCTGGCCTGGAAGGTGTCTGGCTCCCACACACCTTACGTGCTGTGTCTCAGCCTCTACCCTGGATGCTCCCCCCCCCCTCCCCGGGCTAGACAGAAGTGCAAACTCTGATTTTCTCTCCTGGGGAATGCCCAGGCTGGAAGGAGCCGGCTAGTGACTTCCCAACGCCATGTTCATTCTCCATACGCATAGGCCATAGTGATGCAGATGTGTGGGATTTACAAATAAGGAGACCAGACATGGAAAGCGCTTCAGGTGTGCACTGTCCCTGCTGTCATGGGCTCAGCGGTTAGATGAGAGAATGCATGTGAAACAGTCCCTACTACTGGTAGGGATTTCTCTGCAACAGGCGATGTCAGACAACAAGGCTGAGTAGTGGGAGGAAGTCTATAAATAAAGTGTTGGTTGGAAGGGGCGGGGGGCGCCTGGGTGGCTCAGTCGGTTAAGTGTCCCGACTTTCAGCTCAAGTCATGATCTTGCAGTTCATGGGTTCAAGCCCCGCATTGGGCTCTGTGCTGACAGCTCAGAGCCTGAAGCCTGTTTCGGATTCTCCTTCTCCCTGTCTCTGCCCCTTCCCCACTCACACTGTCTCTGTCTCTGAAAAATAAATAAGCCTTAAAAAAATTAAAACATTTGAGGGGCACCTGGGTGGCTCAATTGGTTAAGCATACAATTTCGGCTCAGGTCGTGATCTCATGGTTTGTGGGTTCGAGTCCCCCATCCAGCTCTTTGCTGGTAGCACTGAGTCTGCTTGGGATTCTCTCTCTCCATCTCGCTTTCTGCCCCTCCCTCATTTACATGCTGCATGCTCACGGTCTGGATCTCTCTCAAAAATAAACAACAACAACAAAAAAACACTTGAACATTTAATTCAGTTCAATATCAAGTCCCATCAATATCAGTGGTGCTGATTTCCTTTCCTTGGCCGTCTGCCTCTTTCAGGGCCCACTGGCGGCATCAGGGGCCTTGACGAAAGGAACCGAATGTGGATCACCATGACCCATTTCCATCTCAAGTTTGAAATTAATTGTGGTGCTCTGGGACTTTGGGCTGCCATCCAGCTGAACAGCAGGCGCCCCCTGCCCCGGCGCCCTGGCTGTTGATGCTCGCCATGGTCCGTTACACGGTCCCCCTCGGGGCCCCCTGAGGTGCCTTGTGCCGCAGACCTTGCACACATGTGCACCGGCACGTATCAGGTTGGCGGATGTCCTCTCTGGGTGTTGTGTACAATTTAGATATGAAAGGAGCTGAGCCAGCCTTAAGCCAGCGGCGTTAAGAAGGCAGCAGGAATGAGAAAGTTAAGACCAGGTTTGCTCGAAGGCGGGCAATCTGGGGTCAGATCTCTACCACTCACTGAGCTGTGGACATGTGGGCCAGTGGTTACCCTCACAGAGGCTGTTTCCACGTCTGTGAGACGGGGATAGTCTGAGTACCTGCCTTGTGGGGTTCTGTACGTTAAAAAAATAGAAGTGTATGTAAAACGCTCAGCCTTTTCCGGCACAAGGGCTTAGCAGATGGTGGTGGTTGCTATTTTAAATTACGTCATTACTATTGCAAACAGATCAGATTAGTAGTTTGAGTTGGGAAGTTGTTTGTAAGCAGCTCTCGTGGGGAACGGAAGGTGAGGGGTTTCTCCAAAGGGGCCTCGTCCTCCCAATTTATAGGGAAGGAGGGCCACAGACCACAGAGTGGGGGTTAGACAAGTCATCCCTGCCTAGTGCTGAAAGAAACATTCTCAGTGTGTGTGTGTGTGTGTGTGTGTGTGTGTGTGTGTGTGTTGGGGAGGTGGTGGAGAGGCAGAAGATACCAAGCCCAGGGGAATAAAGGCAGGGAGAGACAGAGCTGAGACAGAGCTGGTCCAAATGGTCCAAGGAGTGAGTAAAACTGAACCAGGAGTGGGGAAGGAATGGGTACAGAGTAGCCCAGCGTGTTCCGATACCTCATCCTATTAAAACCAGAGATTTGGCTCTGCCCTTTGTTTTTTCTTTCACTGTACACTCCAGTTCTGCTTGATCTCCTTTGAATCACAAATTCTTTTAAGACTCTAATGAATCTCTCCCTCAGAAAATGAAACATCAGAATATATGCATACGTACAACTTCCAACTTTCGTGGTTTCTCGGAGCCTAGGTTAAATGCTCTTACTTTCAACTATCTTCTAAATGGGACCCCCCCGGCTTCTGAATATTCATTCAGGTAAACTCTTACACATACTCCAGAACCCTGCTCAAATGTCCCATCTGGAGCAGAGTTTTCTACCACGCCCAGATCAGTTGGGCAGGCCTTCTTCCTGCTCTCACTGTTTATCCCTATGTTAGATCCCATAATCTATAAGATACTGTAGTTATTCATTTCTGGTTGTTTTTCTCTACTAGACTGGGAGCTCCTTAGTCAGCTATCTTACTCGTTTTTTTTTTTTATGTCTTTTTAAAATTTTTATTTATTTTTAGAGAGAGAGAGAGAATGAATGAGTGGGGAGGGGCAGAGAGAGAGAAGGAGCAAGAATCCCAAGCAGGCTCCACACTGCTGCAGAGCCCGACGCGGGGCTTGATCTCGCAAACGGTGAGATCATGACGCGAGCCAAAAACCAAAAGTCAGATGCCCCACCAACTGAGCCCCCCAGGCACCCCATAGCCTCCTTGTTTTTCAGTCCCAGTGCCTCGCACAGAAATGTTGACAGAATAGGGTACAAATGAAGATAATGAGTTCCCTGCTTGAAATGCAGAGAAATCTCTACCTTCCGTGAATGGGAGGAAAGAATAGGAAGCTGTATCTGGTGGGATTTCTTGTGGGAGTTCCGCCAGCCTGCAAGGACAGCTGCAGGCCAGGCTGCACACCCAGCAGCCGTCCTGGCTTTCAGAAGATAAGGAACTGTCAACACAAGTGGAATAATTGGGGGGATCTGGTGGGAAAGTAGCATCGGCCTCATAGATTTGCACCGTCGATTAGATAAGGGAGTGTGTAATTGGCAATGGGCTGGCAGGAAACATGCTTTGAAATTTCAGGCTGATTGTGCTAGGGGAATGGCTCTGGTCCCCTGGTGGCCAGGTAACAGCTACACTCCGGGTCCCCAGGGATAACCCCAGGGTCGCTGCTCTTTGGACCGAAGACGGCTCGTGTCTTTCTCGCAAGGTGTCAGTGGGAAGTCCCTTGCCCCTGCTCCCTTCTGGGGCCCACCTGGATGGAGGGTCAGCCCCCACAAAAGCTCTCATCTCAGAGATATGGGTGGGTACCCAGCCCGAGCTTGGAGACTTTGAGCTTGGAGGTGGGGGGTGGGGGGCGGCGCCACTGCCTGAAGGCGGCTTGGGGTTTACCGGTTGGCAACTCCCTCTCTGCGGCACTCACCCCTCCTGAGGGCCGTGGACACGGAGCAGTGGCTCAGTTACAAAGAACGCACTCAGCGGGCTCGGGAGGGAGCCGGTTTCCCATGTCCCCAGGAGAGATCTCAGGAGGGCTGTAAATCATTTCATTTCAAAGCTTCTGACAAGGAGCAGGCACATTGCGCTTTCACCCTCCAGAACATCCCCATTGATCTCCTTTCCTCCCCCACTTCAGCTCTGCCATAGAGGTGAGAAAGCATCAGTCCCACCATCTTAAGGACCGGGAGCTCTTGCTTTATTTGCTGAGCAGGAGTTCTTGCTTGAAAAGTTTGTTCTGGCCCTAAGGCGCTCACCGTAGCGGCAGACAGCATTTCCCATCTTCCCTTCTAAGTTTCTCGGCCGGCTAAATAATGAGGTTGACGCAAGACAGATTAACAGGAGAAAAACAAATGTCTTATGTAGGAGAGCCCCATAAAAATAGGAGAGACTCGAGGCCTATTGATCATAACCAAGCCGAGGAGAAGAGGGGAGGGCATGGGGCTTTGGAGGCGACGAGGAAGACTTTTCACAGGAAGACGAGAAGGACAAATATTCGGTACATATTTGCCAGGCCATGCGGATAAGTCTTTCCGATGTAAAAAGTTATCTCTGATAATAGCGCTCTTCCTGGTGCAGCCACCCCCCCCATCTCTAAATTCTTTTAGGTAGTCAAGGGGGGAGGAAGAAAGCTCTTCTTGAGTCTGCTGAGCCCTGATCGTCTTCAGTCTCGAAATAATGCACATGCTCGAGTGGCACATTCTGGGGTGATGTAATCCGCTCCCATCGGTCCCCAAAAGACCCAACGTGGGCTCTTTGCCTTCACACAGAAGGCTAAATGGTCTACACGGAGGCGGGCGGGCTCCGAAGACTTCCCCAGGATGCCAGTGCGGTCCTGATGCGCTCTCTGCCACCCACCCGGAGCCACACCGCACCGCCTTGACAAATGTGGCAGGATTCCAAGACATCCATTGCTGGGTGCAGGGGCCGCCCCCTCGGTGGAGAGAGCTGAGCCGGGGCTCGTGGTATAATGGCTCATGTCACGTCCCGGGGGAGCAGCAGCAGGGTGACCACATCCACCAGCGTCCCCAGATGCCCACGAAGCACCTGCTGTCCCTCTATGTCATCATGAGCACCAGTGGGCATCACCAATACTCTCCAACTGCTCGGGAGGTGCCTGGGGCTTGGCGAAGCACAGCACGCTCTTTCTTTCTCACTGAGCACCTTCTTCTGCTTTCCATGTTGTGTGGCCTGCTTATTTGGAGTGAAACTGACTCCATAGGTTCCGAGTCCTTGATTGTCTTGATCCTCTGTCGCCTGATTTTCTTTAAGATTTTCTGGCATCCCGGGGTGCCTGGGTGGCCCAGTTGGTTAAGCGTCAGACTTTGGCTCAGGTCATGATCTCGAGGTTAAGCGTCAGACTTTGGCTCAGGTCATGATCTCGAGGTTCATGAGTTCGAGCCCCCGCGTCGGGGTCTCTGCTGTCGGCACGGAGCCTGCTTCGGATCCTCTGTCTCCCTCTCTCTCTCCCCCTCCCCTGTGTGCATTCTCTCTCTCTCTCTCTCTCTCTCTCTCTCAAAAATAAATAAACACTAAAAAAAAAAAGATTGGGGTCCCAAAGTTTTGGATCTTTTGCCTTAGAAGGACACCACGTCTTGCCACGAGACAGTATAAACTCCTAAGGGAGTGGGTTTTCATGGCACTGGGAAGGGTGTGTGGACGCAGGCGGGAGAGATGGCCTTCCTGTCCTTTAGGTGGAGTTGTCTTCCCAGGAGTGAGAACATGCACACTATCCTCTTAGGGTCTGCAGAGCAGAGATGGGGGTTATATTCTGCCCCTCATGGTTCCCCATTGGGAATCAGCCGTGGCTGTTTGGGGGGCAGCATATGAAGGGGGCTCCTGTCTCTTTCTGAGCTTCTCCCTTTGAGAGATGGAGTCTCTCAGCTCCTGTAGCCCTGGTGGTGTCTATTTACCTTCATATCAAAGGAATTTTGAGTCACATTAAGCGCTTAGGGAGACATGCAAGATTTGGCCCCTACCTTACGATTTCCTTTTCAGCACAAAATAGAGTAGGGCTCTTCTCCAAAGTGCCCTATTCTAGCACTTTCTCAGGGGTGGCAGGAAAGGCATTGTGCTAACACACCTGAAAATCACAAAGACACTGAAGACCTGTGGATTTTCTGGAGAGACAGACCACAGCCCAGGCTGACAGGCAACTTGGAATGTAGGCATTTGTCTGCTCTCTTTGGAAGAAATCCCTGATGTACCCAGGAGTGTGGGATGTGTCAGTTCTATGCCCAGACGGTGTAAGTGTCCTTTATGCTGTATGTGATTTTGGGAGTGAGGGGATTCTATGTGCCACACTAATGTATTTATACACACACACAGTGTCTGATGACTGGAAGTCTACAATTAGAATTGTATTTCTTTAAGTACAAATTTTCAGCTATATGATGAATAAGGTCTCTCTGAGGATTTTTTTCCTAATGTTTATTTAGAGAGAGAGACAGACATACCGTGTAAGTTGGGGAGGGGCAGAGAGAGAGGGAGACACAGAATCCGAAGCAGGCTCCAGGCTCCGGGCTGTCAGCACAGAGCCTGACGTGGGGCCCGAACCCAAGAACGTTGAGATCATGACCTGGGCCAAAGTCTGACGCTTAACCGACTGAGCCACCCAGGCACCCCTGTGGATCTTAGGTAAACATGGTGATTATATCTGATAGCATTGTGTTGTCTAATTGAACTTTGCTAAGAGGATAGAATCTAAGTGTTCTGTCACATACAGCAAGAGAGACATGAGAGGTTCATTAAGCAGATAGTAGAAATACTTTCACAACACGTACATATATCAAAGATATACGTGACGTATCTTACAATTTTAAATATCTTACAATTTTATATGTCAGTTGTACCTCACGTAAGCTGAAATAATAGAAAAATTGGATAAGCAAACAACAAAAAATAGAATTGTTATTTCTTGAGCCTAAGCCCTTTGTTTTTGTTCAACTGCCAAGAATGTTGGAGCTTCAGGTTCTGGGGAGATGCTGGGAAAGAGAACCTGAGGATCTGGGGTTCCAGAGTGTGCTTTGCAGAAGCTCCCCCCCCCCGCCAAGAGGTAGGGCTGAGGTAAAAGTGCAGAACACGGAGAAAACAAACTTTACAAATCAGTGAAGGGCCCACTTGCTCTGTATTTTGGGTTTCTTCTCTTTTTTTTCCTCTCCCCTCCTTTCCTCTCCTCTCCTCTCCTCTCCCCTCCTCTCCCCTCCCCTCCCCTCCTCTTCCCTCTTCTCTTTTCTTTTTTCTTTTCGAGAGAGAGAGAAAGAAATCTTAAGCAGGCTCCTCAGAGAGCCTGATGCAGGGCTCGATCCCATGACCCTGGCATCATGACCTGAGCCAAAATCAAGAGTCGGTTGTTCAAACAGCTGAGCCACCCAGACACCCCTTTGGGTTTCTTTTAAAACTGGAAGTGTTATCTTGTTTTTAACGATACGTCCCAGCGCCTTCAGGAAGTTATTGTTCAAGGGCACCTGGCTCACATGGACTCTCCATCTGGGGGTTGTGAGTTCGAGCCCCACATTGGGCGTAGAGCCTACTAAAAAGTTAAAGACATCTGTAACATTCATTCATACATAAATACTTTAAAAAGAAGAAAGGATTGCAGTTTATGATAGAGACGCCTGCCCCTCAGAACGAGAGAGGACCGCACGGGCTTGCGGTGGGGGTGCAGTTGGAACTGCGTCTTCTGGAGAGAGTCGAGAGCTTTCTGGAGAACCATAGAGTCCTGAGCAGGCGAAGCCAGGAGACCTGGTGCTGTAGCCTGAGCCTCTGAAGCACTCACAGTTCAGGGTCAGTGAGGCCCTTACCCCCGCCCCACCCCCACCCCGGGCTCCCCAAGGCCTTTCCGCCATCACGTGAGCCCCATCCTTCAAAGGGCTTCACATCTCCTTTGGGCTTAGGAAAGAAAAGCTAATGGTTGTCCTGACCATCACAGTAAACACTTAGAACAATGCAGAAAAATGTAGTGAAGAAAATAAAAATCAGTCATAATCCTTCTAATGAATGGACCACTATAAACATTTTAGGTGTTCCTTTCCAGGTTTTCTCCTTTTCTTTTTTATTTTTTTTAATGTTTATTTATTTATTGAGAGAGAGAGAGAGAGAGAGAGAGAGAGAAAGGGAGAGGGAGAGAGGGGAAAGGGCAGAGAGAACGAGAGAGAGAGAGAGAGAGAAGCCCAAGCAGGCTCTGAGCTGTCAGCACACACCCGGATGTGGGGTTCCAACCCACAAACCATGAGATCATCATGACCTGAGCTGAAGTAGGACCCTTAACTGACCGAGCCACCCAGGCGCCCCTCTTTTGTATTTTTTAAGAGAGAGTTGAGATCAGAGTACATCTATGAATAGAGCCCTTTTCACTTAACATTACATCATAATCCTCTTGCTTGCCCTTCAAAAGCCTTCATTAGCATCATGTTAGGGGCCTAACAACCTACAATTGTATGGCTGTCCTGCAGCTTACATCCCGTTCTTCTCTCCTTGCGCATTCGCATTGTTCCTAGCTTTTCGCCTTAATAAATAATTCAGCGAGAAGCCTCTTTGGGCAAGAGGCCGTGCTTGCATTTGAGATTATTTCTTTATGATAGATTCCTAGAAGTCTCTTTGGCGCTGTGAAGATGAGGTAAATTAAGATGTTGCTGAGACCCACGCAGGAAGCGTGGATGTCGCTAAAGACCACGGGCGGTGAGGCAGGGCCGGGCGACGTTCGCTGGGCTCCTGTCGTGAGCTCATCTCGTCTCTGGGTGCTGCGGGCAGAGTGGAGACTTAAGAAGTCAGAACCAGCCTTGAGAATGTGGTGGTAGCTCTGGGTGTTATGTGGAAACCAACTTGACGATAAACTATAAAAGACAATAAAAAAGAAAATGTGGTCATTTGTCCTGCAGACATGGAAATAGCCTCAAAGAAGAGGTCCTGCATCTCAGATCCTTGGGGCAGTTGTGCACGAGTTCCAGAACCAGAAAGAGGCTTTTTTTTTTTTTTTTTTTTTTGCGTTCAGACTGCATTTTCTGGGAAAGGAGCTTTCATGAGAATCACATCAGAATCTTCCATCTAGAGAGCTGCGAAGAATTACCCATTTAGTGATGGGTTGGGGTGTGCGGATGGGAAGTCAAACGAATTTTCTCCATTTATTGTTTCTTTTACTATTTTATTGTATGGTTTTTTATAATAGAAAAAAAATAAGGTGAACTTTTTCTCATGTGCCATTAAGATGACTGAAAGAGTATAAGAAGATGCCTGTCTGGGGGGTGGGGGGTGGTGGCGCCTGGGAGGCTCAGTTCGTTAAGCGTCTGATTCTTGCTTTTGGCTCAGGTCATGATCTCGCGGTTCGTGGGTTTGAGCCCCCGCATCAGGCTCTGTGCTGATAGCTGTGGATTCTGTGTCTCCCTCTCTCTCTGCCCTTCCCCCACTTGCACTCTGTCTCTCTCTGTCTTTCTCTCTCAAAAATAAATCAACATTAAAAAAAAAAGAAGAAAATGACAGTCAGGATCCTGGTTTGGGGGACCTTGAGGTTAGTGTGTAGGAGAGGCCATCGCCCATACCCAGCAGGCGTGAGGCAGATTTGGCAGCATTAGTCACCTGTCCCTGCAGTGACCTACCAGTCCGTTCACATATAAATCTGCTCCTGCCAGCACGACCCAGTGTTACATGAGCCTGCTGCCTACATGATCACAGTATCCGAACATCACATTTTACAAGCGTGTGGCCCTTTGATAGTAGACACCAGTATTTCCTCATCCCTCGGCCAAAGCTTCAGTCCTCAACGGGTTGCTAAGATTTAAAGGAGCTTCTTACTGATCGTTCCCGGTCATCCGAAAAGCCAGCCAGCTCTGCCAACATGGAAAAGGCCAGGAGATGCGGTCATCGAGTGGCTCCCAGCCCTTCCCCTCGGGGCCAGAATGAAATGTGCGGGTGGGAATTGACAGCCATCAAGCATACTCATTTTCTACAATCCGTTCCAACCTCGTCTGCTGTTTGGCCGGGTCTGCCACTGGGAAAATGAGAGCCACGTTCTAGGGTGTGGGCTTGTCCGGGCATCTCTGCCAGACAGACGCCTACACAGGACCTCCACAGAACCCGATCTCAGCTCAGCTTGTCAGGAGAGGTCATGGATTCGGTCAAGTTGGGTGCCCACAGCTCCGTTTCCCTTGTGGGATCTCCCCTGTCTGAGGGGTACAAGTCTCTCATGGTAGGTCTATGTGCAGAGACTGGACAAGAGACAAAGGCAGACACGTGCCCTGACTCAGAAGCTCCCCGAGGCTTTCCACCTAGCAACCTTGAATCTGGCTTGCTGACAAACTCCATGTAATTTATTATTATTATTACTACTACTATTATTATTATTATTACCATTATCATCATGTTCCACTGGGCCGTTTCTACAGGTTTAGCTGACTTGTTTTTCTTCACTGATTCTCAGCTTCTGAGAATAAATAAATCCCTTTCTCACTGACTGTCACTCTCCTTTCCTTTGATCTTTTGTTTTCTCCAGACCCAGAATTATTTAGTCTCCCAAAGGGCTTGAATCTACCTGTAATTTATGCACCCATTACAGCCATCACATAAGCCTAATTGTTGTTTGGCCTCAGGTGCCTTGGCCAAAAGCAAGGAACCCCACCATGAGACAGATGATGGGGACTGCCACCGCGTGCCCCTCAGACCCAGGGACTACCCACTCTTCCCCTAAAGAGCCGAAAAACCTCAGACAAACATATCTCTGACCACTGCCAGCCCTAATCCATAATGCAAAAGAAAGAAGCAGGTAACTTTCAAGATGTAATCCTTTGTTGGTGGTTGAAGGAGAGAGAGAGAGAGCTAAACGTTTAGACCTTCGGAGGATATCATTAAGAAATTCTTTCTCCTATTCAATCAGACTTGCCTCGGCTATGACTTAAGCTTACATATTCTGGTTCTGTCCAGACAGAGACACTCTTCTCTTTCCTACATATGATATTTCTAATAATCCTTTTTTTTTTTGAGATTTTATTTATTTTTGAGAGAGAAAGCATGAGTGGGAGAAGGACAGAGAGAGAGAGAGAGAGAGAGAGAGAGAGAGAATCCCAAGCAGACTCCACACTGTCAGCGCAGAGACTGATACGGGGCTCAAACCCACACACCATGAGATCATGGCCTGAGTCAAAGTCGGATACTTACCCGACTGAGCCACCCAGGTGCCCCTCTAATAGTACATTTTTAATAAATTATCTTTTACATATAAAGTAAAGCTATAAAACATTTCATATGTAAGATAATTTTAGTAAAACATGTAAGAAGACGATATTTACTTCAATAGGACTTATATTTTATATTTAAAGATTTTTTTAAAAAAATTTTAAATGTTTATTTTTGAGAGAGAGAAAGAGAGTATGAGTGGGGTGGGGGCAGAGAGAGAGGGAGACACAGAATCTGAAGCAGGCTCCAGGCTCTGAGCTGTCAGCACAGGGCCAGACACAGGTCTTGAACCCCATAAACTGTGAGATCATGACTTGGGCTGAAGTCAGACGCTTAATCCACTGAGCCACCCAGGCGCCCCTATTTAAATATTTTCGATTTCTCAATATTTTACAAGGAAAATATGTTTGTATATAAAATGTCATAGGCTTCTAGACATAAAGCATGAAATGAAGTGTTCTATATTCCATATTGACAGATATTTAAAAATCCCTCCGGGGCGCCTGGGTGGCTCAGTGGGTTAAGCATCAGACTTCCACTCAGGTCATGATCTCCCGGTTTATGGGCCCAAGCCCTCTGTCAGCTCGGAGCCTGGAACCCGCTTCCGGATTCGGTGCCTCCCTCTCCCTCTGCCCCTCCCCCCACTCGTGCTCTCTCTCGCTCTCCCAAAATACATAAATGTATTTTTTTAAATCTCCAAAATAGAGGCTATTTAACTATAGTTAGATAAGTCAATATTTAATTGATTTCACGTGGCTTCGAACTAACGTGAAGGAATTCGACTTAAATATTTATAATACAGAGTCTGTCTTAAACATAATACAGGTTCTGTTATTTTTGCGTGAATACCTGGTGCTGCAGACTCTTTGCAGAATGCAGAAAAAGCGGGGGTCAGGTCAGGTGCGGTGCGCGGCCAGGTTAGCGTCCGGGGGCCACAGCGCCCCCTACCGCCGCGCACGCCCGCGCCCTCACGGCTGTCTCTGCTCCCGCCCGCAGGCATCGGCAAGAACGTCATCTGCGACCGCACGGCCACGCCGCTCGACGCCTTCCGCATGATGTCGGCCGCCCACTACTACCCCAAGCTCATGAGCATCATGGGCAACGTGCTGCGCTTCCTGCCGGCCTTCGTGCGCATGAAGCAGCTCATCGAGGAGGGCTACGTGGGTGAGCTGCTGGTGTGCGAGGTGCAGGTGCACGGCGGCAGCCTGCTGGGCAAGAAGTACAACTGGAGCTGCGACGATCTGATGGGCGGCGGCGGCCTGCACTCGGTGGGCACCTACATCATCGACCTGCTCACCTTCCTCACCGGCCAGAAGGCCGTCAAGGTCCACGGGCTGCTCAAGACCTTCGTCAAGCAGACGGACCACATCAAGGGCATCCGCCAGATCACCAGCGACGACTTCTGCACCTTCCAGATGGTGCTGGAGGGCGGCGTGTGCTGCACCGTCACCCTCAACTTCAACGTGCCGGGCGAGTTCAAGCAGGACGTGACGGTGGTGGGCTCGGCCGGGCGCCTCCTGGCGGTGGGCACGGACCTGTACGGGCAGCGCAACAGCGCCCCGGAGCGGGAGCTGCTGCTACAGGACGCCACGCCCGTCAGCAACTCCCTGCTGCCCGAGAAGGCCTTCAGCGACATCCCGTCGCCCTACCTGCGCGGCACCATCAAGATGATGCAGGCCGTGCGCCAGGCCTTCCAGGACCAGGACGACCGGCGCACGTGGGACGGGCGGCCGCTCACCATGGCCGCCACCTTCGACGACTGCCTGTACGCCCTGTGCGTGGTGGACACCATCAAGAGGTCCAGCCAGACGGGCGAGTGGCAGAACATCGCCGTCATGACCGAGGAGCCCGAGCTGAGCCCCGCCTACCTGATCAGCGAGGCCATGCGCCGGAGCAGGATGTCCCTGTACTGTTAGCGCGGACTGGGGACCCAGGGGGACTCAGGTCTGCAGCGTGGAGCCCTGAGAGGGGGAAGGCGTGCTGGGGCAGAGGTGGCCTCGAGGAGTGTGGGGGCGGGAAGGCGGAGGGGCAGGGTGAGTTGAGTGGCGTCTGGGAAGGTTGAACCCCAGCCTGGGTGAGGGGCACCTAATAAGACTGTGGGCTGGCTGCGCCAACAGCCTGGGAGTATTCAGGGGGCCTGCCCTTCCGGAGGTCACCCCTGCAGGGTGTTTGCACGAGGAGCAGGTGGCTCAGCCTCCCGTTGCCCCCTCACCTTGAGAAGCAAAGAGGCGATGCTTTCCTCCTTCCTCCTCCCTCCCTACACACTGGCCTCCTTGGCCAAACAAATGCTCCTGGGACCCAATGGCAAGCTCAGTGGGGTGCCAGCTTTCCCCTGTCACCCGCGCCTGGCAGGACAAGGCGCATCCTCACAGGTCCACAAAAGCCTGTTAGTCTGGGGGGAGGTGGGGGTGCAGTGGGCTAATGAGAAAGTTCAGATTCCGGAAAACCACTTAAAATGTCTGAAGGAAAAAGTACTTGGTAGCGAAGGGAACAGCGGGCTTGATCGATTGGTCTTCCTCATTGGAAGCGGCAGGGAGTGTCTTCCTAATTGGTGCACTGCCTTTGGCCTGGCTGGAGGAGGGGTAAGGGAGAGCCAGGAATAGCAAGCAAGCCAAAAGGAGAGCATCCTGGCAGGCTGCATGGAAACAGAGTAGGCAGAGAATAAAATAGCCCTTTGGGTTTGTCATCAATTACAAAACCTCAGGGAGCCACCTTATAATCCTGTTTCGGGTAGCATAGAACTAAGTGTAAACGGATATGGGCTGAAGTGTCCTCTCTGGTGGCTCTCCAGCGGGGTCAAGGGCACAGCCGGAATGGGTCAGACCACAAGTTCACACGCTGCCCTCACATGCTGCGTGGGGATCTCCCAGCAATGAGAAAGTGAGCCGGCCTTTGGCGGGCTTTGGCCTTTAACACCTTGTCTCCTACCAAGCCTGTAAAGGACTTCTAGGAGATTCACCCAGCTTTGTGGATTGAAAAGGGAAGCCTTCAGTTCCAAGCAGATATAATCCTCTTCCCTTAAAAAAAAAGAAAAAGAAAAAAAAAGTCAAGGGTGTTTTCCTTAGCTTTGACCTTTGCTTTCAAGATTCAGACACCTGCAAGGTTTTGAATGGGTATTAAAGCAAAAGGACAAGGAACATCATGTTCGGTGTTTCTACTATGGGGTTTTAGAGCCCACGGAGGCTGTGTCTTCACATAGGGTTGAGAAGGTTCACATTGGGAAAAAAAGAGCATATTTTCCCCCTCCTTGGTCAAGATTTTACTGGAGTGGGTAGACTTCAGGCTTGGAGCAGGAAGTTCCAAAGGGGAACTACTGGACACACACACACACAAGGGTTTGTCAGAGCTCACCACCACCAAATGTCACTGAAATAGCTCTTAAAAATTCAGACCTCTCTTGAAACACCAAGTCAAACATTTGGAAACTGGGAAATGATCCTTTTCTGAACCTGAGTCCCCCATTAGACACTTGTCAGGGTTGACTGTGGAGACAAGAACTTACAAATCTCCATAGCTTCCGTTCACAGGTCACAGAAAGCCAACAGTTGTCTTTGGCGCCCACCTGAGGTCTAGATGTCTTTTCAGGTGACTGGCAGTAGAGGCAGAAGGGAATTTAAGGGGCTGAGAGCCGGCCCTCCGCCCCCCCCAGGCTCTGAGGGTGCAGAATCTGAAAATGAACAGTACAGGCCATTGCGTCTTCCATTCTCCTCCTGGGGTCAGTACACTGTGATGCCCAGGCTGCCCATGGGTGCGGGGGGGGGGGGGGATGTCCAAACACTGCAGGAATGTTGGGTCATTTTCCAGCCCAATGAGGAAGGATTACCTTCCCCAGAAGAGTCACCCTACTGCTGCCACACGGCTGGTGAGTTAGCTGGAACTCTCCATGGTACATTATGGTCCCTGACATCATCACCTCATGACCAGCATGCCGTCTTTCATAGCTACCAAGTCAAAACCAGAGATTTGGTAAACGAACGTGCCCAGTAATAGTGGGAACAGACGGCCATGCCATAGACTGTTTCAGTTCAGGTTCTCCTAAATTGCCTTCTGGATAAATAACTTCTGTAGAAACTGAGTGGAAAGAATTTTTTTTTCCTATCTAGCCTGAAAGGCTGTGATTAAGGATGAAGGGAAGGAACACTTAGATGAATTCTGTGGGTCTCATTTTTCTAAGTCATTTTATCATCGAAGTAGGGATATCAAGGGGTTTCAGTTTTGTTTCCGTACTTAACCCAAAGACTTGGGAAGTTGTTTTTTTTTTTTTTTTCTTCCAAAGGCCTCTGAGTCCTGTGATAAATAGTCAGTGTCTAAAACACAAAATCTCGTTTGAGACTAGGGGATATAGAAAGAATATATATTCTTTAAAAGAAGCATGAAAAATATTTTAGTAAGTGTACTCAAATCTTCTCTACGGAAATGCATGTAGCAGATAGATGCAGGCACGAGAGGAAGACGCGACCGAGGTAGTTCATTTTTTTAAATTCAAAAATGCCCGGAGATGAGTTTAAGATACTTTAGTGCTCTTTTTACCCCTGACTACCCCTTGCCAAGCATTGATTGGGAGCCGCATGGGCAGCCGAGATCTCAGGCTTCCCACCGAGCTTGCTGGGGAGAAGTCCCAACACCGCATCACGCGCTCAGGGGTCTGAGTTCCATCAGCCTGACTTTGACCCAGGATGAAGCCCCGAGCAGCAATCCAGCCCTTTTCTGCTTCGGTTACTGAGTCTCGAAGACCTGGCATCATGGAGGCACCCCCTTAAGGGTCTCCCATTTAGTCCCTGTTGCTTGATTGGTTCCCCATTTTTTGTGTGGACGCACACCTCTGGTCCTGGAAATGTTGGCTCACGCTAGTGGCTGAGAGAGGGCGGGGCAGCAGGGGTTCTCGCCTGGTATTCACAAGGGCTGGGAATGCTCTGGGCTTATTTGGAAAGTTTGGAATCTCTTGAGTTTTCTTCTGGAGAGAAAGTCCATGGCCACCGTCAGCTTTTCTGCGACCTCTCCTCTCAGTGGGAGAGACGCCGCAGGGTACCACACATATTCCTGATCTACTTGGCTGGAAATACCTGTTTCACGTGTTTGTGGACCCTCTAGTGTCAGCCGTGGCTGACTCCACCTCAATGTGAGCGTCTCCCGGTCCCCTTCTCCATCTGCAGAGAGCCACCCAAGCATTCTCTGTGCACCAACATTTCTTGATCATCCACTGTGTGCAGGGTATTTTAGGTAAATTATCTCAATCCCCAACACAACCCAGTAGTATTGGGTATTGTTATTCCCATTATACACAGGAGAAAAGGGAGGCTCTGAAAGGAAGAGTGACTTGCCCACAGTCCCACGACAATTAAGCAGAAGTGGAGTCACCTGAATCCGAAACTTACCTTCTCCAAACCACGCTGTCCCCCAATGAGAAGGATTTGTACCCCTGAAGTTCTCGCAAGGCAGGGAAGCACTCCTTGCTGAATGCTAAGGGGGCTGTGTTCATGCCCTGAGGAGTATCTGATCTGTGATTAATGCTGAGTGTGACCTGCATGGGGCTCTATGCCACGGCTGTCCATACCCCTCCCGCTGAGCAGGATGCCACATTTGATGTTCTGCCAGAAGGTTCCTTATAGGGCTGCAAATAGAAGTAGTCAATTTTCCTACCCCTTCCGAAATGGAACCAGCGCTCAGCTCCCTTCCTTTAAAATCGACTTCCTAAGTTGATTTTGATTGTAGGTGATGCAGCAAACCGAAGAGCTGGGGATTTTCAAGACGTCATTGGCCGACTATCCTAGGTGGCCTTGGATCTTGCCCTCGGTGGTCTAACAGAGGCAAATGCCTTCTCAGGGAGTGAGGCTTTTCCAGTTCATTTGCTCGTGACTCTGATTTTACCTGTGCGTTCTGCATTCGGGTCTGCACACTCTCTCAGCTCTCTTCATCTTGGCTCAGAGCTGCCGCTGTTGAATTTGACCTGGGTCATAAATTAGGGCTGCGGTGGGCTCGCCTTTTATTCTGGTGGGTGTTGGGGGGGGGGTTGCAGCATGCTGGGGGAGACACCCTGGGGAGATACCCTGATTGCCTCTGAAGGAATATACTGAGTGATACACTCGAGCCCAGTGTATTCACATCCCTTAGGTTACATCCCAGAGAGGTTACATCTCTGCTTCTTAGGACCTGCGTTCTAAGTCCCTTGCTGCTGCACACGGCACCTTCAGGGCTCTCAGAGGGGGACGGGGAGGCAAAGAGGTGAAATGACTCATCCGAGGTCCCCTGGCTAGTGGGTGAATGAGCTGCAATTATAATTCAGACCTGTGACCGACCGTTTTCCCCGAGCTGCTGCGGTCGCATCCATTTCTTAGCAACTCCATTATGTCTTGAATGTACTCAGAAACTAGCTCTGTATTTCCATTGTGATCGTAAGGCGAACAGTTATCCATAGTTTGTGTTCTATGCGGCAAGTTTGGCGGACACGCACGTAGAGGCCCACCTTTGGGATTTCCTGAGGCCAGCTCTGCCTCGATTGCCCTCCACTCCCCTCCTAGATACAGAGTCAGGCCTCCTGCTGCACCTGTTGCCTCCTATTTTGGGCCATCAGAGCCCTGAAGTTTTACAGGGCAGAGGCCATGACATTGGGGAGCTCGTTGAGAAGAAACTCTCAGAGCCCCGCACTCCAGTCCTTTTCAGGACAGGGAGGAGGGGAGGAGGGCCACGAAAGGAAAGCTGTGTGTGTCTTCGGTGCAGCTTCAATCCTGAGCAGCAGCCGGCGTGTCCCACCTGGCCTGCCCCCCACCCTCCAGGCAGAGAAGCAGGCTGATGGCAGTGCTCAGAGTCTCCGGGGATGACCCTGACTGAGTCGGGCTCCCAGGACTTCCCACAAGAGGAGTGAAGTCCTCCTGTGCGGCCGTCAGAGGTGATGAGCTCGGTGGTCTGAGTCTGGAGGTGAGGCCAGCACCGTATCCAAGTGACCGCATCCGTTAGCAGCGGAAGGCAGTGGCCTCTTGAGTTTTCTCTTCCCCACGTCAGTCCCTATTTCCTGGAGCCCTTGAGAGGGCCATGGAAGCATCTGGCTCTCGGCCAGGCTACTCAAGTGTTGCACTACTGAATACTCTTGAATCTGTTGTCCTCTTTTGTGTTTGTTTGTTTAAACCAGCAGCGAGTAGAATAATCACAAGACCGTGTCGTATGCAATGGCTCTCCGCTTAGTGCAGCATCCAAAGCTTGCCTGGGCCAGTGTGGGCAGGCCCTGGAGAATAACCATAATGTCATGCTCTTTCTCTCCTTCCCCGTCCTGATCTCTGCTGTCGTCTGCAGCCATCACAAGGGCTAAGTCGTTGGATGAGCCCCCATGGTTTCCCCTTATAAACGCGATGACTTACTTGTGATTCTAGTCTAACTAACCCCAGGTTGAGAAACAAAACAAAAGCAAGCAACCCGACCAGCTACTTTGCTCCCCTCCTTCTCCTTCAGGCATCCAAACATATTTAAATATATTTAGTATTCTGCCCTGTGCCTTGCCCAGGGGAGGGAGAAGTTTCTAGCAACTATGGCTTTCTGTTTGCTGCCTGGTGCTTTTACAGTACTACTTCTTCTTTTTTTTTTTTTTTAACCAAAATTACATTTGTTTGGTTGGTATTGTCAAGTATGTATTTATTGTGTTTTACAAACTTGAGTATATATGTATGTATATGTATAAAACCAAACTTCTATATAAAAAGTCAAGGCATGTATACTAGATATTTTAAAGAGTTATTTATCAAGGGGAAAAGATGTGTGTTAAAAGCAAACAGAGTCTATATTTTATATATAATGTAGATAGCAAAAAATAGCTTATAAATTATAGAAGGTTTTGGTTTTCTTTTTTTATTATTATTAAAGCGAAAAAAAAGAAAGAAAAAAATAGGACAATGGATGCAACTGTCTGTAGTGTTTTTAAGGCCAAACTTACTGTGGGAGGCGACCTTCCCTACGGGGCGGGGGGGAGGGGGCATGCAGTTTGAGCTCCAGACCCAGGAGCTGATTGATGCCCACGGTTACCGCTGCAAGGCTCAGGGGACCGTGGCTGGCGTCCCTTAGCCAGGTGGCATGTGCCACTTTACACATGGCCTTCCCGACCTGCATTGGTGGGATGAGGACATGAAAGTAGCCAATAAAGATGGAAGAGAAGATACAGTTCCAGCTGTTTTCCTGTTCTTAGACCCACATGCACTGGCTCGTGAGTTAGGCACCTGGCCAGTGAGTGGGATCTGAAGCAAGAACATGGGTGGGAATGAATGATGGCGGTCCCTCTGGTGCGCGTGTGTGGTGCAGTGTGGGGGTGCTGTGCATGTGTTCTCGGCATCCGTGAAGCTGACAGTGGGAATCAGCTGTCCTAAAGTTTTGCTCAACGTTAGAACCGGAGGCACTTTAGAGCGATCTGGTTCAAAACCTCATTTTGGAAATGTGGAGGTAGAGGGGAGATGATCTACCTGAGGCCACCTGGCTGGGGGTGGGGGTGGGGTGGTTGGGGGAGGATGCCTGGAGGGGGCGGGGTGTGTGTGTGTGTGTGTGTGTGAAAGCTTAGTCCAGACAACAAGATGACAAAGTCAACTTTACAATGGGGGCGGGGGGCAAGTTTTAGAATTCTCCATTATTTTAATACCTTAACCTAATACCTCACACCAAGCTCTGAAAGACACTCTACCAGGCTCAATAGGAGCATCTTTACAAGAGCATCTTTGCTTAATTCGTTGTCAGCAGCGTGTGAGAGCAATCATCTTGGATGGAGCTCAGCCTAATGAGATTCCCCGTGGATGGGTTGGCCTTTCCTTTCCACCTCCTGCTGTCTCTCCACCTCTCTGCCAATAGATAGTTCTTATGGTCCATGCATTCCCATCACTTAAAAACAGTTAGGAGGGACACCTGGGTGGCTCAGTCAGTTAAGTGCCCAACTCTCGATTTTGGCTCAGGTCACGATCTCACAGTTTGTGGGATTGAGCCCCGCAGTGGGATCTGCACTGACAAGCGCAGAGCCTGCTTGGGATCCTCTCTCAGCAGCTCTCACTGCCCCTTCCCCACTCACTCACTCTCGCTCTCAAAATAAATAAACTTTAAAAAATAGGAATTAGATCTAATTGTACAAGTCTGCGATCTCATTAGTCACTCCTTTGTGAGCAGGTCCTGATGTTAATGGATTCAGAATGCAGTCCATCCATTAAGACAGTAAAGCAAAGCCCTGCATCTACATGGATTATTACAGTGCACATGTAACACATCTTATGACGCTGAGGTAAATCGAAGACCTGTTCTGAAGAAGGCAGTAAGGGTGAGTGCTTTGCCAAAACTAAAAGTGCCATCTGCCCAAGTATAAGGGATGGTTGTGATGGGGTCTAGTTGTCTGGGCACCAGCGTGGCCTGATGCCCGGCCCTGATGGAAGACTGCACTCACCTTAGCATTTATGTACCTTTGCAACCCAGGAGCCATTTGTGCCTCCGCAAATTAGGAATCTCCTTGTGATGTTGGTTTCTTTCCCTTCAAGCCCATTTCCTCTTTTTAAACCAGGGATCCTACTGCCTCGTATGAAATCACAGGACACGATTAGCATGGCTTTCATGGTCCTTCAATTGTTGCGTAAAAAGAACAGATGGAGTTGTGTTGCAAGCCATTCAAATTGTTTACCAGTCAAAGGAAGAGAAACCTGCCGGTCTACCTACGCCCACCCACCCCTCCCCGCCCACCACCCGCCACCACACACGCACGCACAGAACCATTTTCCCATTTCTCTTCTTGCCTGCTTCTTTTGTCTTGTGCACTTTTAGCACATGTTGGGACAAGTCTGGGCGGTTCAGTCTGAAAATTAAAATCACTGCCACAGTTATGAGAATGAATTGCACCTATATGAAGTATGCAGAATTATGCACGGAAATGATGGATAGTAGGCTCCCATTTTACTAACCCACACCTGCCTTACTCTTGCCTAAGCAGAAAAGATCCCTCTGCCTAGAGATCCCTGGGCAGGTGCACTTGGCAGTAACAGTGCCCCCTGCTGGAAGGCTGTCCAAGACAAGGATGAAAAAGATGCCCCTTCAGAGAGTTTGTGCCAGGTCATTACCAGATAGAATGCGTTACAGCCTACTTAATCCAAAACCTCTGCAAAAAGGTTGACACAACATATTTAAAATCCTTGTTCATTCAAGTTCAGGCTTCCTCTGCATCTACATCTGCCAGGTAAATTCCCGAGAGAAGACTTGAACTACGACAGCTTGATAGTGTAGCTGGGGGCCAACCACAGGTCTACAAGATGTGCTCCCCACATCTAAATTGGTTGTTGTATTTCCTCTAAAATGTCATCCTAATTTCTCCTACTTTTACACAAGTTCTGGTCGCCTGTATCAGTCGGAACTCTCTCTCTTTAGGGATGCATGAAAATGAAGGACTAAATAATTTTTAGGACCCCTTCTTGGGCAGTTCTAGATTAATTCATTTCTTGGTCAATGATTGGTACACTGGTGGGGCTCAATCCAAGAATCGCAGTCTGGATTGTATACGTATGTGCGCCCCATTGTCTCTGACCCATTCATCATTGGCCATCAGGAAGGAGGGGACCCTAAGAGGGCCTTGTGTGGCTGCAGCAGATAGGGAGACCATGTCCACGGCCCCCAAGGCTCTAAGCAGTCCTCAGTCTTGAACTCAACCAAGTCACTAACACCGTTTTAGAGAGCACCGAGGGGTCTAAATCGGAAGTCAGAAGTCAGACTAGGGCTGTTGGAGGCTGCCTTTGTAAGGAAGAATCACCCCAGACTACTCAAAATCCAGGACCAGGAAGCCATGACAGCCAGTAAGACAACAAGGCTTGGGACAGGGGTGGGGGCTGGGGAGCAGACCTCCACAGACCCTCTAAGCCATCTGAGGCTGCTTGTCTGGGATGTGGGAGCTAATAAGGGAGCCTGGAGAAGTCAGTCAGTCACTCCTCAATATGCCAGCCTGAGTCTGGACTTGACATTCAGGTTCCTGCCATGAAATGGGAGAGAGAGCTGGTCTGGAAAGAACAGCTGAGTATCAATCTGGCGGTGATGTACTAACACTATACGGATCACCGATGAAGCAGGCGGGAGGGAAGGGATGCGGAGAGAAAAGAGAAGGAGTTGCTGGCAGTAACCGGGGGCGGCAGGGGGAATGGAGGGCAGGATCAGAGTGGAAGTTCATGCCCGGGGTAAAAGCAGGGGGTGGGGAAAACAGATGAAAGGCCAGAGTCATGCACTTAAGATAGGGAAGGTTCTAGAGATAAGGAACTGTTACATGAGGTATCTGAAATATGGTTCCTCTGTGGCTGGCAGGCCTGATCTGTGCTCGGAGAACAGCTTGGATGAGGAGGAGGAGAGCAGACAAAAAGGAACGAAGGAGGAATTCTTACAGGAACCTTAAAAAGGCTGGCTGATTCGCTTCGAGAGCTACTCAGAGCAAACTGTTGGCATTCGCTGCAGAGTTTCCAGTACCAGCCTCTGCGATACATGAGCGCCAGACCCCACGTGTATCTGGGATCCCACCCTCCTTTCCTGTTGATTTTCCTATTTGCCAGCCTCCCAAACCCGAAGTCTTCAAGGATTCAGCCTCTGCTATCTCCCCTACTCTCTCCCTCCTGGGCCCCTGGGACACACCCTCCACTGACGAATCTGCCATTTAGCCCTTTTTTTTTTTGCACACACAGGCCTTTCACCCCTCCTCAGCTTCCAAAGACCTTGTCCCCCGGAACGTCACTACCATATGCCTTCTCCTCTTGCGCCGGAGCATTTTTGAAGAAAATCCCTAGCCCAGCAGGCCCAGCTCTTCATCAGCTACCTCTAGTCCTGGCCTCCGCTGTCCTGGCCCCTGTCCTTGGATCTGACCCGGGTCCTCTGTCTCATCACGTTTCCTGTGACATCTGGGTTTCTCCCTTGCCTGTTTGCAATCACCTCTTGCTTTCATTCCCGAACTGAGGCCATGTGGTGAGAATCTCCCTACCTGTTTTCCTGATCCCTGAATATATGTTGTATCTTGGGGCACCTGTGTGGCTCAGTCAGTTAAGCGTCTGACATCGGCTCAGGCCATGATCTCGTGGCTCATGGGTTCGAGCCCCACGTCAGGTTCTATGCTGACAGCTCAGAGCCTGGAGCTTGCTTCAGATTCTGTGTCTCTCTCTCTCTCTCTGCACCTTCCCTGCTCGGGCTCTGTCTCTCTCCCAAAAATAAATAAACATATATAAATATGTAAATATACATATACAGTATATACACTATATATACATATACAGTGTATATATATACAGTGTGTGTGTATATGTGTGTGTGACTGTATATATATAGTATATAGTATGTATATATAGTGTGTGTGTGTATATACATATATATAGTATATAGTAGCTAGGTTCCGTGGGTTTGTCCAAATCCCACTATAGATAGATAGATGGATAGATAGAGATAAACAACTCTTTCTCTCTCTAGATATCTATCTATATGTATATCTAGATATCTACCTAGATATCTATCTATATGTATCTATATATGTATATATATAGAGAGAGAGAGACTTGTATTTGACTTGTTTCTTATCCTTGTCTGGGGAAACAAAGGCAGACATCTTTCCTTTCTAACTCTGGGTCTCATTCTTTCTTAGCCTGTGCTTGAATCTCTCCCTGTCCATGGAACACTTCCCTCATCCTTCAGGTAGGCCAGAGTATGGCATCAGGCAGTCTTTCAATTTGGATGGACGGGAAAAATGCATCTTGATTTTCACTAACACTAACTGAAATTTCGCATTTTCTTTAATTAATTAGCAAGTTACAGTTTTATGAGCACTATCTATGACCAATATTGCCAATAGAAATCACAGATGTTTTCTGATCTTATTATTGGTTTTGCAGATATCCTGAACTCTCATTTATACTCATCACTTCCTTGAAATTATAGAAAGCGTTAGACTACAACCAGATCTTGGTATTTAACACTTTAGGGGAAAGCCCATACATTTCCCTCAGAGATTTTTTTTAATCTGGGGGAACTATTAATCAATATAATTTATTACTTTCTCATCATATGAGCATGATTTTACACATTCAAAAATATCATTCTAGGGGGGAGAAAACATTTTCCCAAGAAGGAGTCCACTGGCTTTCCCACTCTGCTCAAGATTTATGTGGCACAAAAAAAGTTAAAACCCTTGAGTTTGGCAGAAACAGCCTTAGCATGATACTCTCAACTATAAAATTTTTCCATGCTTATTGAATATAATTTAACTTGTGGCACAGTTTGAAATAGATACTCTTGGGGCCTCTGGGTGGCTCAGTCAATTAAGCGTCCAAATTTGGCTTAGGTCATGATCTCATGGTTTGTGGGTTTGAGCCCCGCGTTGGGCTCTGTGCTGACAGCTCAGAGCCTGGAGTCTGTTTCAGATTCTGTGTCTCCCTCTCTCTCTCTCTGCCCCTCCCCTGCTCATGCTCACGCTCTGTCTCTGTCTCTCAAAAATAAATAAAACATTAAAAAAATTTTTTTAATAAAATACTCTGAAATCCAAGGACCCCTTCTGGGTGTCTGAAGCCTGCTCAACCCTTGTCTTTAGGAAGGTCTTGTTCCAAAGCAGTGCTTCCCAAGCAAAGCCATGAACAGAAATCAAAAGGGCTTTCTTTTTTTTTTTTTTTAATTATTTTATTTGAGAGAGAGAGTGTGTGTGTGGGTGCGCAAATGGGGGAAAGGGAGCAGAGAGAGAAAGAATCTCAAGCGGGCTTCACGCTCAGCACAGAGCCCAACGTTAGGCTCCATCCCATGACCCGGGGATCATGTCCTGAGAACGAAGTCAAGAGTCAGATGTTCAACCAACTGAGCCACCCAGGCGTCCCCCCACCCACACCCAGGGCCTTCTTAATATAAGCAGATTTCTTGCACCACACCACCTAAAACCCATTTGGGGGTGGAACAGGTAGCTGGAAATTTAAAAAATGTGAACAACACAGGTATCTATTTAAAAGCCGACCCTGTGAAAGAGGTATACAACGGAAGTTAAAATCCTTTCCATTCCAGACCCACATTTCCACTTTCTAGAGGTAACCCCCACCACCAGTCTGTATCCTCTCCCTGAAGTTATCTGAGCGCTTACACAAATGTTACATATGCCCTACACACTGTTCTGTATCTGGCTCCTTCCCTTAATAATGTGTTTTTAACATCTTTCCACATCAGCATATAAGATCGACCTTATTCTTTTTATTGTTTTTTTTTTAATTTTTAACATTTTTATTTATTTTTGAGAGTAAGAGAGAGATAGAGTACGAGTGGGGGAGGGTCAGAGAGAGAGGGAGACACAGAATCCGAAGCAGACTCCAGCCTCTGAGCTGTCAGCACAGAGCCCGACGTGGGGCTTGAACCCACGAACGGTGAGATCATGACCTGAGCTGAAGCCGGACGCTTAACCGACTGAGCCACCCTGGTGCCCCGACCTCATTCTTTTTCATGGCTTTATCAAAAGAAATCTACATTAAAATTCTAAGTAAAAGATTTTAAAACTGGAGATAGAGTGTGGTGGTGGTTGTACAGTCATGTGAACGTACTAGGTGCTACTGAACATTACACTTAAAGATGGTTATGTTGGCCAATTTTCTGTTTTGCATATTTTACCAGAACTTTTGCTTTTAAGCTTCCCAGGTGACGGAGCCTCCTTTGCTACATCTCTTGCCCTGCACAGGTCAGCCAGCCCAACATTCCGGGAACACCTACTCTCATAAGCCTCTTTGCCACCATTCAGAGCCCCTTCACGCTGGAGAATCTACCAGCAAAGGACGATTCGTATCTCTTTATGGAAAAAGATGATCTCGTTTCTAGGGGGAGGCTAACATGAGTGTTACGCAGCATGAAAGGGTTCTCTCCGAAGCCTGTCAGGAGTCAGCAGAGAGCTGGCAAGCCTAGCACTTCTGAGGCTAGAATCCTTTTCAGCTCTGGAATGCCTTTCATCCTCAGCGTTGAAAGCTTTGCGGAAATTAGGCCAGGGCTTGTGGAACAATTCAAGCTCTGGACACAAACAACCCCAAAAGTCTGTGCTAAAGCCTCCTTGTACTTCCTTTAACTGGCCTTTTGGTGTCCTTGACCCAGCTAAAAGGCTTAGAAAAAGCCTTTTCACAAGTGATACGTTCAGATAAGTTAAATCCCCTGAAATTCAACACGATGCCATATATCTGTAGGGTTGAAAGTGCTTCCATTGATCCATACTCTGGGGCAGTTCAGATCTCAGGGGACGAAAGCTGGGCCAGAGTACGGCATGGTGAAACCTTCAACCCCCGGCCGGATAGATTCCCCCAGAGCCTCAGTCCATCTGTGTCACTCAGAGAAATCAAGGCGAAGGATTGCTTTGGCCACAGACTGACTCAAGGAGCCAACTCAGACACTCACCAAAGGGGCCTCAGTGACCTGGAAAAATTACCATGGTACCTAAATTCTTGTCTCTCCCTGTTGAGGAATCCCTTAAAATCTCAAGTCTCAAAGTCTCAGTATCTCCCACATTCAAGTAGCTTGGCTCTGTGGGTTTGCCCAGATCCCACCAGTAGGGTCCGGCAGGGGGGAGTTACTCTGTTGGCAATTAGAATTCCCCCCAATCCCCCGCAATGTTTGTGTCGTGTCACTCCCCAGACTGTTACGTCATGCCAGGCCACTGTGTACATCCACATTTCAATATTTTATGGCGGGGATCTTTGGATGGGTGAGGCATGGCTCTGACAAGTGCCTTGGAGATTCTTTTCAATTTTCTCCTTCCTACACAGTAATTACCAGCCGCCTCTCGGGAATGGCTCATCGTGTAACACTCTCCCCCTGCATTACCCACACCGTCCGTGCATCCGTGAACTCTGTTCCACTGCCCCCTCTATCGGATTTTTTACCAACTCACACACGGGTCATCGGTGAGACACCGAATCCAGGGAGCAGCAGGGACTGGTTGAATTCGGAGAACTAGGAGGCTGCCACACCCATTGTGCTTTTGTTTCACTGCTGCCTTTCCTCTGAGAGCAGATTGTTCTCAGGCCTCATTCTGTGACTGAAAGCCGGGCAATTACCCTATAAGGTGAAGTCAAGGAGTCCAGACAAGCCCCACGGGGCGGGGAGACAGGCGCCAGATCTCCCTGCATCCTGCTTTTCGTGCCCTGGGTGACTGGCTTGCTACAATGCCCGATAATAGAGCATTTATAGCCTTTTTAGCGCCGTTTGCCGAGGATGAACTAGTTCTAGGATGAGTTTCAGGAGGCTGTATTTGCAGGGCACCTGGGTGGCTCAGTTGGTTGAGCATCCGACTTCGGCTCAGGTCATGATCTCACGGTTCGTGGGTTCAAGCCCCGCGTTGGGCTCTGTGCTGCCTGCTTCGGTTTCCAGTCTCCCTCTCTCTCTGCCCTGCTCCTGCTCACACTCTGTCTCTCTCAAAAATAAGTAAACATTAATAAAAAAAAAAAGAGAGAGAGACTGTACTTGAAGTTAAGGATTGGGGTGCCTCGGCAGCTCAGGCAGTTAAGCGTCTGACTCTTGATTTCGGCTCAGGTCATGATCTCACGGTTCATGAGTCTGAGCCCCACATCAGGCTCTAAGCTGGCAGTGCAGAGCCCGCTTGGCTTCTTTCTCTCCCTTTCTCTCTGCCCCTCCCCCACTCTCTCTCAAAATAAATAAATAAACAGAAAAATAAGAGCAACTTTCAGTTCTGACTTTTCTATTCTGGGCTGCTAGTTGGCAACTTTTTTTGCACTCCAGGACACCTGAGAAATAGTACCGACGACAATGGGAGTTGCGTGCTCTGTAATCGATTTTCCTGGGATTCCTAATCAGAACTACCGTCCTGCCCACCTGTGCACCCCAAGTCCTCTCGAAGGGGGTACAACAGACTTTGAGTCTCAGGACAGGCCTCCGGGTCCCCGGTTGGCAGAATGTTGTCTTGAGTTCATGGGATCAGCCTCACCTGGGGAGCCTGTTAGACAGACAGATGGTCAGTCTCACCCCAGACCTGCCAAAGCAGAAACACTGGGGTCCGGCCTGGCAAGCCCTCCCGGTGAGTGGGAGTGTGGGTGTGGCTCCAGGCAAGTCTTTGTCTTCCTTCTATCCCCATTATGAGTCAGGGTTCTAGAACAGTAGCTCTCAGCCTCACCTGGGAGCTTTTACCAACTAGGGAGGCTCTGACTCTATCCCTAGAGGCTCTGATTTGCCTCACCGGTGGGGGGTGGGCTTCAATCACAGCTCTGGTGAGTAACCACCTGTTGGTTCCCCACTGCCTCTTCCCAGCACGGAAGGGATTTGATTCCTTGGAACGCAGCATGATCGCTCATCAGCCAGAGAGACAACAGGATGTAAGACAGGACTCGGCTAAAGGGGGTGGCTCAAATTCTAACTCCCCGCCCCTTGCTAGCTGCAGGGCTTTGGGATATTAATTCCTCTCTTCTACAGTTCAGCTGCCTTCCTCCAAGACAGAAATTGCATTAATGATTCCTTCTTTTCTGAAAGTCACAGAGCCAGCGATAGTCTCCTGAAGTCTTTTCTAGCAGAAAAAGAAATCTCAGATTCCAGGAGACTTTAAAAAAATTTTTTTTCACATTTATTTATTTTTGAGAGACAGAAGCAGAGCACAAGTGTTGGAGGGGCAGAGAGAGAGGGAGACACAGAATCCCAAGCAGGCTTCAGGCTCCCAGCTGTCAGCCCAGAGCCTGATGCAGGGCTCGAACCCACGAACCGTGAGATCATGACCTGAGCCAAAGTCGGACGCTTAACCAACTGAGTCACCCAGAAGCTAGATTCTAAAAGCTTTTAAAAGGTCAGAACTGGTCTTAGAATTGCTGATATTGATTTTACTCTCTCTAGGATGGGCAATATTGTGAGCATGTCAATCTTGTGTTTTCCCTGTATGGACAAATAGGGGTTGAGCCTAAAAGAAGTCGATGTTCAGGCAAACAAATGCCAAAAAGGAAACCGCTAGAGTGGTTTGTATTCTTACTCTGCCCTAAGAGGTTCCACTGGGCACCCAGCAGTCTATCTGGAGAGCACACAGCTTTCATGTTCAACCTGTGTCCCCCATATTCATGCACATCTGAGTCCTGCTTCAAGCCAGCTACCTGCCTTTCTTCCTAACGCCTCCTTTTTACTTTTTTTTCCCCCTGCATCTGCAAAAAGTATATAATCATCAGCTGTGATTCATCTTTGTGGAGCTTGTCCGCATGAAAAACAAGTAGAATGGGTCAGGATGGAGGAAGGGAATGGGTCAGGGGTTTCCTTAGCCAGGAGCTTAATATATATTTTTGGTATGCTCACGTTGGTATTCCCAGAAAATAAAATAGCTTGATATTCCACCCCGCTCCCACACCCTGCCTCCTAACACTTTAAGTAATAAGCTTAGAAGGCGGAGGAAAGATGGTAAATCATTTCAAGGTGATATAGTGTATCAATGTCAATAGTACAGTGCATACTATGTCAAGTGCATACTGTATCAATAGTCAAGTCAGCCCACAATGTCTAGGAAGTCTGTCAGAAAGAAAAAAGAAAAACTAAAAACGGAAGGAACCTAGGAACTTCACAGCTGTGGCCCTGGTCACCCTGGGGACAGCATAGATCTGGATGTCATGTAGCACACACCAGTGTCCTACCTTCCAAGCAGATGCCCACCGCCCACCCCATTTCTGTAATGAGAACGTGCCTTTCCCAGGGGAAATGCTCAGGAGAGGGGTCTGCCAAAGCCGGGGAGCTACCCCACAGCCCTTCCTTTGTCAGCTTGAATTTGGGAGACTCAAGTGCAGCTGGCTAAACATGAGAGCCATGCTTTTTATCTGGTGTTCCGCTCTGCACAGGTGCCTTTTATTCTCTTTCCCGTATTCTCCCCTTGCCGCTGCCAGGGTTAGTCTTCTGGGCACCAGGTCTTCAGTCCCATAGTGACACCTAGACATCCTCAGGGACACAGGTAAGCATTCAAGATGTGCAGTTTCCAATGCCAATTCCTGCACTTCATACTGCCTCTATGACTAACGGGATTTTTGTGGGCTGTTCAATTTTTTGGTTGGGTCTTTCATTCATTTTTTTCTAATTGTGAGGATGTTTTAACAACTCCTTCTTCTTCTTCTTCTTCTTCTTCTTCTTCTTCTTCTTCTTCTTTCCTCTTCTTCTTCTTCTTTCTTCTTCTTCTCCTTTTCCTCCTCTTCCTCCTCCTTCTTCTCCAAGTAGGCTTCATACTCAGTGGGGAGCTTAACGCAGGGCTTGAACTCACCATGCTGAGATCAAGGCTTGAGCTGAGATGAAGAGTGGGACGCTTAATGGATGGAGCCACCCAGGTGCCCCAGTTAACTTAACTTGTTAGACCCTGATTAGACAGAGTGGCCTCCAAGACTACTTTCTCCGACCTTTTGGTTTTATAATATGTGTGTCCTAAGACATCTTTTCAAGGTTACTTAGGCGATAAGCTCCTTGTACGATTCTACAGTGAATAGAAGCTGCCTTGCGGTGACTGGCCCAGCTAGTAGGATTTGAGGGTCCAGACCTGCTGGAGTTCCAGATTTCTCTCTTCCCGTCCTATTGTTTAGAGCTGAAACATCACCCTACAGGTTAGAGATCTACCCATCTTCAAGTACAAATACTCCCGACAAAAGCTGCTTATTGTTTTTGCCTGAATGATACTTGATGGATCACATCCTTTTCAGTATGGCACCCATTTGAAAAGGAGCAGGTTTGGGGAGGGCAGAGAGGTGGGCAAAGTGGCTCTGTCTCCTCCACCTTTTTTACAAGATTCGAGGGGCGCCTCCCTTGCCCTGATTGGCCTATATGGGATTGATGGAAGACAGACAATCTGCGCAGATGAGGGCAGGTAGGCCCTGCTGTCTGCTGACTGGTGGATGAGGGACTCCAAGACAGGGGCCGAAACAAGTGTGAGTGGGTGGTGCAGCACTCGGGACTGCTCAGTGGGAGTAGGACTTTAGAAAAGTGGCCTCCGTGGCCAGTGGTGCAGAGAGGGGGTGGGGCCCGGGCTGTGCATAGGCGGGACAGGTAGCGCTCTAGTGATTCACTAGAAAAGACGAATTTAGAAGAGAGCAGAGGTAGCAGGGCAAGAATTTTGTCCATGGAGAGTTGGCAGGAGATGGAGCCCTGTTCAGCCATGGAAGTGTGACAAGTGTGACGGTGCCTTTCATTTGATACTTACGACCACCCTCTCTTTTGCTAACCCTCTTGCATATCCAACGGTCAGAGAGGCTAAGCAACTTGCCAAGGGTAACACAGGTAACGAATGATAGATGTCATAGCCAAACCAACATCTGACAGAGAGCGGATTACATTGTGAAATGTGGGTGATGTCTGACTACTGTGACCTTTACCCTATGACTTCACTCATCTAACAGCACTAACAATCTCCCATTGATCTGACACTAAGGAGAAGGGCCCGGACACACAGAGCTCCAGGCAGCATTTGAGAGATCGCTTCCAAGGAGAAAGTGTTCCCAGTGATCCAAAGCAAAGAGGACTCTTTATAATCTACAATTTGCAAACTGCAGCTCTGTGTTGGTCGATAAAAATAATCAGGTCTCTTTGACTTCCCATTGGACTTGCGTGATCAATAGAACATTTTTTTTATTAAAAAAATTTTTAAGTTATTTTGAGAGAGAGAGAGAGAGAGAGAGACAGACAGAGCATGAGCATGGGAGAGGCAGAGTGAGAGAGGGAGACACAAAATCTGAAGCAGGCTCCAGGCTCTGAGCTGTCAGCACAGAGCCCAACGTGGGGCTCGAACTCACGAACCGTGAGATCATGACCTGAACGGAAGTCAGACACTCAATTGACTGCATCACCCAGGCACCCCCCAACAGAACATTAATTTGAGCCAAGGTCTGCAGTGCAATTTATTTTATAAAATAAATAAATGAATGTTAAGGTGTACTAGCATGTTGATTTCTAGAAATGTCCTAAATCCTATGTTAACTTTCCTTTAGGGCTACCTATCACCCACCTATTTAAAATTAGACTTTAAGGGGCACCGGTGTGGCTCAGTCGGTTAAGCATCTTGATCCATGACCTGAGGGTTAAACATTAAAAAAAATTTTTAATTAGACTTTCATTCTGCTCCAACCCCATGCGGAAGTTCTGCTCTCTGAAATTCTGCTCCAACCCCATGTGGAAAAGTTCTCACATACTCCCTTCCCCATACCTGCATCATACATGCATACAGCCCGGGATCCTACAGACAGAAGTGAGTCTCCAAACATCTGTGCCACATGACGCTGGGGCTTTGCATTTGCATCAGCTGGTGCCAGGGATATAGGCTAGTACCCAGTATGGTCTCTGGCAAAGAATAAGGGCTTAATAAGTGTTTGTGGGAAGAGGGAGAAAGGGTGAACTTACCTTGGGTAAGCTGCCTCTGGGCTCAGGAAACAGTTTTCGGGTCCCTTTGGGAACCACAGCTCAGGAGAATCCAATCGGAGGTCGTGTGAGAACACAGAGGAGGAACTGGAATTGAGTCACCTCTGATTTGAAATATAGGATAATTGGGTCAAGCATAAGAGCTGAGAAATTAGATTTCATTTCAGGCATTTTGGAAGTGGAGTGATGGCAAAACGACTTGGATAAGTGTGGAAAATGAAGAGCGTAAAGGCTTCACAGAGATGGAGAGAGGACTAGATTCAGAAAAACTTAGCAGAACTCCAAGGCCAAAAGTGCTCAGAATTGGGGGGTGGGAGTGGATCTTGCTAAGTCTATTTTTCTTTGCCCACAAAGAGCTCTGGTCTCCTCTCTGCAGCTGACTTTCTTACAGATGTAAAGTTGGCACCTTTATCTATGTTCATATCTCTGTTCAAATTGGTTTTATGGCCTTCAGAGCAGTGGTCTCGAGGGGATATTTTTCTGGAAGTCTGTGTTCATTTGAATATGAGTCTGGCTGCATAAAACAGAGTCTAAAATAGCAGAGGTTTAAGCAAGATAATAAGGATATTTTTCTCTCTCTCGTAACAGCTAAAGCAGGAGTAGTAGGTGTTCTTGGCTAAGTTGTCAGGGACCTGGCTTTGTCTGGTTGCGCTGTCTTTCCTAGGAAGCCAACTTCTCCTGGATGGTTCTAGATGGGTCACCCCTGTGTCTGCATTCCAGCTAGCAGGAAAAAGCAAATGGGAGAACATGTCCCTTGTCTTTGAGGGTATGACCCCAAATTTTACACTTACTTCCCCCGTCACATCCTTTGGGCCAGGATTCAAGTCTCATGGCCACACCTACCTGCAAGGCTGAGAAATTCAGTCTTGTTTCTGATGGCCCAATGACACCCCTACAGGAAGTTTCCCGACTCTGACCCACCAAGAGCCAACTTCTAAGTTCTCAGCTGTGGCCACACCTGACTTGGCTTTTGGTTTAGGTCACTCCCCAAAGACCCGACTTCAGCTATCCTTGTCTGGAAATGGATCTCTTCTCCTTTCCTTAATTCAAATAAGACAATTTAAAAAGGACATTAAAGAGGAAAGAGACATTAAAAATATCGACTAATATTATATAGTGCGGTTTATTTTTATGCATCAGCTGCTGTGCTAAGTGCTCTATTTAGTTGAGCTCATTTGATCCTCGCAACAGCCTTAGGTACAAGTATAATAATTATCTAGATTGCTCTTTGCAGGTGAAATAGAAATTAAGTTGCTTGTTCAGAGTCATTGAGTAGGTTGTCCAGAATGAGGTATGTCTGGCAGCTACGTGTAGGGAAGATGCTAAACATCAAAACTATGGGAGCGAAAAACATGGTGAACACAATCCCTTGCTTGAATCTCTGCAACGGTTCTCAACAGGTATCCCTGTTTCTTCCCAAATGCCCCTCTGAAGTCTGTTCTCAATGTAGCAGCAAATGTGAGGTTTTGTTTTATTTTATTTTTTTGTTTTAGTTTAGTTTAGTTTTTATTTTAGAGAGAAAGAGAGAGAATGAGTCAGGGAGAGGGGCAGAGGGAGAGAGGGAATCTTAAGCGGGCTCCAGGCGCAGCTGGAGCCCAATGCGGGGCTTGATCCCATGACCCTGAGATCATGACCTGAGCCGAAATCAAGAGTTGGATGCTCAACTAACTGAGCCACGCAGGTGTCCCTGGATTGTTTTTTTTTTCTTTTAAATAAAATATGAGTCAGATCATGTCATTCCTCTGCTGAGGACTCCCCTCTTCACTCAGAGAAAAGGCCCAAGGTCTCACAGTCACCAGTAGGCTCCAACCACCTCCTTTCCAACCACCTTTCTGGCTACTTCTGTTACAGCCCTCAGCCCTCTGTCCCAGGCTGCATGCGTTCTCCTCCGACCCCTCTATACCTCCTTGTATATGCGTGAAAACATGTGATATCTGCGTGATTTTCTGGATTCATTTGTATCTCTTTCAGTAGATGGCCAACTCCTTGGGGGTGGGGACACGTGTTCCCAGCGTTTGGCACGTAGCGATGACTCAGAGTGTTTGCTGAAGAGGAATGAATGCTTGCAGCACTGCCAGGCCCTATCTAGCTCTTCTTTCAAAACCCTCTCTCTGGACCTGTCTGATAAACTCGTCCATGCCAGGATAATAAGGGATCAGTTCGGTTGCATGTATCGATCCTTCTAGGGCTCCTTGCTTTCTACTAGTAGGCAGAATCTTAAGTCAAAGAAGGGCATTTAAATGCAGAGCAGGGGCAGGGGAGGCACAATGTGGGGGGAATTGGGAAACACTTCCTGGCAAATCATATTACATGGATGGATATCTACCCTGTGTGCATTCTCAAGCAGGTTCTCCTGAATCAAGACAGCTAAGCATTTCTCCCTTTATTTCCTCAGAGAAGGAAAACATTTGCCAGTAAACCAAGAACGGTTCATTGTTTTTTTTTTTCTCCTTTACCCTAACAAACTCCACTCCCATTTTAATTTTTTTAATGTTTATTTACCTTTGAGACAGCGAATGGGGGAGGGGCAGAGAGAGAGGGAGACAAAGGATCTGAAGCTGGTTCTGCGCTGACAGCAGTGAACCCGATGTGGGGCTTGAACTCATGAACCTCGAGATCATGACCTGAGCTGAAGTCTAACGCTTAATGGACTGAGCCACTGAGGTGCCCCTCCACCCTCCTTTTAAAATTTTACTTATGCCTTGACAAGTTCTTTTTTTGTTTGATTTTTGTTGTTCTCTGAGAAATGCCTCTTCTCTTAGAACTCTTTTCCCTCCTACATTCCTAAATAGTAACTTGTTGATGCCAAAGCCAGAGGGGGAGGCCAAGGGCTCATCTTTCAACTGAAAATCATGTATTTTCTATGGGAAATGACTAGGAATAAAACAAGATGGAAGCCCCGTCTATTACACGGATCTCGGAATCCTTTGCTGTATCAAATGCACATGCTTCAGCAATACCTAAGAACAGGGTTGTAAAAAATTATTCCACATTCCACCTGTTTTTTCATAATTTTGTGCTTTTCCTGGACTCACTGCAGTGATTTGGCCAAGACGTGACAACGATCCTGTGCCTTAAGCTTTGTCAAGATTTTTCCTTCCTCTTTCTCCCTGTCTTCCTCTTCTTCCTCCCCTCCTACTTTCTCCCCCTTCACTCTATTTTTATTTATGTTTTAAAAAGTTGACTGATTTATTTTGAGAGAGAGAGAGAGGGAACAGGGGAGGAGTAGAGAGAGAGGAAGAGAGAATCCCAAGTAGGCTCCACACTGTCAGCACAGAGCCTGATGTGGGGCTCGAACTCACGAACTATGAGATCATGACCTGAGCTGAAACCAAGATCCAGGTGCTTAATCAACTGAGCCACCCAGGTGCCCACCCTCTTCACTCTATTTTAACCAAGGCCATCAGTGGAGCTGTTGGAGAATTTAGAGTTGGGCCTCCATGTTGTAGTAACTGTGTTGCCGCTCATTTCCGCGGTAAAAGAACCTGTCCCAAAGCCTACAGATGTTTATGTTTGTGTTACGAACTCTCCTGCCGTGATTTCAAGCAATCTTGCGATGAAGATCCAGCTTTTTAAAAATAAACAAGTCCGGTCTGTTGTGGATTTCACTTTTCTTAAATATCATAAGTATGAATTACTAGGAAAATGAAATAAAGATACAAAATACAAGCCCTCAATTTTTATTATTAGATTCAACGGGCATAAAATTACTGTCGAATTGCTAGAAGAGTGCCTAAATGCTTGCTCTGAATTTCTGTACTTTTTGCAGACCCATAATAGTTTTCGGGACTAGCCCGGCAAACCAAAGTAACTTGTTTCTTTCTTTTTTTTAATGTTTTATTTATTTTTGAGAGGAAGAAAGACAGAGCACAAGCAGGGGAGGGGCAGAAAGAGAGGGGGAGACACAGAGTCTGAAGCAGGCTCCAGGCTCTAAGCTGTCAGCGGAGAGTCCAATGCAGGGCTCGAACTCACAAACAGTGAGATCATGCCCTGAGCTGAAGTCAGATGCCTAACCGACTGAGCCACCCACGCACCCCAAGGTAACTTGTTTCTTATAGTGTCTGAGTTTAAAAGAAAAGATAAAAATATCTACAAGTTATCCATCTTACCTTAAATGTAAACAAACTAGCAAAAACTCTCTAGGCACCAAAATGCAAACACACACACACACACACACACACACACTCTCTCTCTCTCTCTCTCTCTCTCTCTCTCTCTCTCCAATAACAATACCACTTCCTGGAGACATAATACAATGTAATGTTTAAGTATGTGGACCCTGGAGCCAGATATCAACCATTTATTTACAAGTTGTATCCACTTGAACTCATTTCCTAAAAAATGTGGATAGTAATAATAATATCAACTTCTTCAGGTTGTTACCATAATTGAGTGGCTTACTATACACATAGCTCTTAAAATAGTAGGCACTCAATAAATTTAGCTATTATTCTTTTTACTTGAGGGAATAAAGAGGTCCCTGTTGCCTTGCTCAGCATTTCCCTCTGCAAGATGGATCTGCGGTTTTCCTGTCCAGCCTTCTCTTCTCCAGCATCTGGAAACACCTGGAGGCAGAATTCCAAGTCCCTCGTGCCTCCAGAGGAATATGCCAACCGCCTCCAGATGCTGCCCTCTGCTGCTGCCAGTTGAGAATTACACCAAGCCGTTTCCACTGCTGGAAACGCGGGAAAATCTAACCCTGCATGGAGGGAATTATCAATATGTACTTTGTTCAGGATTTGATTGAATGCCCAAGAATTCATTTTAAAATGCACGTAACATCCTGGCTCTGCATTTTTTTTCATGGGTGTACCATCTACCACTGCATCTGTACGTTGTCATCCAGTGCTGACCTTTGTCATAGCTCAGGCTTAGCTCGTTTGGGATTGAACATGGCCAGTTCTCTCTCTCTCTCTCTTTTTAAAAAATTTTAAATGTTTGTTTATTTTTGAGACAGAATATGAACAAGGGAGGGGCAGAATATGAACAAGGGAGGGGCAGAGAGAGAGGGAGACACAGAATCTGAAGCAGGCTCCAGGCTCTGAGCTGTCAGCACAGAGCCCGACGTGGGGCTTGAACCCACGAACCTCGAGATCATGACCCGAGCCGAAGTCGGACGCTCAACTGACTGAGCCGCCCAGGGGCCCCAGCATGGCCTTTTCTCAAACCTGCTCCTTGCTAACTTCCTCATTTTGGTTTTTTGTGCCACCGTATCCCAGATGTCCGGATTTGAGTCCCCAGTTAGCTACGACCTCTCATACTCTCTCAGCTGTTCGAGCCCATCCCGCCCTCTCTCTGCAATGGTGTTTAGCATCTTCAGCGAGGTCCTCTTCCCTCCAGGTCTCTCCTCTTTATAGGTCTTTGAGACCTACGGTTCTAAGGTTTCCCTCTGATCTGAGTCACCTCTCCCCTGCCCGTTTTTGGTCCAAGTGCCTTCGGCCTGCTACGTCTGATCTTCTTTCTCTCAAGCCTTATCTGTCTTGCACCCATACGGCTGCCACAGGCTAACTCCATTCTCCAAATACACATCGTCATTTCCCCTGTGGTTCGGCAGGTGCCAAAGCTCTCGTCAAAAATACCCGTTTCTTTTTTTTATTTTTTAGTAATTTTATTTATTTATTTTTAAATTTTCATCCAAGTTAGTTAGCATATAGCACAACAATGCTTTGAGCAGTAGATAAAAATATCCCTCTTCTTCTACAAATGCTCTTCCCTCCGCGACAGTGTCTTCTCTTTCCATTCCTGGAAACACTGCTTCAACTTCTGTGGCATGTTTTTTTTTTAAGTTTATTTATTTTGAGAGAGACAGAGACTGTATGAGTGGAGGAGGGGCAGAGAGAGAGAAAGAGGGGAGAGAGAGTGAGTGAGTGAGGGAGAGAGAAAGAAAATCAAGCAGGCTCTGTGCAGCCAGTGCAGAGCCCAACGAGGGGCTCGAACCCACGAACCATGAGATCATGACCTGAGCCGAGGTCAAGACCCGGACACTTAACCGACCGAGCCACCCAGGCGCCCGTCTATGATATTTCTTATGTACAACTCAGGTTTCCAGTATCAAATGTGTTGTTACTTGGGTAAATTTCTTCTTAACATGTTTTCCCCCTGACAAAATGTTTTGTTGAAATGTTTGGAATTAATAAAGAAGATGATAAAAATTAAAAGTAATTCTTGGTCCTCTGCTTTTAACCAAGATGCAGCCTAACAAGGACAGATGCACCTCTCACCTGAAACAACCACCACGAAGAAACCTGTATAAAACAAACAAAACGGTTGTTTTCAAGACCTTGGATATGAGGTAACAAAGGACAGTGATTCCCTGAAAGGGGGTAAACAAATGAGGTATGGCCCATGATGTTACTCCAGCTTACTGCCTTGTGAGAGTTTCTAACCCATAGTGCAGTGAAGAGAATCCATGCAGGGCCTGATGGACTCCTTGGTTTGAGGATTCAGAGATAAGAGGGAAAGCAAGGTGGCTAGAGTTCACACGACGGAGTATTGGAGAGGAAAGGTACCAAATTCCAGAGAACCCCAGAGGGTCCCCTTCAAGCTCCCCATATTCTGATGATTGCCTATGTCAAAGGGGACAACTTTCGAGGAAAAGAATCATCCAAAAGGATTAGAGAGAACTGTATCCACTGGGCTGGGGAGAATTCGTGCCTTTTCCCACCAGCCAGATTGGGAAGCCTCAGAAATGGGAAATAATAAGCCCTGGGATAAACGCGTCTCTGGGTCCACCGAGCAAATTCTAAAAGCAAGACCCAAAAGTGTCGAAGTGTTTCCGAGTAACTGCATTCTAGAACAAAGCTCAGGGACATTCACAGGGACACAGTTATATTCAGCGCCCCAAAAAGGTGAAAGTCTGGCATCCAATAAAAAGTTACCAGGCATGAAAAGAAAGAAGAAAATATTCACTCATGATGGGATGAAAAATCAATCAACTGAAATTGACCCTGAACTCACGGATTCTTTCTCTTACATGAGCTCTGCTTATTCTCCACTACTTTTGGAAATTTCTTCACTTTTTTTTTATAATTTTTTTTATAGTTTTACTGAAGAAGGAGTTTTCCTTTTTACCCTGCTGACTTTACATGCTGGCTTGACATTTGGCGGGTCAAAGATGTTTGCAAAATATCAGACAGGGCCAAGGCCAATTTTCAGTGGTTAATGGATTATTTGTTGAATGACTCCTTAAGCACTAGGCAACTTATAGGTCTAACCATAGGGACAGTATTGGAGTCTGTAATCACATCTACATAATATGTATGCTACCACTTTTGATGGGTCAACTAAAGTCTCCTCCAATAGGACACTTCTGTGCTTCATCATGCATCATGAAAAAGGGTCATGGAAACACCCATAGGGGCAAAAGTTGCAGGTATAAAATAGCATTTATTAGAGGGAAAACTTACTGGTGGAAAGTAGTCAACTGCATGCAATCCCTCAAGCCTAATTATCTCAGAGTTTAGGTCAGGCATAGAGGGTCTACACACACTGCGGCCACCATTCCAATAAAGAGGGGCCCCTCTGCCCTTAGTTTTTTACATATGCATTACAGTGGTCGATCAGAGTGGGGTAAAGCAGAGAACTTTTATGACTGGTCAGAAAAGGGGAGCATCCAGCATCCAGGGTCCCACATCTGGCATCTGCCTATTTGACTGAGTCAACTCAGACCCGCTGATCCACTTCTTGGTCAAATGAACAACACGAAGGAGAAAATGAGCCTCTGTGAACATCCAGATTTGTCTTTCTTCGGATATTTGGGAGATGTGATTTAATACATCACATACCTGAATTTATATATCCACCAATCATGTTGTAATGGATTTTTATTATATCAATTTTCATTGCTACTCAAAATGAAGACAGTTGTCTTAGAGCTCCAACCTCGCTGGGTCTCCATTTCTTTATCACTTGAAAACAACGGCAAGGGGTTGATGATATTTGATAACTACTAGCCTGCCGAAAGTGAACTAAAAATTTGAAAGCTATGATCCCATTCCTAAACATACTCTGCTGTTTTCATACCCTGAAGTCTAGCTCTCTGCACATTTAATGGGACTGGCTGACTCTGAATCCCTTTCAAGCAGGAGATTTGATTGACTGACTAGTAGTACTGTTCCCATAATTTAGTAAGCACAGTTAACCACCAGGGGGCAGTCAGGTTACAAGGCCATAAGAAGTGTTACCACAAATGGGCAGCAAGGTATACATTCAAAATGTGACTTTTAAAATTCATATTTCAATTAAATTCCATGAAAATTGTACTGCCCACTAAGATTTTGTCATCCAATTCTGGTGTGTCCGTGTGTCTGTGTGTTTGTGTGAGCGTGTGTTGGGGATAGTTTCCCCGCACCACCATGCAACTCTGGGACCCTAATTGGGTATTCTATATCTTAACTCAATTGTGACATTATCTACCCAGAGATAGCATCAGATTCTACAGATTAAGGGCTCCATCCTACAAAAGGGTCTCCCCCACCCTTACTTCAGATTCCAGTTGAAAATCCAGGCTGTCTCCCGGGCTTCTGACCAGCTGTAGACCAGAAGTTTCCACCACCTCCTCCTTGTGTTTGATTAACCTGCTAGAGTGGCTCACAGAACTAAGAGAATTACTTTACTTGCTAGATTACTGGCTTATTATAAAAGGATATAACTTAAGAACAGCCAGATGGAAGAGACGCTTAGGGCAAGGTGTGGAGAAAGGGCACGGCGCCTCCATGCTTTCCCCGAGTGCACCACGGCACAGGTAGGAGTGATTAAATCATTGGCCATTGAAGATTGATTCAGCCTCCAGCCTCTCTCCCCTTCCTGGAGGTCATGGGGGGCAGGACTGAAAGTTCTTTAATCACGTGGTTGGTTCTCCAGGCAACCAGCCCCCATCCTCAGGTGCAGTTCCAAAGTCACCTCATTAACATAACACAAGACATCTCTGTCACTCTCTACACTTAGAACATTCCAAGGGTTTTAGGAGCTCTAAGCAAGAATACATATTTCTTGTTATGAAACACAATATCGCGCCTGCCTGCTTCACTCTACGTTCTGTGTTGTGGCAAGCGTCCGATGACCAATAATGTCCTCCGACACCCAACAGCCCAAATATTCAACATTAAAGAAGGAAAGAATGGCTGTCCAGTCACAGCGGGTGGCATCTCTTTCCATTCGAGTCTCAGCTGAGCACTTACTAGGTGCCAAGCACTGTCCCATGAACTGGGGATGCATCAGTTAACAAAGCAAAGGTTCCTGACCTTGTGAAATTGGCGTTCTGGTGAGAGATAGACTCAATAACAACTACAAGACACATGTGGATTATGTTGTGTGTGAGGTCACACGTGCTACGGAAGAAAGGAAAAGTAGAGTAGGGAGGAGACTGGGATTTGGGCAATGAGTTGGCGAATTTAGGTAAGGTGGTTACAATAGGGCTTTCGGAGGAAGAATTTGACCAATATTGAGGTGAGTGAACAGGCTATGTGGCTGCTCTGGAAAGAGCATTTCAGGCAGAGAGAACAAACATGAGAATGTCCTAAGACAAGAGGGCCCCTGATAGTAGATGAGGTTGAGATAAGGAGGCACATAACGAAAAGATCTTGGTTTTTGCTCTGCAGGAAATGGGAAGCCATTGCAAGATTTTAAGCACAGAAAGGCCGTTTAAAAAAATGTTTATTTATTTTGAAAGAGAGAGACGGAGAGTGAGCTCATGCACCTGTGGTGGAGGGGCAGAGAGAAAGGGCGAGAGAGGAGTCTCTGAGCTGGAACCCACAAACCTCGAGATCATGACTTGAGTCAAAATCAAGGGTTGGATGCTTAACCGACTGAGCCACCCAAGTGCCCTGAGAAAGGTCACTCTGGGGGCACCTGGGTGGCTCAGTCAGTTGAGCATCTGACTCTTGATTTTGGCTCAGGTCATGATCCCAGGGTTGTGGAATCAAGCCCGGTGTCAGGGTCCATGCTGAGCGTGGAGCCTGTTTAAGGTTCTCTCTCTCTCTCTCTCTCTCTCTCTCTCTCTCTCTCCCCTTCCCTCCCTCTTCCCCTCTTTCCTGCTCATGCTTTCTCTAAAATAAAGAAAAGGAAAAAGAGAAAAGGTCACTCTGGCTGCAGTTAAGAATAGTCTCTAAGAGACATTTCCTACAGAAGCTTCCAAATATTGTTTATCGGCTCATCAAAAAGCATAGTGAATGGCAGTTAATGACAACCATATTGTCACTCTTCAGCTATTGGCAGCTGTTGCACATATATCCTCACTGTGCCAAGTGCCAGGCACTGTGCCAAGCACTTGACACACTTTCTCATTTAATCCTTCCAATGCCTCTATGATATTGTCACCATGATTAGCTCTATTTTAAAAATTAAAAAAAAAAAGGAAATTGTAAACATTAGTGACTGGTCTGACGTTCCGATGAATAAAGCAGGTGGACTTCTTGAAAGCTGTACCTTGAAGAATTCCTCCCAATGTGAAGAAACACTGCCTAAGCAAGGCTTAGTACCCCAGGACCCAGGACCCAAAGATGGGGATGGTAGGGGGGTTGGGAGGACCATCACGGCTTGAGTTCCACCACCCCACACTTCTTTTCCAAGTTCTGTTTAGCCGTCACACCACAAACTTCCGGACACTGTAACTGGACTGACTTCAGTACCACTGATTCCAAAGTTTTCCTGCACAGCTTGGCCTCTGTGGGGTCTGTTCTGTAAAGATTGGGACTTTTAAGGAGGCAGCACCCAGCGCTGACCGGACTTTTCTCTAAGGGGTACCTCTCAAGCTGTGGTGATTTACAAACCGACCCAGCCAGTGTGCTCAGAGACGTGTCCCCAGGACCAGTGCTGGTGTGTGACAAGGTAAGAAGGGACACTGAAAATGTTTATCAACTTTCAGAGCCATTTTACAGAGCAGTTGCACGTCTGCTGAATCTAATAAATTGGGGCTTGTATTTAGTAGACCTTAATTTTAAACTTCATTTTCCACGGAGCTTAATTGTTTAGTGTGTTTAGCGTGAGGGGCTGAATATACACACGCAAAAACAGAACTCTGACCCACAAGGTGCAGCAGCCTAGTTAGAAAAGCAACCCCTTATCTGTAGTAATCTGCCTAGGAAGCCTGCCTGCTAGAAGTTACGACTTGCAGGAAGCCAGACCGTCAGCTTCAATAACCACCCAGGAAGGTAAACAACAGACTGTAACAATTGACCCCAAACGGCCAGGCCTTGATTGATAGAACTGACAGCTTCCCTACTTTTTGTCCCAACCTAGGACCAACGGGAGGGAGCCACACATGGCTAACTGACGATGGCCAAAGATCACACAGGATGCCCCACTTATTAGTCTCCCGACAGCTTTCCCTCCAGCCACCAACGAGGGAACCTCTGAAGCATTCTTTCCCCTTTTCCCTCTCTCAACCGTTCGCACTCCTCTGCCTGCCTTTGATTTTATGCCAACACTCAAGTGACGGTGGCTCTCTTGCATAGCAAGCTCCGAATAAATTGCCTTTGCGTTTCTCGTGTGGTTGGTCTTCACTTGTTTTCACAACCTGGACGGAGAAAAAGGAAATAAACAACACAGGCGATTTCCACCGCAGAACGCGGCTGAGGAGCATCCTCCCAGGCTCCGAGGAGGTCCCCACACCCCTCCCCTCCCCGCTGCAGGCGGGGACCTGAAGGGACGGGGAGGAGAGAGCATCCCAAACACTAGCCGCCAGGACGGAGGGAACAAGGTGGTCGCGCGATTCTTGGGCGGGGAGAACTACAGGTCAGGGGCCACAGGCCGGTGCAGCGATCAGAGCCTGAGCCAAAGACCGCAGACACTTTCCGCTCTCGAAAGCGTCCGGATCGCCGAGCGTGAGCGGAACGTCTGCGCATGCTCCACACGCACGCGCACTCTCGGCAACGCCCCTCCGACGGGAGCTGACGTCACGTCCGGCGCCGGCGGGGGCGCCGGCTCGCAGGCTACGCGGGCGCAGGTGGCCCGCAGCCTCCCTCCGCCCAGGGGACCACCCTAGGGCGCGCCCCCTTCCCCGCGGCGGGCCTCGCGTCGCCTCCCCTGCCCGCCGGCTGGCTGGTCAGCGCGCTGGGCCCGGTTTCCGCCGCCTCCCCCCCCGGACCACTTAGTCTCAACCCGGGTGTGGTTTCCACTGCTGGAGGTGAAGCTTAACAGGGACAGGGGGACCTGGGGTCTTGGAGCAGGACGTGTTTACTTTTCCTCAAACGGACGCTCGGGGAGGGAGTGTAAATTACACTCTTCTCTTCCTCTTCCGGGTGGACCTGTGGCCGATGGGGTGCAATCTAAGAACTGTGTGTGTAGGTAGCGGGCCCCGCACCGCCCTGCGGCTGTGTGGCGCTTTAAAAAAAATAAATTTTAATAGTTTATTTATTTTTGAGACAGAGCACGAGTGGGAGAGGAGCAGAGAGAGAGGGAGACACAGAATTTGAAGCAGGCTCCAGGCTCAGCTGTCAGCACAGAGCCCGACGCGGGGCTCGAACCCACAAACCGTCAGATCATGACCTGAGCCGAAGTGGGATGCTAACTTGATTGAGCCACCCCGGTGCCCCTGTTTGCTGCTTTTAAATGCATCCCCGAACTCATTTGGCATTTTAGTGCTTTGGAATTTTTGTTTTTGTTTTTTAAACATGTGGTCCTCAAAGCTCAGAATTTGAGAATTTCCCATTTGAAAGGAATCCTTATCTTTCCTGTGACCGAAGGGGTTCAGAGTCTGTCTTTTCAATAAGGAAGACCTTGGCTTTTTCTGGAACTCAACCGTCCCATCGTCAAGGGGGACTTGTCGGGATTTCTAAAACCTGAGGATTAGACTTTTTTTTGCACCGACATTTTAAGTATTTGATTCAGGCAGCGCCATACTTCCTGAAAAATGCACTACAGCCATTTTATTCTTAAAACGCCAACCGAATCTGACCTTTTTTTGATGTCTTGGGGTCCGTCCTGTGAACGTTTCTGTGAAGGAAGCTGACGCCACTGAACTTTTTGAGGCCCGATGCGAGGTTTTAAGTCGTTATTTTGTCTCCAGCTCTGTGGCATCGTTTGTCAACAGGCTGCACTCTTGCCCCTCTTCTGGTTTACAGTTCCTGGATCTTAGTCCGTTGAGGGCTCTGAATTTCGGTAACTGCGTTTGGGAGGATTGTGTTTAAAGGAAACCTAAGGGAGAAACTTGCGGCTTTTTACTTTTCTATAGTTTAGCTTTTCATTTCACAACATGCCCGTTTGAAAATGCGGCTAAGCAGAAGAAGGGAAATTCAAATCACCCGGAATCGTTCTACCTACAGGTGACACATGGCCAACGTTTCAGAATATAGTTTCACGTTTTTAATGCATAATATTTGTAAAACAAAAACAGGATTCCTAGTGGATACTGTTTGGTAACCCCTTTTGCATGACATCTTATTGTCCTGGTGTTTCACTCGTTTTTTTCTTTGAACGTGTATCGCGGCTGGGAACTCCCATAAGTAGCCTTCGTGCATGCAGCTTGTGAAATCTGTTTTCGCGGCTCAGAGGACTTTTGTGTTACGTCTTGGGTTTTGGCCAAGGAACATGGGTGAAGTGGTGTTAGTTGTCTAAAAAGAGACATTTAGGGGCGCCTGGGTGGCTCAGTCATTTACGTGGCTCTTGATTTCGGATCAGGTCATGATCTCATGGTTTGTGAGATCAAACCCCACATCAGGCTCTGTGCTGACAGCGTGGAGCCTGCTTGGGCCTCTCTCTCTCTCTCTCTGTCTCTCTCTCTCTGCCCTTCTTTTTCTCTCTCTCTCAAATGAATAGACATTAAAAAAAAGATATTTAACATTGAATCCTTTACAAAGGCAGCTAGTTCATTTTCGTATATCGAGTTCATGGGGAAGTTGGAGAAAATCATTGGAAAAATGCCCAAATTGTCCAGTCTGTTTTTACGCTCACTCTTTCCCCCTCCTTTCTCTCTCTCTCTCTCTCTCTCTCTCTCTCTCTCTCTCTCTCTCCTCCAAGAATGAAACATGGCTGAGGACTCTCAGAGAAACTTCCGTTCAGTGTATTATGAGAAAGTGGGGTTTCGTGGAGTTGAAGAAAAGAAATCATTGGAGATTCTCCTAAAAGATGACCGGCTGGGTGAGTTTTCCAAGTTAAGTTACGGTTATTGGGTGGTAGTCGCCCCAGCTGTCCTGAAGGAAATGCTGTCTTAAAAGACATTCAGAGGTATTTGCTACCTGCCGTATTTCTTTAGTGACAGGATGACAGGTAAATGGTGGGTTGGGGGAGAGGTTATGGATTTTAAGCTTCTGTTTGCTGAGGCCGAGGCGGATGTCTTTGAAAGGACTGTTCAGAAGTCAGTGGTATTTCTTCTCATATCAGACCCACGTATATTTCCTCAGTTTTCAGAGGTGTTATCGTAGCTTCTGGGTAAATTGGTAACTCTTGCCACGATTTTTCCCCGGTGGAAATACCGTGAGACTCCGTTACGGATTGACATCTTAGTTGCTTTGTAGTAACAAGAAGGTCTGTTCTGCTGACCAAAGCAAAATAAACAACCGTCAGTGTAAATGGTACTTTTGATGCGTAGAGCGCTTGTAAAATTCCAAAACCGTTTCCCACCTGATCCTTGTGTCTTAAGCATGTGTGGAATTTGACGAGCCCGGGGAACGGAGGCCCGGGACAGCTGAGCGTGGTTTACTGGAGAATGCGGGGATCCGAGGGCAGACCGTGCCCCTCAGTGGCTACGCCACCTAAATCAGGCCACTTACCTGCTTGGAGGCTCAGCGTCTGCAGGTTTAAAACAATACCCGACGCGCTTGCGCTGTGGATGCAATGAAATAAATTGTGTGAATAGTAACTACCGCTACTGGCCCAGGGAAGGTGGGAGTGCATGCGAAATGCGTCTCCTGGGCTGCGAAGCACCGATTGTCCTCAAGAAGCTAGTTGGTGGAACACCTGGGCCAGAAATCAGACCAGTGCTGCCTTCTCTAGATGGACTGATTATAGTAGACTTCCTCCGAAGAAGTGTCTCACTAGACTTAAAAAAAAAAAAAAATGAAATGCACTTTCATGTGATCAGCATAAAAAGCTTCTAACCACTTGTTCTTTTTCCTTCCTCTAGATATCGAGAAACTTTGTACTTTTAGTCAGAGATTCCCTCTCCCGTCCATGTACCGTGCGTTGGTGTGGAAGGTGCTTCTAGGTATGAGACTCGAGAGTTGGCAGATTTGTCTTCAAAAATGTTGAGTGATGGGATGTTTGTCATCTTACCAGTCAGGAGAAAGAGGATTTTTCTAGGCCCTTTACTGCCTGTGGGGCCTAGTCTCCGGAGGCTGAATTACTGCCCACTGTGAAAGCCTTTAAGAAGGTGACGTCAGTAGCAGGACGTTAAATGTCACTCTAAGAGCGTCAGTTTAGTAATTATAATGGAGAAAGGCAGGTGTGTTCCTGAAACACGGTGCGGAAGAGCATGGTGCTGGAAGAGGGGCTGGCCTGGCCTTCGCCGTCTGCCCGGGTAGCCCCGAGGAGGCCCCCGGCCCGGCCTCGGCTTCTGCTCCTGTAAAATGACGCTAGTGAGCCGAATTAACTCGTAGATCATAGCTCTGAAGTCGTCGTTTCTGTGATTCCCAGATGTAGAGGCCTCACTCCCTGGCGAGTGGTGTCAGAGTCCGAAAGAAACTGAAGAGCTTTTACTTCCTAGAGGCTAAATGGATACATTCCAGTGACGAGGGGCTGAAGGAGAAATGGGCCTGCAGTTTCCGTGGGAGGGAAGGTGTGCTCGGTGCCTGGCAGCATCCCTTTGAGCCACGCGTTTTTTCCTCTAGTACTGCTCAGCCTGCTGATGCATATCCCCACTCCCCCCCCCCCCATTGCCATCCTCCTTTTCTTTCTTCCCTAAGCAAACTCACAATTAGAGTGATCTCCAAATTCTCCGGTGAGGTAGGTATTCATCTCCCCGTTTTACAGATGGGGCAAAAGACTGCAAGGCTAAGTCCCTTGCCTGAGGCCTTCCAGTCTGCAGGTGGCAGAGCTAGGACTGGAGCTTAGGTTGGTGGAGCCCGTTTGAAGGTAGGCTAGACGGGAGGCCTCGTTCTCTTTCCAAAACGTACAGTGTTTTCGGGACTCGAGAAATCTGCGGCCCTGAGTCTGATTATGTAATGCGGAGGCAGCGAGGGAGTACAGTCCATTCTAGAAAGTGTAATGCCTTGTCGTGCATCCCAACAGTCTTTGAGCACTCGTATTTCTGGTGGGGGACCGTACAGTTAATGCCCAGAGAGCAGGCATCAACGGTTTTAGCTTTCCCCCTGAGCATTTTTCTGAAGTCTTGGTGTTTCTAGTGACCATCAAAGTAAATGCCTTCCAGGGACGCCGGCCCTCTCTGTTTCTGCTGGGAAGTACTATGTGTCACGTTAGTTACTGACACATAGTCATAGTGGATTGAGAGGGAGACGCACAGTTGTACTTTGTGACGCCTCGCGAGGGTCCAGGCTTGTTCGTCACCTCTGTTTTCCCCACTTGTCTTTATCGGGTAAGTCTTTGTGGTAAAGACACTGGAGATTTGGAGCTGCCGTGCTACGTAAGGAGACAGGCTGGCTCTTCCTAGCACAGGCGTTCGTACTCAGGGACCTTGTCGGGCCTGCTTCCCGGTGCCATTTCAGGCAACCGTCCAAACTCTAGAACTAGCTCTTAGTTTGGGGCTGAACATGGGAGGCACTGTGCTGCCTCTAGTAGTGTGACAGGCTTCCGTTACAGCTGTTTAATCTTTATGAGCCCAGATTTGGAGGACGTTTTTGTGTATTCCCTCGGCTTTTGTGGAAGCCTGGCACAGAACTCCAAAGCTAAGGTAAGTAAAGCTTTATGTCAGACAAAGAGCATTTAAGTCTGTTAGGTTCTAATGTTAACATGGTGTCCTGTTGGCTCAAGTCTTTGGCGCTCGTCCACCTTTTGTTTACCAGAATGTTCTTCAGAATACCGGATCTGTGGTGTTTTATACTAAAAGAGCGATCCTTATCAGGTGTACAGCTAACACTTACGCTAGCTTGGTATGTGCTGTGTATTTTCGAAGCACTTGATATCATTTTTTATTCATTACAACAACTATATGGCACAGATATTATTCGTCTCATTTTTCAGATGGAGAAGCTAAGCCTTCTCTAAAGGGGAGATTCAATAAGGGGCTGACAGTCACCCAGCCAGTTAATTGTAGAGCTAGAATTCAAACCCAGGGACTTTGACTCCAGAGTTCGTGTCCCTATACAGCCTTCTTACATTTAATGAGGCCGGAATAAATACAATTAAAAAATTTTTTTTTACATTTACTTATTTATTTAAAAAAAAATTTTTTTTACATTTATTTATTTTTTTGAGAGACAGAAACAGACAGGGCGTGAACAGGGGAGGGACAGAGAGAGAGGGAGACACAGAATCCGAAGCAGGCTCCAGGCTCTGAGCTGTCAGCACAGAGCCTGATGCAGGGCTCAAACCCACGAACCGAAAGATCATGACCCGAACCGAAGTCAGATGCTTAATCGACTGAGCCACCCAGGCGCCCCAAGATTTTTTTTTTTTAGCAGAATTTAGAGCCTTGAAAGTTCATTGTCACCATTTTTCAAATCTGTTTGACCCTGGTATCCTTTTTCTCACATGGGCTTTTGGGGCCAGTGTTGTGCAGTGAACGCTTGGTGACATGCTTACCCATCCCATCTCCGACCTCTGACAGCTGAGGAAACAAGTGCCCAGAGAGACATTTGTGAGAGTCCTGGTGTCTCGGGCCTGGGACTAGAACCTGTGTTTACTGAAAGCCTGTCCAGTGCTCTTTTCACTTGGCTTTTCTCATGCCATTTTGTTTGTAAAAAAAAGATGGTTTTTTCCCCCAAACCTCATAGGTAGACATGTTGGAATGAGTCAGCATTGAATGGCATCAGAATATAATGTAAGGTGGCCTCATCAGTGAAAACCTGAGACTTCTGTGGTCCTGCAGCTCGGCTACTCTGTGAGCAAGTTTTGATCATTGGGGAAGAGAGGGATTTGATGAGTAGTTGCTGGTCCTGAGCTGAGGGGCCTGTACGGTTAGCAAGGGCAGCCATAACTAAATTCCACAGACCGGGCTGCTTACACAACAGTTTATATCCTCACGGTTCTGGAGGCTGAGAAATCCAAGCTCAAGGTGCTGGCTGGTTTGGGTCCTGGTGAGGCCTCACTTGGCTTGTAGATGGTCACCATCCCAGCCTGTCCCCACGTGGCAGAGAGAGAGACGGCAAACACTGGTACCTCTTCCCTGTCTTGTAAGGGCCCGAGCCCTGTTGGGTTACAGTCCACCCTTACAGCCTCATTTACCCTTAATCTCCTTATAGGCCCTGCCTCCAAATTCAGGCACATTGGGGTTGGAGCTTTAAGATACGCATTTTGGGGGGAACAGTTCAGTGCCTAGCAGGAGCAAAACCTGGAGATGGGTCTGTGGGAGCAGAGGGTGGCCCCAGGCTGACAACCATACATTCGATGAAATCGTCCTGACGACTGATGTGGCTGTCCGCAGTTGAGGTGGCATACTTGTTCAAGGGCTCTCTGATGCCACTTCATTTCTCTTAAATATCAGTGGTGCAGTTGCCATTGAAATATTGATAGTACTTTAAGGTTGTTTTACAGAGAGAATTTCTAAAACAGAATCCATACGGTAACTAAATACCTGTGATTTTAGTCCGATCGTAATAGGCAGCTTCTCACTTGATTCTCTCCAGTAGCGGAGGGATTTGGATTTGTGTCTCAGTATTTTGCACTTCTTTCCCCCCGTCCCTCGGTCTCCGTATAGGGATCCTGCCTCCCCACCACGAGTCCCATGCCCAGGTGATGCTGTGCCGCAAGGAGCAGTACTGTGACGTCCTTCACGCCCTGAAAGTCGTTCGCTTTGTCAGTGAGGCCACGCCTCAGGTTGAAGTCTATCTCCGCATGTACCAGCTGGAGTCTGGGAAGTTGCCTCGAAGTCCTTCCTTTCCACTGGTTAGTGGTGCTTTTGTCCAACACTCAGTTCAAGTCTAGACTGTCCCGCCCTGCCGGCCTTTGACTGCATCATATTTTGCCTTAGAAACTCTCAGTGGCTCTCGTCTCTCTGGGCAATAAAAGCAATACATCTTTCCTTGGCATTCGTGGCCCTGCACATTCCGACTCAATCTAATTTTTTTGAATACATTTTATTTTGAGATAATTGCAAATTTGGCAAGGAGCAATTCCTACCAAGAATTCCTATATGCTCTTTACCCAAGTTTCCCCATCATTAATATCTTACCATGTTTGCTTCGTCATGTTTCCTATGTTATGTATACGTATTTTCTTCTAAACCATATGAAAATAAGATGCAGACATGCCATTACTTCAAATTCCTTCTGTATATACTTCCTAAAAAAAATAACACTCCTCTAGGTAAGCATAGTATAGGATAACCATAGTATCCTCATCGAAACCAGGAAGTTTACACTGATAGAGTATTCAGGTCTGATCTTCAAACCCCATTCACATCTGACCCGTTGTCCCAATAATGCCCTTTATCACAAACCAACAGTAAGTTTTGTTCAGAACTAACCAGACTTTCTTACCAAACCTTCACCCACTAGTTTTAACCTTTGTTGATGATTTAAAAAATATTTTAGATGTTTTAACTCTTCAGTTAAAAATTATCTTAGAAATAGAAAAACTTGCAAAAATAGTATAGTGTTCCCATGTACTTTTACCTAATATCATCAAATGTTTCATCTTGTATAATTATCAAACCCAGAAAATCATTACCGATAAAATACCATGAACCTGTAGGCCTTACTGAACGCCCTACTGCTTTCCTTTTCCGGGTCCATAACCCAGTGTGGGCTCACAGATGGCATTTATTGCTACATCTTACCCCCCTTTCATCTGGAAAACGTTCCTTGGTCTGTCTCTGATGACCTTGATACATCTGAAGAGTACTGGGCAGTAGAGCGTCTCTTCGTTTGGGTTCATTTGATGTTTCCTCATGATTAAAATCTGATTTTGAATTTTTGGCAGGAATACTGCAGATATATGATACTTAGTTACTGTTACCGCTAACTTTGATCAGTTCGTTTAAGTGGTGTCGGCCCTTTTTCTTCAGTATAAGATGATTATTTTTCCTTTTGTAACTCGTAAGTAATTTATGAGGAGATGGCTTTTAGACCTAGTAAATGTCCACCCACTACTGATTCCTGCCTGGAACAGTTTTTACTATGCTGATACCAGGTGGTGATTTTCTAGCTGCTTCTTCCTTCTGCATTTATTAACTGGCGTTCTTTCATAAGGAAGGGTTTTCCCTTCTCCCTCGTTTATTTATGTCAGAATGAATTTCTTCTGGATTCCTCTTTTATTCAGTAGCCTGTAATCCATAACTACTACTATTTATTTGATGTGCAACCTGTCTCAGATTGGGCCAGTGGGAGCCCCTTCTGATTGACTTCTGTCTCTTGACGACAAGTCCTCACCATTTTGAGCATTTCCATACTTTCTGGGACAAAAAGGTATTCCAAACCCACCTTGTACTTTCTCGACCCTAAGTCTAAAATCAGCCACTTCTATTTTGAATACAGTGTGGTTTTACAGGGCCGTCGATCTTCTCATTGTTGCTGGTGTGTGGTTGCTTCTAGGTCCTGACAGTAGACAGAGCTAGGATGTATGTATACCGTCTCTACATATATAGAATCATCTATACTCGTTCACACCCCCCGTGTATGTTTATACGTGTAGCCCGGAGTATTAAAAGCCCCCCGTTTACACTGATCCCTCTGATTCCAGTCCAGTACCACCAGTTCCTCTAGCCTCCACCCTCCTGTGTGTGCAGGTCCCTTGTCCGACAGTTGCAGGTATGACAGCCGTCCTCCTTAGTACAGTTACTGGTCTGCTCATTTGTCCCGTAACCAGCACTGCAACCCGTTTTTTAAATTTCCATCTTCGACAGACCCTTACTCTAGTTACTCGGACTGCTTGCTGTTCGTAAAGGGAAAAGAAGGGGAAGAGGAAGAGTTCAGGCAAAGGAGTGTTGATAGCTCTTGGGCTTTGGCTGTTTTAATGCCGTTCGAAATTCATTTTCGGCATTTTAACTTTGTGTGTGTGGGGGGAGCTAAAACAGTGATTGCTCACAATCGGGATTTGTTTGCAAGCTGTGCTATTCTATAAAACATTTTTTTAAGTTTATTTATTTTTGAGAGAAAGAGTGCATGCCTCTACGTGCGCACACATAGGGGAGGCTCAGAGAGAGAGACTCCCGAGCAGGCTCTGCACCATCACTACAAGCCTGATGTGGGGCTTGAACTCACAAACTGTGAGATCAGGATCTGAGCCAAAATCCAGAGTCAGACACTCAATCTGCTGAGCCACGTAGGTGACCCAAAGCTTATTTTTACTATTTTTTTTAAATTATTTTTTTTTAATGTTTATTCTTGAGAGAGAGACAGAGACAGAAACAGATAGCACGAGCACGGGAGGAGAAGAGAGAGGGAGACACAGAATTTGAAGCAGGCTCCGAGCTGTCAGCACAGAGTCCGACGTGGGGCTCGAACCCACAAACCGCGAGATCATGACCTGAGCAAAAGTCAGATGCTCAACCGACTGAGCCACCCAGGCACCGCCCCCCCAAGCTTATTTTTTTTTTTATTGCAGTTTGCAGCCTACCAGTATAGCACATTGAGAGTTTTGACTTGTTCATTCTTTTTGAGGTTAATGATGTCCCCACAGACAGACTTTAGGTTGTCCATTTTTGTTAAGTTTATCAAGAGGAAATGGCCCTGAAAATAATTGGAACTCTTAACAAACTTCTTTAAAGTTTGCTTATCCCTGGCAAAGCGAAGTTGATAGTACTCTCCAAACTCTTAAATTATATGTTACATGAGGTTAGACTATCCATTAGCTCAAGAAACCTAAGTGATGGGTTTCATGCCTCCTTAGCTGGCCGGGGCTCCAGGCCCAGACACCCCTGCGGCCTGGGGCAGATGTGCCGTCGGTGTCGGTGTCGGCTCTGCCATCTCCCGTCTCCCCAGTCGTCGGGCCTCACTCAGCCTCATTAGTATTCCTGTGTAGTAGGGCGTGTGACAGTGCTCAACACAGGGCTGGGAACACAGCCAAGGGCGTTGGTCCTCTTCCCTGGCCTCTCAGAGCGTCCTGGAGCTTCGAGCTGCCACGTTCGGGAGCACCGAGCACAGTGCCCAGTACTGGGCCGGAGTCCGGGAAGGAAGCCTGTCTTCCCCTTTTCTCCCATCTTCTCTCTGTCCCACTGACACATTAATGTTTAGAAAATGTTATTTTCTGTGATTCTATTACTCTTGACAGTTTCTAGAATATTAAGTTGAGACCTAAAATGAAATGCTTTTATTAAAATAGGAATTTTGATTTAACTTGGGGCTTTTAAGAGGAGTAGAAGGATACTTCCTTGTTTCTTTTTAACACTAAAATCTTTTGGTTCTTAAATCCTAGATGAAAATGTAATTTTGTCTAAGATACCGTGTTTGAAAACAAAATAGATTTTTGTAGATTCTAGTTTTTATAAGATTACTTTGTTGAAATTTACTTGACGGTTTATGTTCATATTTTGAGTATTGACACAAGGCTTGAGAAATGCCATTTTTCAGATTCCTAAAATTCTGATTCCAAGGACATTTTAACTTACGAGTTGCTTAAAAATAGAACAAAATTCTAAAGGTATATGTGAATGCTTTGAAATAAGGAAAATGCTTTATTAGTCTTTGGAGTCATTTGATTTTTGCAAATTACTGTATTAACAAATGTCTCCGGTTACTGTTTATGATGTTTATCACATCCTTTTGAAAGAAATTCTCTTCTAGCCCTGAGAATATTTTTGGGTGGAGAGAGGCAGCACTTTGCTTATGATTTATGTTTTCTTTGATGACCTTAACTCTTAGAAATGGAAGATCTTTGAGTGCTTAATCTGAAACCTGGGCAGTCATAAGCACCACTGATCCAAATAGATTTCTCTGGTCACCCATCCTTATCTCCGCCTTGGTCTTCTCTTTAGTCATGGGCTGTGTGCTTTTCGGTTCCACTTTGATTTATTAATGCAGCCTCTTCAAAAGTTAGGGGGTCAGATTTCATTTTTACCGAAGAAATATGTGTTCCTCTCTTCTGCTGGTTCCCTTTCTTTAACCAGAGATTTATTATTCATCTTTCAGGAGCCAGAAGATGAAGTATTTCTTGCCATTGCCAAAGCCGTGGAAGAGATGGTAGAGGACAGTGTTGACTGTTACTGGATCATCCGATGCTTTGTGAACCAATTAAATAACAAGTACCGGGAGTCTTTACCCCAGCTGGTGAGGGGTGCTGTTTTGGCTCTCGGGGGGTCGGGGTGAAGGGGTGCACAGCGGTACCGGGGAGATAGCATGCCTTCCTGGCGCTGTTGTGGTTATGAGTGGCCTCTCTACGCTAAGAGCCAACAAATGTGCTCCGTAAAAGGTCAAACAGTGACCGCTTCCAGCCCGGTGGGCCAGATGGTCTCTTGTCTCTGTTGCAAACACTCAGCTCTGCTGTCGTTGCCCAGAAGTGGCCGTTGACAGTGCATGAAAGAGTAGTCGTGGCTGCATCTGGCCTGCTGCAGGCCACAGTTTGCAGCCTCTTCACTTCTGTATTCCATATCCTGGTCTAGAATCTACTGGATTTATCTAGAATTGCCTCTCTGTGTTACGTAAGGTTTAGGTTTGGCTGCATGTAATGGATAGCATTTATCTTTTTCTCTCCCGTGGCGAGAAGTCTGGAGGTAAGGCAGCCCAGAGCAGGTGCTGAGTCCCGTGGTGTCTGCGGGGCCTCTGGCTCGGGCATTCCCAGGTGTGACCCTTCCTCCTTTGCTTATGGACGCTAGCGTGGCAGCCATGCCATCTGCGATGTAGGAAGGTAGGAAGGGAAGGGCCAAGACCAAAGGGAAGAAGTAGAAGGGACAGCCAGCCAAGTCTGTCCCCCTCGGACAGGCTTCCTTCTGCATACCTGTTAGTGGCGGGACCATGGCACCTGGCTGCCTCTGTCTGCGGCGGAGCTGGGGGTCACGATGTGATCTCCCGTGAAAACGGTTCTGTTCATGAAGAAGGATGGGTGAATGGATGTGAGAGAGGCAGCCTGCTGGTGGCTGTGCTCTGACCCGTTGTCCAGAGAACTGCGGCCACCTGCTCCATCAGCTTCAGCCAGTGATTCTTTGCCGTTCCCTTTTTCTAGCTTTCTCCTTTACTTCCCTCATTTATAAAAATGACTGTCTTTTCTCTTAAATCCGTGAGTTGTTTCATTGGAAACTCCTGTCGAAATCAGTGACCGTGGTAGTGGTGGCAGGGCCAGATGAGGGGCCCTGACGGAGGCTGACTGAGCTCCGAGGACCCCTGTGCTAACGACAGCTGTTCGCAGGGCAGCCGCGAGGCCTGTCAGCTCTGAGGAGCACTGGTCCAAGAGTGTTTTATAGATCTCAGTTAAGTAAAATCTGATTTTCAGAATTTTAAAATGTAATCCACTTAGTTGATGTCAATGAAAATAATTCAGGCGTGGAGATGGAAGCATCACATTGGGTGTGCAGTTACATCAAGAGACTAGATGATGCCACGGTTTCTTATGTTGTTTTGGAGCACAGTCCGTAGCATTTCGCTAGTTTGTGTTTAAAAAATTGTTTCTTTATTATTTTTTTTTAATGTTTACTTATTTTAGAGAGGGAGAGTGTGTGTGTGCCAGTGGGGGAGGAACAGAGAGAGAGGCAGACACAGAATTCGAAGCAGCTCCAGGCTCAGAGCTGTCATCACAGAGCCCGATGCGGGGCTCGAACCCACAAGCTATGAGATCATGACCTGCGCCAAAGTCGGATGCTTAACCGACTGAGCCACCGAGGCGCACCCCCCCCAGATTCTTTATTTTTGATAACACAAGTAATAAGTACATTCTTGAAGTATTAAACAACCTGGATGGATCCAGTGGTCCCATAGATCTGTGCCAACACCTGCTCATCCCCTGCTTTCTAAGAGGTAAATATTGTCATTAGCTCGGTGTATGTATCCTGTGCTGTTTTATATACATTAGGGTGGATGAAATGCATCCACACACACACACAGATATAGACACACATGTCCATGTAGCGATTTGTATATGTTTTACATATGTAACTTTAAAAACCATAAATATTATAACATTGCTCATATGGCTCTACAATTTTTTTTTTAAACTCGTGTAGATCAGTAGTGTTCAGCCTTGACTTCCTATTAGCACCACCTGGGAGCTTTTAAAAAATTACCAGTGCCTTTCCTCCCCCCAAACCAATTAAGTCCAGAGTCTCTGGGGGTGGGTGGGGCTCAGAATTCTATTTTTTAAAAAACATCAGGTGATTTCAAATGTGTGGCTAGGGTCGAGAGCCACTCATGTGGAACCACATTTTTTTTTCCTCTTAAACATGTGATCATATCATTGCCTGTTAAGAATTTGCCTCATCTTAATATAACAGCTGCACGCTGACAGTCGGCGTGCCCTTGTACATGATCCTTTCAGTATATGTGAGTGTTTTTGTAGGGCAGGCACCTATAAAGGGATCAGTTGAAAGATGTATTTAAGTTTTTTAATTGCCAGGTTGCTCACCCAGAAGGCATACCAATTTGGCTTCCCACAACAGATTAGAAGATTTTCTGTTTTCCACTCGATTGCCAATACTTGATAGTATCAGTTTCTTAAATTTTTGTTAATCTGATAGCGACAATGGTCTCCCGTTGTAATTTACATACCTCATTTCCTAGTGAAGCCGGGCAGGTTTTCGAGTGCTCACGGGTCATTTGTGCTTGTCCACCTTTCCATTTTGTCTGCATCTTTCTTCTTAACTTGTAAGAGTGATGGATATGCTCTGGATATTTATCCTGTGTTACACAGGTTGGCAGTATTTTCTCCCTGTCATACAGAGATTTTTCACTTTTGGTACAATTGGCTCTGTTGACATTTTAGGTTTGCTTTTTCATGTCTTATTTAGGAAGCCCTTTCTAGCTCCATGATTAAAAAACAAGTTTTATTTTAAAATTTTTATTTATTAGAGAAAGGGTGCTTATTTGAGAGAGAGAGAGGGTGTGTGTGAGTGAGAGTGAGGGGCAGAGGGAGAGAGAGAATCTGCGGTGCTCGACCCATGACCCTGGGATCATGACCTGAGCCAGAATCAGGAGTCGGATGCCACCCGACTGGGTGCTTCTAAAAAACAGATGTTTTAAAAACTTTGCTCTAACTTTTAAAAATATGTACTTATTTATTTAAGTTTATTCATTTATTTTGAGAGAAAGGTGGGGAGAATCCCAAGCAGGTCCCCCACTGTTAGTGCAGAGCCCGATGCGGGGCTCGATCCCATGAACCATGAGATCACCTGAGCTGAAATCAAGAGTCAGTTGCTTAACCGGATGCTTAACTGACTGAGCCATCCAGGTGCCCCTAAAAGAATTTATTTATTTATTTATTTATTATTATTTTTTAAAATATAATTTGTTGTCAAGTTGGCTTACATACAGTGTATGCAGTGTGCTCTTGGTTTGGGGGGTTAGATTCCCGTGGTTCATTGCTTACATACAACACCCAGTGCCCATCCCAACAAGTGCCCTCCTCCATGCCCATCACCCATTTCCCCCTCTCCCCCGCCCACCCCCCCTTCCACCCTCAGTTCTCTGTATTTGAAGAGTCTCTTGTGGTTTGCCTCCCTCCCTGTTTGTAACTATTTTTTCCCCTTCCCTTCCCCTATAGTTCTCTGTTTTTCAAGTTCCACATATGAGTGAAGACATATGTCTTTCTCTGACTGACTTATTTCACTTAGCATAACACCCTCCAGTTCCGTCCACATTGCTGCAAGTGGCAGCATTTCATTCTTTCTCATTGCCAAGTAGTATTCCATTGTGTAGATAAACCACATCTTCTTTATCCATTCATCAGTTGATGGACATTCAGGCTATTTCCATAATCTGTATTGTTGAAAGCACTGCTGTAAACAGTGGGGTGCATGTGCCCCTATGAATCAGCACTCCTGTATCCCTTGGATAAATTCCTAGTAGCGCTATAAGCTGGGTCATTGGGTAGTTCTATTTTTAATTTTTTGAGGCACCTCCACACTGTTTCCCAGAGAGGCTGCTCCAGTTTACATTCCCACCAACAGTGCAAGAGGGTTTCCCATTTCTCCACATCCTCACCAACATTTGGTGTTTCCTGAGTTGTTAATTTTAGCCACTCTGACAGGTGTGAGGTGGTATCTCAATGTGGTCTTGATTTGTATTTTCCTGATGATGAGTGATGTTGAGCATCGTTTCATGTGTCCGTTGGCCATCTGGATGTCCTCTTTGGAAAAGTATTCATGTCTTCTGCCCATTTCTTCACTGGATCATTTGTTTTTCATGTATTGAGTTTGGTAAGTTCTTTATAGTTCTTTAAAGTTTATATTCATATTCTATATAGTTCTTTATATAGTTTTGGATACTAACCCTTTATCTGATACGTCATTTACAAATATCTTTTCCCATTCTGTCGGTTGTCTTTTTGTTTTGTTGATTATTTCCTTTGCAGTGCAAAAGCTTTTTATCTAGATGAGGTCCCAATAGTTCATTTTTGCTTTTAATTCCCCAGCCTTTGGAGACATGTTGAGCAAGAAATTGCTGCAGCTGAGGTCAAAGAGGTTGTTGCCTGCTTTCTCCTCTAGGGTTTTGATGGTTTTCTATCTCACAGGTCTTTCATCCATTTTGAGTTTATTTTTGTGTATGGTGTAAGAAAGTGGTCCAGTTTCATTCTTCTGCATGTTGCTGTCCAGTTCTCCCAGCACCACTTGCTGAAGAGACTTTTTTCCATTAGATACTCTTTCCTGCTTTGTCAAAGGTTAGTTAACCATGCATATATTTGTGGGTCCATTTCTGTGTTCTCTGTTCTGTTCCATTGGTCTATGTGTCTGTTAAACCTTTTAAAATTTAGTCCTTTAATTTGTGAAGAGATTTATTTTTGTGCTTGGCCTCAGACTCAGATTCGACTTTGTTTCTTGGTTGTTAACTGCAATAAACCTTTCTCCTCTTCCTCTTTCTGTTTGACAGTTATTAAGAATGTGCTTCATGCCTGGAAATTTGCTTTATTAATTAAAACTTAATTTTAACACACATCTGTTTTTATAGTTGAGGAAGCTTAAGCACAGAGCAGTTAAATACCTTGCCCAAAGTTACAGTTAGGAAGCAGAACTGCCTACCATTTACAATGTCAGTTCATTTTTTTCTTCACAGATCTGAAATGCCACCTTTATCATGTACTAGGTTTCCATATATATTTATATCTCTTTCTAGACGTTTGTTTCCATCAAGCTATACATCTTACTCCTGGGCCCACACCATATGATTTATTTAATATAGCTTCCTACTATGTTTTGGTACCTGCTAGGGGACACTCCCTCATATTGTTCTGTTTCAAAAGTGCCTTGGCTATGCTTGAATTCTTTTTTCTTTTTAGCAATGAATTTTAAATCAGCAAGATACTAAATGCCCCTAAGCCTTACTTTCTTCATCTTCAAAACAGAGGTTTATTTTAATATGTACATTGTAGTACCCAGCACATAGTTTTAAATAGTTATGAAGCTTTTTTTTTTTTAATTCTTCAGAATGTGTAAGAAAAGATAAATTTCCTTTGTGTTGCTGTTTGATGTCCTGATTTACTTGAACTTTTCTCTTTATTTAAACTGTTTGGTCTACCTTAAAATTTGCACTATTGTGGTTAGTCGACCTCTTCTTCCTAGTTTTGATTAAAGGAGGGTTTTTATCATCTTCCCTGTCATCACCAGGGTTTTGTACTTTTTTTACCAACTGCAGTGGTTATCACAAAGCGTAGCTGGGTTTATAATCCTAGCGAAATGCATGTGCGCTGGGCAGTGATGGCCTCTTGGCATCAGAAGACAAGACTCGATCGGCGCTGACACAGTTACCACATTGCAGCGTTCTGGTTTATAGGGCGCGTCATGGCCTCTCCCCTCCGTTCGAGCTGCAGACACCTGTGCTCTTTGCTGAGGCCTCTCCGCAGGGAGAGCGAACACCAGCTTCAGTGTGGGGTGTGGATGGTCTCCCTTGTTAGTCTCTTTTCGGAGCAGACGGTCTGTAAGGCATCTCAGACTTAATTGTGTTCCGTCATTACAGTAAGTGAGCTTCCTTTCACCGCCACTGCTATGCTTCTGAAGCTAGAGACTGTGCACGTGCGTGTGCACACAAGCTGGGGTGGAGGGGGTATACAGGAAAACAGCTGGACGCTATACAACCTACATATTATCAATAGTTCTCTTGGAGTAGTGTGAGTATACATGATCTTTATATCCTTCTTTGTTCTTTACTGTATTTTTGAGATTCCTGATAATGACCATGTTATAAATCAAGAAAAAATATTTAGAAAAACTTAAGACTGGCAAAAAAGATGCACATTGAGTGATTATCAAGATGTTGATGGGCTCACGGAGGGCTCAGTCAGTTAAGTGTCCAGCTTCGCCTCAGGTCATGATCTCAGGTTCATGGGTTCGAGCTCTGCATCAGGCTCTGTGCTGACAGCTCAGAGCCTGGAGCCTGCTTCCGATTCTGTGTCTCCCTCTCTCTCTCTGCCCCTCCCCCGCTCATGCTCACTCTTTTTCTCTCTCAGAAAAAGATGTTGATTAATGTATTTCAACATTTGATTTAATTCATGATATTCATTTACTCACTCAGTAATTATATATTGAGTGCTTAGAACGCTGAGTAATGTAGGTACTAGAGAACTAGCAGTGAACAAAACAGATACGCAGGCCCTGCCCTCACTGAGCTTACCTCACTGTGGTAAGGGGAGAAAAGTAATGGTTTAAAATTGTCACTCCTCTGTGTCTTATTATTTGTACTGACTTTTGGATGAGATTTTCTTTGCTATGGGACATAACATATAAATGTGTGATCTCTGTGTTTTCATCCATGTCTGTGACAAACATTCCATTGGCAGAACAAGGAAAATTCTAGAATAGGATTTTAGAGGTGAAAGGCGAGGACAAGAGCCTTTGACTTGTCCTTTGGAGAAAAGCTCCTGGTTTTGGGGGAGTTGTGTGTAGCATTCTTGAGAAGCTCTAGGAATTATTAGGTAGTATAGGAAAATTGGTTAAACAGAAATAATTAGAGACCCCTGAAAAAGAGGAGAAAACTGGGCCTGGTACTAATATGTGGGCCCCTCTTCGCCTGGCTAGCTCCTGTCATTCTTTATAAGCCAATGCAAATGTCACCTCTCTGGGAGACTGTTGATGGCTTCTAAAGCCTGGGTTAGGAATCCCGCCTTGATGTGACCCGCATCCCATGCTTACCCCATGAAAGCTTCATTACGTGTTTGTCTGAAGCAGACGGTAAGCTCCTTGGAGGCAGGGACTTCATATTTTCTGATACTCTGTTCCCCGTATGTAGCATAGTGTTTGCTGTAGTGAACACGGTAAGGGATTATGAACTACTTCTTTGGCCGAGATGCAGGTATTTAGTAAAATAAACATTTGCATTTGCTTAGGTGATAGGGGGTGCGGTGGTGTTTTCTGGGTAGGGAGCACAGACTCAGAGTCGGCCCCCCAGGCTCCATTCTTGGCCCGCGGACCCTAAGTACAGCAGCTTGGGCGAGGGGGACCTGGCCGGTGCGGGAGCCAGCTTCGTGAGCTCTCCCAGCTCCTAGAACTGGCTGCCGCTTAACCTTCTGTGGGAGAGGCCACCAGACGGAATCCAGGCGCCCCGTTCCCTTCACGTTACTCCCCTGCCTCCCGAGAGTCCTGCACGTGGGATGCAGAGCACCTTCTCTGGACGTCCCTGTTGTAGGAGTGTCCTCGGCGTGGTGCACAGCCGTGCTCAGTGGGGGTCAGCATTGCTGCGGTCAGGGACCGGTGGGCCCTTTCCACGTCTGGCTCTTTTGGTCCCATTCTCCCGAACTCCCTCTCCCCGCTTTGGCCCCACTCTGTTTCTCTGGTCTTACCCTTTCCTCTTCCCCCTTTCCCTGAGTGTGTCAGCTACTCCAGAGCAGCCGGGAGTGTCAGGGGCCTCGCTTAGTTCCCCAGAACGTTTGCATTTTGCTCTGGACTTTGGCCTTCAGTTGAACCGTATTAGTGGCGTTAGCATTAGGGGAACTACTGTTCCGTTTTGCCCGGAAACCCCCTCAGTCAACCCCACACTGCTGCTTGCTCTGATGGCGCTGACCTGGGAAACTTGCGTCACTAATGACTTGGATGAGTCCGAAATTGTGTTTTCTAGCACTTTCCTACAGTCAGCATGAACATTTGATTCACCGCAGGCCGTAAGATTGGGTAATGTTATGTCACGGGAAACGAGTAATCTCTCTTCCTCTTTAATCGTTAGCCAAAGGCTTTTGAACAATACCTGAATCTGGAAGATAGCCGCCTGCTGAGTCATCTGAAGATGTGTTCAGCGCTGTCCAAACTTCCTTACGATCTCTGGTTCAAGAGGTGCTTCGCAGGGTGCTTGCCTGAATCCAGTTTACAGAGGCAAGTACTTCTTTCACAAGTGTTCTGAAGGCTTGGGGTCAGAGAAGGGTCCCAGTTTTTCATGTGATCATCCTTCAGAGTATGAATTCGCTTTAGAACAATACCGTAGTTTGAAGCTCACTTCTCTGGCAGACAACAGACAACACTTGATTCTGCTTATAATTTATACACTTAGAAATACTAGAACGTTAGTAATATTAATCTGACATGAACGCAAATTAACGTTAATGCTAGAAATATTAGAATGTGCCATTAGAAAACTTGAAGGCCCTCAATGTTAGATGCTGTAGGTTATTCACATTTGAAACAGTCTCCAGGAGTTTATATGGGTATAGGCTTCTCTTTTCCAGAAATGTGGGAGATCCTAATCCGGAGAAAACCTTCCTATTTCTTAGTTCCATCATGGCATCTTTAAAGTAGCTAAAGACAGGCAGACACCTAAGACTCAAACTCAGTTCTCCTTCATTTCAGACATGTGTTGCCAGTATTTCTGGGCCTTCCCCCTCCAAGACCGTGTGAGGTAGTTGGGAGGAAAGGTGACATGCAGAGAACATCACAAGACAGTACGTGACTAAGCACACAGTATAACACCAACTTTAAGAGTTTTAGGAATTACCAGCATAATTATTTTAGAGTGGTTGAGATCAATAACTAGCTCCTTAAGTGATTAGAGAAGTTTTAGGAATTTGAACCACAGGAACCATTGCATTGATGTCATTTTACATGCTGCCTTTGTCTTCCTTAATATTTAATGATTTTATCAGCGTTACACAGTATTAGTAAAATCCAAATTTTGGTTTAAGACTTTGCCTTCTCTAGGGGCGCCTGGTCAGTCTGACTCTGGCTCAGGTCATGATCTCATGGTTCATGAGTTCAAGTCTCACGTTGGGCTCTGTGCTGACAGCTCAGAGCGTGGAGCCTGCTTCGGATTCTGTCTCCTTCTCTCTCTGCCCCACCCCTGCTCACACTCTGTCTCTCTCTCTCTCTCTCTCTCTCAAAAAATTAAATAATAAACATTTAAAAAAAAGACTTTCCTTCCCTAAAGTGTCAGGTTGAAAACATTAGGGAATGGGTGTTTGGTAGATCCCTTGCAGAGCAAGTACTTTTTAGTGATCGTTCCTTTTTCCCTTCCAGTGCTAATTGTGTCTGAAATAAGTTTCAAGTGGGCTGATTTATTTTGTTTTTTTGATGATTATTTCATTATAGCTTTTCTCTGAAGGTTATACTTAAGTGATTTGATTTAATGCTGCATTTGAGATGTTTAGCTAAACAGAAATTTCAAACTCAAATAATTTTATTATATCTCTTTGTTTTTATAGGGTTTGGGATAAAGTTGTAAGTGGATCCCGTAAGATCTTAGTGTTTGTAGCTGTGGAGATTCTGTTAACCTTTAAAATAAAAGTAATGGCTCTGAACAGCGCAGAGAAGATAACAAAGTTTCTGGAAAATGTAAGTGTGCTTTTTTTAGATTTGATTTTGAACCTAGAAAGGAAGTCGTTTCGCAAGCCAGATTTTTTCTATTGCGTTACATTCTCTGATATTTTTACATTCTAAGCAACCCTTTTCCCCCTTGGAAAAGTTTAGCTTAAAGCTGGTCTGTGGATTATAGTTTGCGTCTCTCTTTTGGGGGTGGTGGTCTGAGCAGTGAGACCGTTGTCACGAGTGTGTGTGCTGCAGACCAGAGTCTCCTCCTCTCGGGTGACCGCCAGGAGGCTGTTGAGAAAAGGAAGAGCTGAGGTCTGTCATGTGAGGCTGAGTAATCCTTTTTAGTGGAAAGGAAGCCTGATGTTTTGGGAGGATTTTGTAGGTCTTTTCATTACTGTTACTGTCTCTGGTTGAATCTCAGTTGGGTTTGTTAACGTGCTTAAGTATATACTTCGTGCATGTTGGAAAAGGTCTAAATGCATCTCTGTGTATCTTAGAATACACTTAACCAGGCGAGAGGTAGAAGAGATTTATGCCTGGATGAATTCTGCTGGACCCCACATCTATTCTTTTTTAAATTGGTCACTACTGACATTTGAATCGTGGCTCAGTAAATATTAAGTCCTAAGTGAATGTGTGACAAATGAATGACTCATCCGCGTTGTATTGGTGGCTGACAGGGCCAGGGTCCAGGCTGAGTATTTCTCGTGGGTTCTCTCTCGTAATTCTGAACGGCCCGACGAAGTGAGGCGGCCATTTGCCCCACCGTAGAGATGGGAGGTGAGCTCAGGTAGCTGTGGTGACCTGCCCAGGGGCACGCGGTGGGCAGGGCACATTTGAAAGCCAGACAGCCTGACCACATCTGACCACAGCTCCTTAGTGTGTCCTCAGGGGGCCCGTGAAACAAAGATCGTGGCAGCTGCCTCTATACGCTCACTTTCTGACAAGCAGTGGAAACTCCGGTGGGAATTAAGTGCCATGCCACAGCGAGTGAGGGAGGCGAGCAAGTTATAAACCCTGAAATTTCATGAAGACTGGTGTGCTTGTCCACAGATTCCCCAGGACAGCTCGGACGCGATCGTGAGCAAGGCCATCGACTTATGGCACAAACACTGCGGGACCCCGGTACACTCCGCCTGACTGCTGGCGACACGCGCCTGGCCTGCCGGGCCCACCCGAGCAGTGTGCTGTCAGGACCCAGGCTGCCAACCTCAGTGAGAACCGGCTTCTTGCTTGGGCACTTGGAGCCTACTTTTCTCCGGCGAAACGATTCCCGACACCCGGTGCCATGGTGCCGTGGGGCACGTGGGGCAGCATCTTTTGGCTGCACAAAAGCACAGAGTTCAGCTCTGAACAGCGAATGCAAGGGGTTATCCGAAAATGCCTCCCGCTTTGCAAAGCAGACGAGTGCGGGCGGGTGGGCGCCGTCGTGGGCAGTGTCTCGGCCCGCCTGCCCCACTGCTGTCTCCTTAGCCCCGAGCTTGGTCCTTCCTGAGATCTAGTTCTGGAATAAAGAACAACTTCTTTTGTTGACAGCTCAGATTTGGCTTTTGTTTGTGCGGTACTTGTTGCCATCGAAGCCTTACTGCTTTCTGAGGCTGCATCTTGCCAGATAGGCTTAAATAAAAGCCTCCCTCCTTTTTGTTTTCTCAGCATCAGTTGGAATGGAACAGTTATTGAACAAAACATGTCTCAATTTACCTGCCGGGAGAGAGTGCTTGCTGATGTCTTGCTGACTCATGCATCTTCCTGCCGGGTCGGTCAGTGTCGTGTGGGCTTTAGGGAGCATTCCGTCACCTAGAACTGGGATATGAGAGGTGGCGGGCTGCAGTTAACCGCTCATAAGCCTGGGCCACATCGTGCCACACAATGGTGACGGTTCATTGGGCAGTTACAGGCATTGAGACTGGTGAGCGAGACAAGGCCCCGATTCAGCTCAGACCTGTAGGGGCCCGAGAGCCGAGGTGGAGCCTCTGCCCAGGAGAGAAGGGAGGCCGTGAAATGAGGGACTTACAATTCGGACAGTTCATTCCATCCCTAACGTGTGAACTAACTGTTGGGAAAGAACTCAGAGCTGAGTCGTTGAAACCGGCTGGTACTTCGGCACAGGAACATGTCCAAGAGTGTTTCATTCTTAAAACAAAAAAAAAAATACACCCAGAAGAACACTCCTTAAAGCAAAACGCTGCCTAAGATAATGCTTTACATTCATTCAGTGACTGGCTCTGCCCCCAGAGAACTTTCCAGCCAGTTGGAGGTGTGAGAGAAACCATGTAAGAAGGAATTCCTGCCCCAGTTGTCGACCCTCTGGTGACCCCGGAGGATATATAAAGTGCACAAGAAAGTCCGGTAACAAATAATTTTATTTCTATTTAATTTATAGCCATATAACACTAGTACAGCTTTTAAGTAAAATACAGATTATAAAGTGATAGCGTATCTCAACTCCAGACAAAGAGGAAACAATTAGTGACCTCTCAGCAAGAGGATAGTTTCGAGGTACGTGCTCCTCTGCCCACTCGGGAATCCTGGGGAGCCCGGCATGCCCCGGGGTGGGTGCGGGGGGTAGAGGGGCACCGGGGGCACCTGGGATGCTCGGGAGGAAAGAAGCTGAGAGGGCAGGCGTGTTCCTCTTCACAGGGGAGGGTCCGGGTGCACTGCGGGGAAGACTTCCTGTCCCACCAAGGGACCAGAGCGTAAGTATTCTGCACGTACCTGCTGCCAACCCCGGGTTGGACAGACCTTTCTGGCTAAGGGCTGTGGGGTGGGGGACTTGCTTGTAAAGTTGAGTCAATGCGATACCATGAGTTTTCTTAGCCAAATGGCTTCATCTCAGCAGCAGGGATTTTTATGGCCCCCAGTGATAGTATAGGTGAGCGTCCCGTCTCGTTTTGGTATCAGAGTTTATTTCGCGGCGAACCCGTGTATTTTGAAAGCGTTTCTTCCCACCGCCTTTGGTGAGAAGCACAGCTCCTGATGAAACCCCCCGTATTCCCATTATTCAAAACCCTCTGTCCAAAGATACTGCAGGGTTTCCCCTCCATGTGACAGCCCGGCGTGCTTGTAGCCAAAGCTGTTCTGGCTAATGCGTGGGGCTCTCCCTCCCTCCCTCCCTCTCCCTTGGAAAACTAAGTTAACATTATTTAGGTTTAGTCCTTCCCTTCCACAATGTCTTAAACCAAAAAAAAAAAAAACAAAACCCAGAAACTCATTCATTCATTTATTTTTTACAGTGTCTCCATAAACAGATGGAAAAGTTCTCAGTCTGCTCCCCTCGGGGATCCTGAGGGCCTCGGAAGGGTGGTGGGGGTGTGGCTGCTGCCCGCTACCGAATGGAGTTGACACATCGCCGGGACTCGGGCCTGTGGCTGTGTGTCTGAGGTTACTTCAGGGGTCAGGGGTCATTAAAGTGAAGTGCTTTTTCGGTTAATAGAAAGTTCACCTGAAAACCACAGGGGGCCCTCAAGTCACAGGATGCGGCCTCCCTCCTCTGTTCCGTCCCTGCTGCCCTGTCTTGATTACGTAAGAGCCTGTCCTTGGTTCTGACCTGTCTGTCCCCTGTCATGTGGTCATCACTTCCCCAACTGTGAGGGGTTGATTTTTTTTTTCACCCTAAAAGTGAAGGAGCCAGAGGGAAGTCCGTGAGGATGAGGAGGGTACAAATAGAGCATATATGCCCTGGACTGGTCTCCTGCTCAAAGCGACAGCCCCTGCCAGCGCCGTGCGATTTCAGGCAGGAGGCGAGGCCAGATGTGGGCAGCCAGAGGCGGCCCGTGGGAGGCCGGGGGTGCGGGCAGCTGGCGGGGCGGCTGGCTCTGTGCTTTGCATCTGGCAGTGGCCACGCAGGATAAGCCGCTCTGGTCTTCAGCTGGATGTTCTGGGTTCGGAAGGGCCAGAGGACACTTTCTGTGGGCTCGACAGGGGAGCGTGCGTTTTTGTAGCAGGAGTTGGTGGCGTTCCCTCTGGTAGCGGAGACAAAGAGCTGATTCTCAGAGGCCGTGCCAGGTGACACTGCCCATGGCTCTTGGCACCAAGAGCCTATCGAGGCCCGCTGGGGCTGCCCCCAGTTGGTGCCAGCTTGAGTGGGAGGGTGGGTGGGGTGGAGGAGGAGGCGTGGTCAGAATGGAGGGAGCAGGGGCCTTTCCTGGAGGACCGCAGGGCGGGCTGGGGCTGCCATGCCATTCCCTGCATCTCTGACCAGCTCCTCCCTGTCCTTTGTGGGTTCTTTCAGCCTTGCCTTAGCGGAGGTTAAAAAGTCAGTGGACAGGTAGTTGCGAGGCCAGGATCCCCCCACCAGGCCCCTGGGGACCGGTTTGACTGCCGGGCAACCACAGGGGGAAGCCGGACAATGTGCTCCACGAAGAACACACGGGAAAAATCCTTCAAGCAACTTGTCCTCACTGAGCGCAACTCCAAGTAGACAATCACAATAGGCACGTAGGGTTCAGACCTCAGATCACACCTGAAATGTAGGTAGGCCTGTGTCGTTGACCAGGGACTTGGGCACACACGCTCGCCTCCAACCCCCTGTTCGGTCCCTCCCGCCGCCCTCCTTCTCCAGGAGGGTTTGCAAGTAGCAAGCCGGCGTTCGTAGCTCTGGCATTTCTCCCTCCACACCTCTGCCCGCCCTCCGGACTCAAGGCCGCCAAGGAGGGAGACCTTTGGACAGGTCGCCCCCAGCTGTCAGAAGGCTGCCCTCAAGGCCGTGATGAACCTCTGGCCCCATCTCCCCTTTCTCCCCTTCCCTTCCGTTTGGTCCATTTGCTCTGCTAGTCGTTCTCATCCAGTCATTGATGTGAGTGTGAACACACCCCTAATGATGGACCAGGAACTGAGCCGAATGGCTGAACGAGTCATGGGGTGTCTGCCCTCTTGGAGATTTTTATCGTGCAAGGAAGACAGACACGAAATGTCTCGGTCTTTTAAGAGTGACTCTTGATCCTCTAAGTGCCCTGTAGGGGAGAAGGTACCATGGGTTGGTCCAGAAACTCCCGAGCAGGGTTAAGATTACTCACTCTGACATGTGTGGTTCTTTGTCCCCACCCCTTGTCCCTTAATGGGGGCAGGGCTGGGGTGTGGAGGAAAGGCCCTCGCCAATTCTGTGACCTGAGGGGCTCACTCCATCTACGTCTGCTTCCCTCTGACCAGACGGCAGTGCTACCGCACTCCTACCCCTCAGTGTGCTCACGAGCATCGAATGAGTCTGGTGTGAAAGCAGTTAAAGAAACCCGGAGCTCCGCAGAATCCTGAACATTTGTAATGGCGTGTTGTGCAAGAAAAGTGGCCAGGCGTCGCCTGTGTGCGTCCTCACGGTGCTTCAAGGCCTGGCAGCTCTGCCCGTTCTGAAGGCCTCTCGTAAACCTCTAAGCTGGAAGGGCCTTCTGCTGCTTCTCGGCTTTTCCACCATTCCAGGTACCACTCATTTTGCAGTAATTGCCAGGAAGTCTCTTGTTTGCCAGCCTTGGACTTTTACGAAACTTTCCACGTGGCTTCCCCCTAAACCGCAAGCCTCCTGAGGCCGGTGTCCTGATCCCGTTCCCCAATCCCCGCCTTACCCAGTGGGGCTCCCCACGCATGTCACCCCCCACACACACACCGTGTGGTGCGCCCTTCTATGGGCACTCGGTCACCTCTGCCAGGGGCGTCCGCTCCCCAGAGCAGGGCTCCGTCTCTGAGGTTTGTCGCAAGGAGCCCCTCCTCGAAAAGCTCTCCCGGCTCCTTGCCCCTTTCCTTCTGCCCCGGGCTTGTTTTCTTCCTGGCACTCTGTCTGTGCCCTTTCATACACGGGGTGAGGTGCCACAGGAGCCTGTGCGCTCCCCGAGGGTAGAGATCATGTTTCATTCTCTTTTCCTTTCCCTCAGAGCCAAGCACATCTCAGCGGCCTGGGCTCGCCGTGGACAGGAGGTTGAGCACATGATGCCGGCTCAGTGTTGATGGGCACTGTGGTGGTGCGCAGTGGGGCTGTTCCCACCGTGGTGGCGCGCAGTGGGGTTCCTCTGGAGCCAGCTTGCTTACAGGAGACTTGTATTTTAGGGTACAGGGTGAGGCGCAGGACCCAGAGGGCTTAGGGCCAGACCTGGGATGGGAGTAAAGAGAGTCTGCTCTTGGACTCTCTTCTCTTTGACCTACTGTGTGCCTGCTGTGCTCCCCGCTCTGCCATCCGGACCGCTCTGGTAGGAGCTGCCTTACCCTGAGGTCCTGAGCGGATTTGCCCTAGGTCCAGTCTTTGGAGACACAGTCTCTTGGTTGCAGTTCGTCAGACTGTGGGAAAGAGTCTGTGGTCCAGCTTGGGTCTGGTGCCGCCCACAGGACGGGCGTCTCTAGTCGTGGGAACGGAGGGGTCATTCAGCAGACACATGGCTACCGGGAACCTCCTTTGTGTCCACGGCAGTGTAGGGGTGGGGAGGGAGGGACACTGTTACGGGGTCCACTCTGAACAGAGAAGACACTCTGAAAAGTTTTCCACTCCATTTAGCAAATCTGTCAACCGGATTTGTACCCTGCAGAGGTGCCAGGAAGGGTACCAGGCGCCTTCTGCCTTGAACCAAGTCTGAATGGCTTTTCTGTCGTCCCTTCTTTCTGGTTTCTGACAAGCAGTCAGAGGGTGGCACAGCGAGCCCTTTCGGATGGGGTAGGCACACTGGGAATACCCCACCAGGAGCCGCAGCAAACAGTGTCTCATGGGGCACGGTGTTTGCGAACCTTTCCTATCAAGTCTAGGTGATTCTGGAACTCTACAGAAAGTCGGCTTCCCCCAGCTCCTTCCCCCAACCGGAGTTGAGTGGCAGGGCTTGGGGACGAGTGGGGCAGCTGTGTTTATTCGCCTCAGATTGCTTGGGAGAGTGTGTGCCCCCCCACTCCGGGTGGCCACCATCTGGGTCTCAGGACAGAGTTGGGCGGCAGCTAGACCTGGTGGCAATTGGGTGAACCTGCATCAGGTCGCTCGCGGTTTGTAGCGGCCACGGCCAGCTGATTTCAGGATCCCCGGGGAGGCACACCCAGACCTGGGGAATGTCGGGGCCGGACGAAAGCTGGAAAGCCACCCGGCTCCACACTCCCCTCCCTGGGGTGCAGATAAGAGAAGCGAGGTTCCAGTGGGAAAGGGGGCTGTGCACAGTCACCCCAGATAGCCAGGTGGCTTCTAGAGCCCAGGCATCCTGCTTCCTGGCTGGGTTGCGTGTGCTGCAGTTCACCGAGCTGCTCCATCACCCCAAAGCAAGGCCCCCATCTCTCCTCCCATCCTCAGGGTCCCCTCATCTGGATAAAACAGTGTCTGGATGTCCCCCAGTCGGCGCTTTCTGGCTGGGTGACACGGCTCGCGTCTTTGTCTGTGAAGTGGGAGGGACAATGGTGAAAGTAGCCACCTGACGGAGTTGTTAGGCTGATGTGCAGGATGATACCCACTGTCCTCAGGTCAGTGCCCAGCACAGGACACACTCTCAGTAACCGTTAGGCACGACTGCCACCCCGGGGCGCCGAGTCCAGCGTCTGTGCTTCTCAGAGGCGGCCTCGTAATTCTCAGTCTCACTAGAGACAAATGTCTGCGAGGGGCCGCTTCCTGAGAGGAGGCTTTTAGACTACAGACCCCTTGCAGGCTCTTTAAATCCTGCATTATGAATGGGGCTTCTTAAACTTTTCTGGGAGCAGGAATGGCCTGGGGCCCTTATTAAAATGCAGATTCTGGTTTAGTTCTGGGCTGGGGGGCTGAGGTTCCGAATTTCTCTGCTCCCTGGTGATGCGGATGCTTCTGGACTTGGGGACCCCAGCGTGAGTAGCAAGGATTTCGGGACTGTAGACTTCACCTGGCACAGTGCTTAGCCCTGACTGCCGAAGAAAGAAAGAGCCTGCGGACCATGCCACCTTCCTGTCCCCCTTTCTCCTTTTTATTTTTTATCTATTTATTTATTTTTTAATGTTTTTTTCTTTTATTTTGAGAGACAGACAGAGTGAGCAGGAGAGAGGCCGAGGGAGAGGGAGACACAGAATCCACAGCAGGCTCCAGGCTCTGAGCTGTCAGCACAGAGCCCGACGCGGGGCTTGAACCCACAGACTGTGAGATCATGACCTGAGCCGAAATCAAGAATTGGATCCTTAACGGACTGAGCCACCCAGGCGTCCCAATTTTCTCATTTTTAAACGATTAGTCTGACTTCATTTCTGGGTGATGGTGGAGATATTACTGAAAGTTTATAAAGCACTTCATCGAAGCCTGAATTTAATCTCTGTACTGAGACGTGGATGTTCTCTACAACTCGGTCTCGCTCCCTGGGGCACTGGGAGTGGCTTCACTATAACCTATCACAGGTCAGCTCATTACCAAGGATGGCTGTGTGGCAGCTGACCAGCCCTACCCATCCTTTCCTCCTTCCTTCCTAACCAGGCCTCCGTTTATTTGAGGTAGCAATGTGTTACTAAAACTATTTACCGGCCTCTTGTGCAGAGAGGGGTGGACAATAAGATGGAAGCAAAGTCATTAGGTAAGACTTCTAGAGAGGTCTAGAATTTACTCAGTGGACAGGTAACTGGAATCTTACTTCCTGCCTGGAATGCATATATAATGTCTGGAACACCAGCAGCCACCCTGGAACATGAGGCAACCTCGAGGATGGAAACCACATGATAAGGAGGTGTTGCACATTGATGATGTCACAAGCTTTCCTTTGCTTAGCTCCAGACTTCATTTACACAAACAGTTGTTTTGGCCACTCTTTGGGGTTCCTGTCCTGTGACGGCTGCCGACCCCGTTGCTGACACTGCCAGAGCAGATATAGTTTAGCAGGGTAGACACAGGTTTAAACTGGTGTCTTCAATTGACCTCCTTCTGAGCACGCTTTGTGGGATTCCCTAGTCATGTAGGGGTAAGGGAGCTGGATTGAGGGTCAGAAGCCTGGGGTTCTAAGCTCTGCCGTTCCCTAGCTGCGTGATCCTGTGTTTTTTAAGCCTCAGTCTCCTTGCCTGTGAAATGGGGATGAGGGATGAGAGCGTCCGGCAAAGTGCCAGGGTGCAGAACTCATGTCAGCTGGCGTTGAGGTGGTCGCGGGATGCAGGGCCCCGAGGTCAACCCAGCAGCGGTGACCGGCGCTGACCTGAGGGGTGCAGGGGTGCTGTTTAGGTGGAGGCAGGGATCCATCACCAGGTGCTTCCCTCAGCGTTGAGCACCTCGGTGTGCCTCCACCATAAGCAGACAGGACTGGGCTAAGTGCCCGTGACCGTTAGTGCTCTGTGAGTGTGACCTGCTTGAGGGGAAGGGGGAGAGCACAGGCAGCTTTCAAGTGGGCCTCGAGAAACGCGCCTCAGCCTTTTCCCTCTGCCAGTTCGGGAGCTCCAAGCTGAGGCCGGGGAGGCCGCTCGGCCCACACCTCCTCTCCCCTCCTGGCTTTGCACGGAAACCCAAATGCCTTCACAGCAGCTGCTTGCCCCAGGCCACTGGAATGGCCGGTGTTGGCTCACTCCTGCTCACCCAAGCCCCCAGAGGAATATTTTCAGCCACAGTGGAACAGGCCACACCTTTCTGTCCCAATCAGATCAGAGAACTTTTTTTTTTTTTTGCTTCAAATTTCTCTTCCCCGCTGTCCAAAGCCAAAGCCACCTCTCTGTCTTTCCCCTCTTTCCCGCGCCAGTAATTGTGTTCTGCACCTACACTGCTGCCCCTCACGCAGAGCTGGTTGGTTCTTGGAGGGCAACACTGATCCGGTCCAGAGGCCTACTGATCTCCCAGCGTGGTGGGGACAGGAGGTGACGGGCCGCGGCCCCAGCCAGGAGCCTCTCACTGCTGGGCCCCATGAGGCTTCATGTGTCTGACCAGCTGCTAGCTGGCCTGAAAAATGCCTCCATTTCCTTATCGTGGTCTGTTCCTAGATTTTAAATTCTGATACGATTGGAATAAGGCTTGTCCAAGTAAACACGTTACACATAGCTAAGTTTCCTCGCTCAGGCGAGACTAAAGGTAACCAGCACTATGTGTACTTTCAAGTCTTCCTTTTGTTTTGTTTTGTTTTTACTGGAAGATGGATGTATGCATGTGGGGATAGAAGGCAGCCAGGGCAAGAGAGTATGCAGGGAGCAGTGACAGCCCCAAGGCCCCTTCCCCAGAAGCAGCCTGTCAGCCCTCACACAAGCATGGGGTTGCGTGTGCTCGTCTAGGAGGGGACAGCATAGGAGAGTGTGCCCCGCCTGCTCTGGGGCTGTCGTCACCACGTCAGTGAGAGGGAGTTGGGGAAAACCCAAGAGGGTTAACCTGCACCAGGAGGCTCTCGTGCCGTGGGTGGGTGGGTGTTCTGCAGTGGGGTGAGCCTGGGGGCCAGCGGGGAGGGCCGTAAGCATCTTATATGGTGGCTTGGAAAGGTGTCTGGCCTCCCAACAACAAGGCAGCACGTCCAGTGAATCAGGCCAACCCCCTGCCTGGTGACATTTTTGCTCTTTTAGCCACAGGGCCCCGGAGAGCTGGCTCCCTGGCTGGGGCTCAGGCAGAAAGCCTGGCTCCTGTACATGCCCCGCCTGCCGGGGTGCCGGGATAAATGCCTTTTACCCCGATTCTGAGCTAATAGGCTTCACCAGGGTGCCAAGTAGTTCTACCTGCTTCGCCAAAGAAACCTCGCTTGCCCTCTCCTGGGAAGGGGGCTGTGAAATCAACAGGCCTGGTAAAGACACAGCCCCCCATGGACCCTGAAACTCCCATTGAACAAGGTGTCAGGGACAACCTTCCCGCTCCAGGTAGGTGAATAAGGGACGGACCGAATCTTCCTCCCTCCCTTCCATACTGGCCTCTGTCTTTTACTAAAGGAACACTGCCCACAAGGATATCACCCCGCAGGAGACACAGAACCTCGGACATCACGACATTCAGGCTTGATCGGTCGCAGAGGAGAAGAGAAACGAGTGTGCAGAATTCCAGCTCAGTCCAGCATACATCTTAATGGGTTTGTCAGAACTTAGGAGATGAATCAGTTCAATTCTGCTTTTGTGGTTCATTCTTCCTGTCTCTTCGGCAAACAAATTCATTACTTCATTTAAAAGGGCTCTTTGCGGGGCGCCTGGGTGGCTCAGTCGGCTGAGCATCCGGCTTTGGCTCAGGTCATGATCTCACGGTTCGTGGGTTCGAGCCCCGCGTCGGGCTTTGTGCTGACAGCTCGGAGCCTGGAGCCTGTCTTTGGATTCTGTGTCTCCCTCTCTCTCTGACCCTCCCCTGCTCACGCTGTCTCTCTCTCTCTCTGTCTCTCAAAAATAAAACATTAAAAAAAAATTTTTTTTAAAGGGCTCTTTGCCTTAATTGGGGGTGTTGCCCCAAGGAAATATGAATGATCATGGCCTCTTACTGTGAAGTATGGAAACATTTTTTTAAATTAATGGCGCATACAGAGCAGAACCCCCTTTACCAAAAATAGTATTGGGGAAAGAGACTGGTTGTGTGTGTCCACGACTGATTGAATGTCAGATGTGTTCTTCCTATCTGGCCTTGGGCAGCGTGCTGTGGTCTTCCTGCCTTGGCCACGGCCCCAGGTGCAACCCGTGCCGTGCCAGTGCCTGGCTCAACATTATTTCCCTTGCAGGAAGCCATAAATATTGGCCGACTGGCTCATGACTGTGTGAGGTCCCCCCTGGGGGGAGTCACAGGCTGCACACGGAGGGGAGTGGGAGGACCTGGAGGCCTGCAGAGAGCTGGGTGTCTTTCCTGATCTGTGGTTCTCGGGGGACAGATGCTGACGTTATTACTTATGACAGGCAACTGAGATAACTTGGGGCAGGCCGAGAAGGAGCTCAAGAAAGCCCTGGGGAAGCCGTGCAGGCGTTGGCCTCGGAGGGCAGATAAGGGCGATGCTTTAGAGTCAGACCTGGTTTGGAAGCCACCGGGTGGTGTAAGGATTAAATAAACTCAAGCGTGAAAATGGCATTGCACAGCTCTGGGTATGTGAGGAGCGTTTTAATATTTGGGAGCTGTGCGTGGTGGTGGAAACAAACTGAGTGCCCACACAGCCTACGTTAGATGTTGGGGCCCACATGCCAGGTAACGTAGGGGACAACCATTTGTTCACACCAGCTGTTTTGGTCTTATACGCGAGTACTCTGGCTGCTCGTTAGAGTTCAGGGTCACCTAAGACTCCAAGGAGGCCTGGGTGCTCAGTCCCTGAAGTCCTTTGTGGTCTCGGAGGTGATCACCACAGCACGGCCTCATCTGCAGCCCCCTTGCAGGGCTCCGGGGCCACGCGTGCCACAGGGGCCGCTCTGGGGCCTGTCAGCGGGGGTTGGGTGGTTGTGGGGGGATGCCAGCACTGAGGCTGCTGCGCTGGAGATCGGGGTTGTATCAGTAGGGCAGTGGGGGACACTACAGCCCCCGGACAGGACGGTGGTGTGAGCAGGTCTGCATTTGGATAGAGGACTTTGGACAAGTAGAGGCACAGGCAAGTAGGTGGTGACCGTGACCATCCAGGCGGGGAGATGGTTGACAAATCATCGCCTGCTAGCTGGGACGTGTTCATCGGTAGCTGGAAGTGGAAAAGAGAAGGTGACTTCTAGGTAACGACATTCACTGGAAAAGGAAGTAAAAAGAGGAAGAGGATTGGGGCAGGACAGGGTTTGAAAATATGAAAACAGGAGTCTGGGGCACAAGTGAGTCTGGTGCTTGTGAGACACGTGTGTCAAGCATGACAGCTAACAGTCGGTAAGACCGGACGACGTGTCAGACACATTCTAAGCACCTTATGCGTATTTCATTTGATCCTCATAAGAGCCCCATAACACAGGTGCCTTAATTCCCATTTTACAGATGAGAAAGCTGAGGGACAGTGTAACATGCCCAATGCAGTAGAAATAACTTGCCTGACATAGCTAGTGACAGCTAGAGCCAGAATTTGACCCCAGAGCCTCTGGGCTCCATACCGTGCGTTTTTTCTTCTTCTTTTCTTTTTTATTGAAGCACAGTCAACACACATGTTGCATTAGTTTCAGGTGTACCACATGGTGGTTGGGAAAGTCTGTGTGTTTTGCTGTGCTCACAAGGGTAGCTGCCCACCTGTCACCATACGGTGACACCACCTGTTACCATTGACTGTGCTCACTCCTGTGCCATTCGCATTCCACAACTGGAAGCCTGTACCTCTCACCCCCCTTCACCTATTCGCCCACTCCCCACACCCTCTGGCAACCATCAGTTTGTTCTCTATGGGTCTGTTTCTGCTTTTGTCCATTGTTTTGTTTATTAAGATTTTTTTTTCCCATTTAATCTATCTTTGAGAGAGAGAGAGAGAGAGAGAGAGAGAGAGGGAGTGGGGGAGGGGCAGAGAGAGAGGGAGACACAGAATCTGAAGCAGGCTCCAGGCTCCGAGCTGTCAGCACAGAGCCCGACGCGGGGCTCACGCCCATGAACTGCGAGATCATGACCTGAGGTGAGGTTGGATGCTTAACTGACTGAGCCACCCAAGCACCCCCATTTGTTTCGTTTTGTTTTTTCAATTCCACATGTAAGTGAAATCACACGGTATTGGTCTTTCTCCCTTGGACTCCTTTTACTTAGCATAGTACTCTCTGGGGCCATCCATGTTATTGCTAACGGCTGTATCTCTCTATCTCACATTTTCCTTATGCATCCATCTATCAGTGGACACTTGGGTTGCATCCATACCTTGGCCATTGTAAATGCTGCAATAAACACAGGGGTGCATGTATCTTCTGGAATGAGTGTTTTCTTTTTCTTCGGGTAAATACCCAGTAGTGGAATTACTGCATCATATGGTATTTCTATTTTTAATTTTTTTGAGGCACCTCCGTTCTGTTTCCCATGGTGGCTGCACCAATGTACATTCCCTCCAACAGTGCACAGGGTTCCCTTTTCTCTACATCTTCACAACATTTGTTTCCTGTATTTTTGACACTTGCCATTCTGACAAGGATGAAGTGATATCTCATCGTGGTTTTGATTTGCATTTCCTGATGATTAATGATATTGAGCATTTTCTCATGTGTCTGTTGGCCATCTGTCTTCTTTGGAAAAAGTGTCTTTTCAGATGCTCTGCTTATTTTTTAATAAGATCATTTTTTTGGTGTTATAGGAGTTCTTCATATATTTTGGATATTAACCCCTTATTGGATTTATCATTTGCTCATATCTTCTCCCATTCAGGAGGTTGCTTATCTTTTGTTGATGTTTCTTTGCTGTGCAAAATCTTTATATTTTGGTGTAGTCCAATAGTTTATTTTTGTTTTTGTTTCCCTTGCCCAGGGAGACTTATCTATGAAAATGTTGCTAGGCTGATGTCAGAGATTACTGCCTGTGTTTTCTTCTAGGAGTTTTATGGTTTTAGGTCTTACATTTACAACTTTAATCCATGTTGAGTTTATTTTTGTGTATGGTGTATGAGAAAGTGGTCCAGTTTCATTCTTTTGCATGTAGCTGTTAACTTTTCCCAGCACTATTTATTGAAGAGACGGTCTTTTCCCCATTGTATATTCTTGTGTCATAGATTAATTGACCCTATAAGCATGGGTTTGTTTCTGAGTTCTCTATTCTGTTCCATTGCTCTAAAGATCTCTTTCTGTGCCAGTGTCATACTGTTTTGAATACTAGAGCTTTGTAGGATATCTTGAAGTCTGGGATTGTGATACTTTCCAGGATTTTTTTTTCTTTCTCAAGATTTCTCAATTCTTTCTCAAATTGGCTATTTGGGGACTTTTGTGGTTCTATACAAATTTTAGGATTATTTTTTCTAGTCCTAGGAGATATAGTATTGACAGGGATTGCATTGAATCTATATATTGCTTTGGGTAGTATGGACATTTTAACAGTATTCTTCCAATCCATGAGCATGGTATGTCTTTCCATTTATTTGTGGCATCTTTAGTTTTTTTCATCAGTGTTTTATAGTTTTCAGAGTATAGGTCTGTCACCTCTTTGGTTAACTTTATCCTAGCCACTTTGTTCTTTTTGGTGAAATTGTAAATGGATTACTGTTTACATTTTTGCCCCTTCATTATTAGTGTGTATAGAAAGGCAACAGATTTCTGTATGTTAATTTTGTATCCTACAACTTTACTGAATTAACTTATGATTTCTAATAGTTTTTGGTAGAGTCTTCAGGGTTTTCTGCGTATTGTATGTCATCTGCAAATAGTGACAGTTTTAGTTTTTCCTTACTAAGTTGGATGCCTAAAAAACAAACAAACTTTGGATGTCTTTTATTTCTTGTCTGATTGCTGTGGCTAGGACTTCAGTACTGTGTTGCACAAAAGTGGGCATCCTTGTCTTGTTCCTGATCTTAGAGGAAAAGCTCTCTGTTTTTCACTGCTGAGTATGATGTCAGCTGTGGGTTTGTCATATATGGCCTTTATTATATGGAAGTATGTTCTCTCTAGACCCACTTTGTTGAGAGTTTTTATTATGAATGGACGTTGAATTTTGTAAATGCTTTTTCTGCATCTATTGAGATGATCTTATGATTTTTATTCTTTATTTTGTTAATGTGGTGTATCATATTGATTGACTGCAAATACTGAACCATGCTTGTGTCCCTGGAATAAATCCTACTTGATCATGGTAAATGATTTTTTAATGTATTGTTGAATGTGGTTTGCTAGTATTTTATTGAGGATTTTTTGCATCTATGTTCATCAGCGATATTGGCCTGTGGTTTTGTTCTTTAAAGAGTGTGTTTGTTTTGCATTTGGGTGATGCTGGGCTTGTAGAATACCTTTGGAAGCTTTCCTTCCTCTTCTGTTTTTCAGAATAGAGAATTAGGTATGAATTCTTTAAATGTTTCGTAGAATTCACTTGTGAATACATTTGGACTTTTGTTTGAGTTTTTTTTAATTACCAGTTTAATTTTGTTACTAGTAATTGGTCTATTAAGATTTTCTATTTCTTCCTGATTTGGTTTTGGAAGATTATATATTTCTAGGAATGTATCTACCCGTTTCTTCTAAGTTGTCCAATTTGTTGATCTATTATTTTTCGTAGTCTTTTATGATCCTTTGTAATTCTGTAGTATTGATTGTTCTCTTTTCATTTCTGAGTTGATCTATTTGGGTCCTTTCTCTTTTTTTCTTGAGTCTGGCTAAAGGTTTATCAATTTTGTCTATCTTTTCAAAGAACCAGCTCTTGATTTCATTAATCTTTTCTATTTTTTTTTTAGTCTTTATTTCACTTATTTCTATTTTTATCTTTATTATTTCCTTCCTTCTACTAACTTTGAGTTCTATTTGTTCTTTTTCTAGTTCCTTTAGGAGTAAGGTTAAATTGAGATTTTTCTTGTTTCTTGAGGTAGGCCTGTATTATTAAAAATTTCTCTCTTAGATCTGCTTTCACTACTTCCTAAAGATTTTGGATGTTTTCATTTCATTTGTCTCCATGTATTTTACTTCCTCTTTCATTTCTACATTGACCCATCGGTAGTTTAGTAGCATGTTGTTTAGCCTCCATTGTGCTTGTTTTTTTTTTTTTTATTTTTCATTTTTTTCTTGTAATTTATTTCTAGTTTCACACTGTTGTGGTCAGAAAAGATGCATGAGTCTTTTAAGTCTTCGTAAATTTATTGGGACTTGTTTGTGGCCTAACGTGATAGGTCCTGGAGAATGTTACATGTGCAGTTGAAAAAAATGTGTATTTTGTTGTTTTTGGATGGAATGTTCTGTGTATATGTTAAGTCCATCTAGTCTCATGTGTTGTTCAAAGACACTGTGTGGATACTTTCTACCTGGATGAGCTATCCATTGATGTAAAGTGTTAAAGTCCTTTACTGTTATTGCATTTACTATCAGTTTCTTCATTTATGTTTGTTAATATTTGGTGCTTCAATGATGGGTGCATAGATGTTCACAATTGTTATATATCCTCTTTTTGGACTGATCCCTTTGTCATTATACATTACCCTTCTTTGTCTTGTTAGTCTTTGTTTTGAAGCCTGTTTTGTCCAAGGCACCTGGGTGGCTCAGTTGGTTAAGTGTCCAACTCCTGATCTCAGCGCAGGTCTTGATCTCACAGTTGTAAGTTCAAGCCCCACACTGGGCTCCATGCTGGGTGTGAAGCCTACTTTAAAAAAAAAAGTCTATTTTGTCCGATATAAGTGTTGGTACCTGGCTTTTTTTCTGCCTCCATTTGTGTGGAATGTCTTTTTCCAGCCCTTCACTTTCAGTCTGTGTGTGTGTCTTTGGACCTGATGTCTCTTGTAGGCAGCATATAGGTGGGTCTTGTTTTTTCATCCATTCCACCATTTTGTGTCTTTTGATTGGAGCATTTAGGCCACTTACATTTAAAGTAATTATTGATAGGTATATATTTATTGTCATTTTGTTGTTTTCTGGTTGTTTTGTAGTTCTTCTCTGCATCTCTTGCCTTCTTGTGATTGATGACATTGTTATGCTTGGCTTTCTTTGGCTTTATTTTTTGTGTTATCTGTTATAGGTTTTTGGTGTGTGGTTACCAAGATGTTCATATATATTCTAAGTATATGGCAGTCTATATTAAGTTGATGGTCACCTAAGTTTGAACACATTTTAAAAGAATTGTATTTTTACTCCTTCCTCCACATTTTGTGTGTACATTCACATTTCTTAATTTTGTGGTTATCCTTAATTTTGTAGGTATGATTGATTTTACTACTTTTGTCTTTTAACCTTCATACTAGCTTTATAAGTGATCTACTACCTTTATTGTATGTTTGCTTTTACTCATGAATTTTTTTTCTTTTCATAATTTTCTTCTAATTATGGCCTTTTCTTTTCCACTTAAAGAGATTCTTTTAACATTAAAAAAAATTTTTTAATGTTTATTTATTTT
>CM053577.1:127932968-128073282 GCA_028646485.1 Cryptoprocta ferox | reverse complement strand
TTTTTTTTTTTTTTTTTTTTTTTTGGTCTGGGAAATGATACTCTTACAGGGTTTCTTTTGTATGTAACTTTTTGCTTTTCTCTTGCTCTTAAATTTCCTCTTTAATCTTTGGCATTTTAATTATTATGTACTTTGGTGTGGACCTGCTTGTGTTCCTCTTGTTTGGAACTGTGCTTCCTGAATCTGAAGGTCGGTTTCTTTCCCCAGTTTAGGGGCGTTTTCAGCTATGATTCCTTCAAACAAGCTTTTAGCCCTTTCTCTTCTCTCCTCCTTCTGGGACCCCTGTAATGCCAATGTTAGTTTGCTGGACATGTCCAAGAGATCCCTTAACCTATCCTCATCTTTTAACTTCTTTTCTATTTTTTCTGTTCAGCTTGTATGCGTCCATTACCCGGTCCCCCAGATGTGTTCTGCATCCTCAAATATATGGTGGATTTTTTTCAGTTATTGTGTTCTTTAGATCTGGTTCTTTTTCACGTTTTCTTTCTCCTTGCTGCACTTCTCACTGAATTCATCCACTTTTCTTTCCAGTCCTGTGAGCGTCTTAATGACTATTACTTTGAACTCTTTATCAGGTACATTGGTTATCTTCATTTCCTTTTCTTTGAGGTTTTGTCTTGTTCTTTTGTCTAGAACATATTCCTGTCTCATTTTGCTCAATTTTGTGTTTACGTGAACTGTGGGGGAGCAGCTACTTCTCCTAAATGTGAAGGAATGGTCTTGTGTATGGTCGTCCCCTGTATAGACCCCTGTATGGTGTGCCTGGTGACTGAGCAGCTGGAGCTGTGGTTGGCATAGGCTGGGGGGGGGGGTCCCAGGACATGCTGTGCTTGGGGCCGCCCTGGTGGAATGGCCTGAGCTGAAGTGGGCATGAGCTAGGGTGTCCCATGGTGTTCCGTGCAGGGGACACTCTGATGGAGCCAAGTCAGGCACTGGCTGGGGGTACCAGGGCACCCCATGTAGCGGGTGCCCTGGCGGAGGAGCTGAAACTGAAGCGGGTGCAGGCTTTGCATGAGGAGTACCCTAGCCAAGGCAGGTGCAGCCGGGGGTCCTGCGGGGCTCCACACAGGGTGTGACCTGGCAAGCCAGGAGGCCCCAGGGTGCTCTGGCCCAGGGCAGTGCGTATGCTCCTCACACGCACGCCCCACTGCTGCTTTGTGACATTTGGAAGCCCAGGCCAGGAGCTCAGGGTGGGTCGGAGCTGTAGCTATAGATGCGTGGTTCATCTGACGCCGGGGGATTGCTTATGATCTGTGGAGAGCCAGCCAGGGAGTGTTTCTGGAGTCAGACTTGGCCTTCCAATTAATAACCAGGTATAAGTGAGCTCATCATGGATGCAGCCGAGTTGGGATACCACTAGAGGATGTAGAGGATAACAGTGTCTTAACCATCACTGCTCAGGGCCCACGAGCTCCTCCAGGATGCTTTATTTTTTTGCCCAGAGGAAGGGGGAGGCAAGACAGCATAAAGTGGTCTGGCTGATAGCAGCTTCGGGATGAGCCCCCACGAAGGCACGTGGGAAGGGGCAGGGAGTTCCCACCACCCTTGAGCCCTCTGGGGGCCAACCTGAGGCAAGGGGGAGGCGGGTAGCAGGCATGCACATCTGACGTGCAGGTGGTCTGAAGGAGAGGAATCCAATCCAAACTCTGCTCCAAGAGACTGCCCGGGCAGGACTCTCACTTTTTAGGACTAAGTAAGTGTAGTGTTTGAAAATTCAGAGAAACCCAAGTCATAGAAAGCTGATGCCCTAAAGGACATGATAGGCCATCTGATTATGTCCCCATCTGCCAGATGAGAAAATTGAGGCCCAGAGAAGTAAAGTGACTTGGACAAATTGCTCAGTTAGGTGCTGTGGCATAGCCGCCACTTGCCTGTCCCAGGACGACGAAACAGATCTCAGGTTGGGGCACACCCGGCCGCCTCTACCGATTGGGGGTGTAGGGCCAGAGCCTCTGTTCCCTTCAGAAAGGGCTCCCTCAGGATTATGGCCAGTCTCCTTCCCTCTTGCAGGGCAGAGCCTATTGGGGGTACCACGAAAGCTTTTCTTCACAGGCCTTTCATTCCGTTCAGTAACTGTGGTTCTGTTCTGCCAATTAGATTTATTACAAGTCCGAGAGCTCTGGAGGTGAGCAGGGGGCAGAGTGGGAGCGAAGCTCTTGGCCTGAAGCCTGCAAACCTTTCTGCAGCCTCTCTGCCATGGCCACTCGTGCTCTGTGAGCCCCTCCGCCTGCCCAGGGAGCATCGTGGCCCCATGGACGCAGTGCTGCAGATGCCTGGTCGCTGCTGCTCAGCCAAGAAGCCAGCAGTGCGTGTGCTCACGCTGGTCGTTGGGGCTGGGCAGTCCCCGGAGGAGCACAAGCGGCTCCCGTCGTCCAAGGCCCTGCACGCGGAAGCCTGGTTTCTGCAGCTGCAGCAGCGGCAGCAGCAGCGACCTGGGAGCTAGAAATGCCGACTCCCAGCCTTCCCAGCTTGGCACCTGCACTTTCAGACCTTCCCCGGGCTTCCCGAGAGCGGCGCTGGGTAAGCTCTCTCCCCAAGAGCCAAACCTACGTTGTCCAGGAACTTCACCCACCTGAAATGCAGCCAGCAAACGCGGAGGCCCCTCTTGCTTCCCCCCAACACTTCAGACAGACAAGTTAGGACCAGAAAGTTAAGTGATAAAGCGCTTAGTTTCACAGGACAAATACAGGTGGCTTTTTTGGGGGGCACTGACTCCCCACCGCACTGCTGTTACACAGAGCTGTCTGAGAGCTGCTATGGACAGGACCCTGAGGGCTCGAAGTTATTTTATATTCATGATTCCCAGATTATTAAAGGACAGTTGGGCAATACGTCTTAGAAAGTCCTGGAAAGCTCACTTATGTGCAGCCCTCCTCCCCCCACCCAATGATCCCTGATACACGAGGAGGTTTTGTGTCTCCCTAACTCTGATACTTTGCTGACGAGCTGCGCTGCCCTTCATCCCAACCGCCGCCCTCAGCCCAACTTTTTTCGGTGGTTGACAACACACACAGGAGCCAAGGAAAGGATTTTTTTTTGACTTTTTTTTTTTTGGTTTGTTTTTAAAGAAACTGCATACATCATCAGAGACAAACAATAATTTAAATACCATGCAGTTTCTGTATGTACAAAACCTAGGCCATAGAGATCCAGTTTAATTTGTATTCTATTTACATCGTCTTCCTCACACAGCCATCATCTGTTAAATTAGAACACAGGAGAGCGCTCCTATACAAAGACAAACTATGTACAGACACCTGGGAAGCAACTGGAAAAAGCAACTGGTTTGGGGATTGACAGATGGGAAGAAAAAGTCATCGAAGGTGACCTTCACCCACCGGCTGTGCACAGGGAGAGCCTGAAATCCCATTCATCGAAGCACACACCACAATATTCATTCGGCAAATAGAAATACACGTTCATAAGCGGGAGAAAAATAAACTCAGGTTTGTTGATTTTTTTTTTATCACATCTACCATCACGTTGTTTGGTTTCTCTAATTGGACATAAAGGCTAAAGTTTTAAAAGTTTTACAGGGCTTTGAGGGCCTTTGGAGAGGAATCGATCAGCAATTTTGAAAGAGCAAAGAGGCCGACAGGAGTCCCTTCTGTCACAGGAGATGGCGGCAATGTCTGGCTTCAAGAGGGAGACCTCACACTAACCCAAAGGACCGAAGGCCCAAATGGGAATCTGTACGCATAAGACCTTTGAGAATCGCAGGTTTTTCAGAAAAGGGATGCATCTTAAACCACCTAGCCCATCTCTCTCTCTCTCTCTCTCTTTTTTTTTATAATTGTCAATTTGTCATCTTAGAAAGTAACACATCTTCCAGTTGTCCTAACAGTATGGCCAAAAAAGAAATTTGGACAGATTTCTAGAAAGACCTCAGGATTTCACGAAAGGAAGGTGATGGCAGAGGGCCCACCCTGTGGTCCACGGAGGTTGCTGAGCCCCTGAGCTGGGCTTGAAATAACAGCCCGCCTTGATGGCGGCTGAGAGTTCAGTAGCAGGGAGGGTGCACCCCTACTTCCTGCAACTGACTTCTCACAGAGGGTGCTCTGCAGTGATGGGGGCTGAAATTGTGTTCAGATTCTCCCCAGCTCCACGTGGACACTTGGGGCGGGAAACCTGGGCTGCTGGACGGCTGCAGGGACACCGACCTGGGCGTCCCGTTCCCAGGGAATCGGAGGCCCCAAACCCAAAGGCAGCAAAGAAGCCATTGGCCTTTGAGGGAGGAGTCCAGGAAATGGAATGAGTTCCCTTAGGACTCGCTCCTGGGCCAGGGTGCAGGCCTGACCATTATGTCAGGGCCCCGGGAGCCGCATGAAGACCGCTGTGAGTTACAGGAAGCTCAGACTCAAATCTGGACAAGGCGGGCACCTCCGCCTGGGGCACGCACCCGCCGTCGAGAAGTTAAACGAAAGAGCCCTACATCTTTCGTCACACCATTTGCACATTCAAACGTCAGTAAGCCTTTTGGGAAGGCTGTCTCTACAGCCACACTGAAGTCCCGACCACGTTTTCCCTGAACGACACCTTCCCGCGGTAGTTAGCTATCAGATTCCACATTCGAAGATAGAAGGATCTAGTGACGGCCCCTCATCGGGCGGGGCAGCGGCGTGCTCACTCCCGGTGGTACGGGAAAAGCGCATGACAGCTCTGCAACGGCTAGTGGGCACGGCCCGAAGGACGGCCCTGCGCTCCCCCCAGCCCCTGCCCAGCTCCTGGGTTAGCGCCGCCCATAGGGGCTGTTAACGCCTACAGAACATTAAATGGCCTTGTCGATGGGTGTGCATCTCAAGAGTAACTTGTTTCCCACACGTTTTGGGGTGGCAACTGGTCGACTCCTTTTTGGGAAGGCCAGTCTGGGATCTTTCTGACTCCTGGGAACGTGTGAAGAGCGAGCGAGCCATCAGGCGAGAGAAATCACAGTACCTGTGAGAGCACGACGGAGAGCCCTACGGGGTCTGTCAGGCAGGAAACCAGAAGCAGCTGCAACGGGCCTCATGAAGACCGTCGTTAGGGTTTGGGGGCTGTCCTCCCACTCACTGCTCACCTTACCCTCGGTGTCCCCTGTCACAAGGGCACTGCCTTCTTGCGGTCCCAAGTGAATAGGACAGCTAGAGAGACACCTCCGATAAGCCTTGCCAGCACCACGAGGGAGAGGAAGGATTCTCTCCAGACAGGTAGGAGCAGGAAGGTAGAGCACGGGCAGGGTGGCTGGTGTTTGCGCCGTGCTGGCATACGCCAGACCCTGAGGCCCCCCCACAGCGACTCTTCAGCGCAAAAGGAGACTAGAAGGCCATCGGGTGGTTCTGGAGTCCCAGTCCATCAGAGACCGGCGAGCCAGTCTCTCAGGAATGGTTTCTGGCTTGCATGCATGGGTCCTACACTCAGAGGCTTCTAACTTCCAGCCCATACAGTCAGTGGCCCTGGGGTGCACGGAGAAAATGAGGAATATCAGCCAAGCAGTTTCTTACCCCAGCCTCTCTGTCCTCAACAGGGTCCTTACACTCGGATGCACCAATACACGGACGTCCCCCAGCAGTGGCTGGGTGCACGAGACCACCCATGACATCTGGCTTCTTTAACACCGATGGGTCAACTGATTTGAACTGAGCGGATGACAACTTCCCCCTTGCACACCAGCGCTCCTGGGAGGCAGCTGGGACAGGCTGGGCGCTCAGCGCCAGCCTCCCGTGCCTGTAGCCACACGCTCTCGAGACTGATGGTCAACCACAGACTCCCCCAGAAAAGCAACTTCCCTTCTGTTCTCTGTATGGATGATGGCTGAAGGGAGAGAAAGGACAGGGGTGACTGAGAACAGTGCTCCCTTCTCAGCATCCTCCTCCCAAGAGGCCCCCGAGCCAGATGCCATGCCGGGAGCCAGCGTGTCTGGCCAAGTCAAAAAAGCCAAGCAGACCATCTGCACAGTCCATTCCAGGCCGAACCCACCGCCTCCACTTTCTTTGGGCCCAGGTGACCGACACTTCAGGGGAAGAGGTTCGCTGGCGCCTAAACGAACACGGCGCCCGCCAGGCCTGCGGGGAGAGGACCAGGACCACTCCGAGTGCCGGGAGGTCTTCGGTCCGGCCCGCCGGTGCCCTTGGGTCCACGGTGGTGGTGGCGGCAGCTGACCACCGAGCGGTGACTGTTGGCGTTTGCGCAAAGAGAATCCTGATCGGGTTTCCTTTTTTCTTCTTCTTCTTTTTAAAAAAAGGCAGTTCAGAAGATTTACATCATAATGGGGAAGTGAATAAATACCAGCACTTATGGTTCTTATAAATTTATGTTTTGAAGACAGCATAGCACTCAGGAGGAACTTGACTGTTAAGGTCGGTGAAACCTAGAAAACAAACAATTAAGTCAAGACCAAGGGCTACAGATGGTGGATGCCACAGCCCAAGCCTCCCATCCTGAGTCCCTGTGGCCGACGAGCACCAGGTTAACTCTGCTTAAACCTCTGTCCAAAGGCGCGTCCCTAGGAGAACTCCTCAAGTACTTGAACCCCATGGAATTCACCCTTGGTTTTGGAGTAGTTTCATCAGCCTGGACTCAGCAGCAAGGTGTAGCACCCAACCCATGTCTCTAAGTCCAAGCACCACACCGTCGGCACGTCCTGTTTCTCTAAATGTGCGCCACAGGACTCGTAACATGTAAGGCAATGGCTCTGTCACTAGCCACGTGACCTTACATCAGCCCCCTTAAATCTCTCTGTGCTTAAGTGTCCCCACATGCAGACGTGGGGACATGGACTCCCAGGGGCAAAGGCCCTCTGGGAGTGCCACGTGGACTTGGTATTTTGCCCAGGCTTGGCTTGGGCTGACCCGATATAAATGTCAACGGGTTTTCTCCCCAGCTTAAGTTTCCATAAAAACCCACTCTGGGGTTATTGGCGGTCTGGCACCTAACGGATCTTTAAGTGAAAACCTAGGCTTTCAGCAGGCCACGGAGCCTAGGGAGATTCCGTGGCTACGGAACCTAGGGAGATTCTGTAACCACGGCGAACTTCAGGAGGACCTTCTCTCATTCCCTCCCCCACCATGCCCACCACACACCCGTAATCCGGCAGCAGATGGGGCAGTTAGTCGGGAAGCAGGTATGATCATTTGACAGGAACAAAAAAGGGGGAAAAAGGGAAAAGAACCCCTCAATATACTAACCTTGTTAAATGTCTACTCAATTCATGAACTTCCATTTCAGTGCTTTTAAATTCATTGAGCTCCTTTCGAATGGCAGCCTGGAATGAAGAGATGTCTGTGAGTATGCCGAAGAGGCAGACGGGAAGAAACTGGCTTATCATTTCTGTCTTGTTTGACAAAGCCGTATGACCAAAGTATGTAAAACGGATTCCTTCACTGGGAAGGGAAAGAAAATCACCTGGAACATACTAAGAATGCCTCCTCCCCCAACTGTAACTCGCAAATGATGCCATCTGGGCTCCTGCCCAAAGTGCCTTTTCCTTCCTCTCTTCATGGAGTGCCTCCATCCAGGCAGCGAGAGCCCATGCAGATCTGCGCCACACTGCTGGGGTCTTGGCTGCACTTTTAAAGGTGTTTTGTTTAAACCTTGTTTTTTCAAGGTTTTATTTATGGTTTGAGAGAGTGCGAGCAGGGGAGGGGAACAGAGGGAGGGGAACCGAGGATCCGAAGCTGGCTCTGTGCTGACAGCAGCAAGTCTGACACGGCGCTCAAACCCACAAACTGTGAGACCATGACCTGAGCCAAAGTCGGACACTCAACCGACTGAGCCACCCAGGCACCCCAAGTGCGCATTTAAACGTCCACCTCTCATCTTCCTTAGGTAAACAATCTACGCTCAGCACAAGCACTGTGCTGCCTGGGGATGCGTCCTTCTAGCAGGGGTGGGTCAAATTCCTCAGTCAAATTAAGGGAATGGGTGACTGCCAGCTGCCTCCTTTCCCTTTGATTTACAAAGCCCTCACTCTTTCACACGTCTGTTGATTCCGAGGTGGTCTATGCCATCATCAGGGGTATGGGCTATGTTTGAACAGCTGTCCCCTTCCAACACTGCCTGGAGATGTGCTGTGGCTGAGGGGAGGGCAGGCAGGCAGGATGCAAGGACAGACGAGGAGGTGGTGGAACAGAAGATCTGCACTGCAGAAAACCTCACTTCTTCCCCAGGGCCTGAAATTCTAAACATGTGCTCTTTTTCAGAGCTCCTTCTAATGTTTATTTTTGAGAGAGAGACAGAGAGACAGTGAGGGAGACACAGAATCTGAAGCAGAGCCTGGAGTGGGGCTCGAACTCATGAACCATGAGATCATGACCTGAGCCGAAGGTGGATGCCTAACTGACTGAGCCACCCAGGCGCCCCTCCCACGCCTCCTTCTAAGGGGAGTGCAGTAAAACCTTGGTGTGTGAGCATAGTTCATTCCAGAAACACGCTTGTAATTCAAAGTGAACTTCAAGAACCACTGGTTCAGTTGTGATCATGTGACATTCGGCATCACATACTACTCATGTTTCAAGACGCCACTCATTTATCAAGTTAAAATGTGTTGGAACTGTTTGCTTGTCTTGTGGACACTCGCAGAACAAGTTACTTGCAGGCCAAGGTTTTACTGTATTTCCTCTGATGGGCCTGTCAAGGCACGGCGAGTCTGAGGCTGGAAAAGCCTTTTGGCAGGATCAGAGCGGCTCTCCCCAGAGAAGGCAGGCACACCCAGCATCTGCGGGCACCACTTCCTGTTCACCTGCTGCAGCCTTCGAGGAACTGGAGTTCCCTGACTGCGACCCACAACTTCAGCCTGTGCGCGGGGAGACGCGGATACCCTGCCTCATCCTCATCCTCGGTTAGCAAGGATGCTGCAGTTGGGGTGTGAACAAAAGGCAGAAAACGCCAAGGCTCCCCGCTCCGTTCCCATTTACAGGACACCACGGCCTGGGGACTGGGTCTGTGGGGCTGTGTGGCTGCCTGGTGGATGGTGGTGCCAGTTACTGGAGTCACTCACTGCGCATGCCTGTACAGGGAAGAAAGGACTGCTACGTTTAAGAGGAGGGCAGAGATTTCCACTCATCAGGACCCGTGGGATGGGAGCCATCATGTGGGAGGCATTTCTGGAAAGTCTGCTTCTGGCCCCGTTGCTCCCAGCCGCGCGCAGCAGCTTCCCTGCGTTCAGACTCCCTGCGCCGGATCAGGCCAGGGTCCGCGCTGTAGGAGGCCTTGCCCTGCAGCCCATGTAAGAAAGCCCCTGGCCCTGGGAACTCATGGGGCGAAGGCAGCACTCTTCAAGAGAAGGCCACCAGCGTACCCCAGAGTCTCCCCAATGTCACCTGCACACCAGACGTGGTCATTATTTTAGACTGGTGACTTAAAAGGCCCTTAGCACTCCAGTTGTTAATGGTGACTGGGCTCGAGTCCCAAAGGACTGCACAGCACAGGTTCCTTTCGATTCATGGCCCAGAAGACCGGTCAGGAGTCCCTTTCGCTTCACTGCGTTTCTTACAAAACTCAACTTCAGATTCTTCTTCGTTTTCAAACGGGTGAGGGTCTGGCGTAGTGAGGCACGTTTTGCCATCTCCGATTTGTGGCCCATTTCTACCGTTAGGTTAGAATAACCGCAGACACAGTGAGCTGGTCTCCCTCTGGTTTTGTGAATCCTACTGGGTGCTGAGGACAGAGGCCTCGCCACGAAGGTCTGCGAGGAGCCCAGAGCCTCGCCCTCGGGGACCCTTCTGGGCCCCTACAGGTGTTCTGTTTCTGTGGGCACAGCTGCCCACGAGGTCCTCCTGCTGTCACGCAGCCCAAGGTTATGTGACTGTCATGTGCCTTCTCCCCAGCAGTGGAGAATCACTTCAGTGACCTCCCCGCAGCCTCTCTGAGCTGCTGGGGAAGCAGCACCCTCAGCGGGCAGTTGGCACTCCATCCCCGGCCATTGCAAGCCTGGCTTCGGTCTCAGCGCGGGGCCCCCTACCCCACTCCTTGCCCCTGTGCTTACTTTGTCGGCAGCGGTGAGGCGGGTCCACGGCTTGTCGGCCCTGCGGTCATAGTCCTGAGCATCGGCCACTTCCACGTAATCACTGAAACGGATGAGGATCTTCCTCTCTCTCAGTTCTTCCACTGTGGGTCTTTGGCTGAGCTGCAGGGAGGGAGAGAGACGGGCCCAGTCAGCCAGGGGCGGTCAGATCCCTGGGTCGGTCGGAAAACGAGATCCTGAGAGGCAACCAACGAGCCACACACCAAGTGAGGGGCACGGCCCCGGGTGGGGACCTGGGGCTCTGACTCCTGGACCTGGGACTTTTCCAGAACATAAAAACCTCCAGAGAGTTTTATCATACCCTGAGCTACCTTCAGGCTTATCCGGATAGACAGGTAGGCTGTCTCTGAATAACACGGCAGCGTCTCCTTCTAAGCAGCCTGTCCGCCTGGGTGTGGATTCTCCCACACCCGGACCGTGCCTCCCACTGCGGGACAGGCAACTTACACCAGGCTTTGGTCTCATTTTGGATTTGCAAGCCCACATCCATGTGTCAAACGGAGTATGTGCCACAGGATGGGTCTGAAAATCATCTTAAATGTGTACATCTTAGAAGCCAGAAAAGGTGTAGGTGCAAACTATATGCAAATTCAGGGGTCCGCAGGAATGATTTATGAGGCCAGAGGGGACCCTGCTCCTTCACGAAGTTCACATGACAGGTCCGTCCGCAAACGCAGGACAAAGCTGGGTCTGGCCAGGAAGGCACGGGACAGGCCGTCAGGACGGTCTGCAGGGACGGGTGTGACCACTAGCAGGAGACTGCACCTTTATTTAGCCGCCCCTGCAGTCCCAGTCACAAGTACCCTCCCTCTGTACTTGGGCAGCATGCGGCTGATGTTTATGTCATCACTTCCTGTCCCTGGGTTTATTTCTCCTGGAGCAACACTGTCACTCCTCAGGATGCTGTCAGGTCACGTTTAAGCCCTGTTATTTAAAGGCAGTTTTTCCTCCAAGCCCTCCACCGTATTTACTTCTATGAACAGAAAATGCAGTCACATACAGTCCTACCACAAAGGCCTGTAAGATACACACACACAGGTGACTCCAAACCACCCTGGCTGTTCTGACTCTTTCCTGTGGCTGCCACACACCTTCAGCAGTGCCGGAACGTTTCAACCTGCTGCCAGCAGGCTAGCCATGGGAACAGAATTAGATGACTGCCCAGCCGGGGTCCAGTAGAATGGAGCCGGGTGCTGCGAGGCTCCAGACAGGACTTAAGCAGCCTGTGGCTCCCTCCTGGCCAATGGTGGGACAGACAATCTGGGGGTCAGTGGCCTCACGGGCTGTGGCCCACTTGTCTTGACTACATGCAGCTCCCTGTCAAAGCGGTTCCCACTATGCTGAGGCAGCCCTGGCTTTCCTGATGCAGGACCTTTCGGTGTCAGTGCTGGCTTTCGGTGACAGCTCTCCCAGGCTTCGTGGGGTGCTGTACACAAACGTGGCAGGCAGTCCGTCCCGACTCCAGAACGTGTCCTTTGTCTACACCGTGAGCTCAGGGAGCTTTTGCACAACTATTAAAATACATGCAAACATTCACTGTTTCCATATTTCCCCCAGCTATAAAAGGACCCTACTCAACACCCCTGTGTTTCTTAGGACTAGCAAGATTTACCGTGGGGTGCTGGACAAATAGTGCTAATTTGTAAGTGCACCATGACAAGATAGAGGTTAAGTGTGGAATTTCTAGTTTATATTTCTGGAAATCATGCTCTGGATATTTTACGAATACACTTTGTGGCCGAGTCTGGAGTGAACAGAAAACTAAGTGTTAGATCTAAAGGTCAGGGACTATTTTTCATGCCCAAATCCCACCGGAGACTTTAGACACGATCTCTCCACATCAATAAGGTGCTGCTCCCAAGAGCTGGGAGGGAGGAGGGGACCAGTTTCCTCCACGGGGAGATCTCAGGTGATGTGCAGGCCGCCTAACCAACGCCCCCTTGGGACTCTCCACTGTGAGCATAGGCTCCTGCCCCTGGCTACTTGGTGCTCAGATGTGCCTTTGGGGTACATGAACTTGGGGTCCCTCCCCTCCTCAGATGGTAAGGAAATGATCTCTGTGGCCAAAGTCAGTTTTCTGGGGATGGGGGGCTAGAAGCAGGGGCTGGGAGCAGAGGTTGGAAGCATTATGTTTCAATCTATGGCAGAAATATCACTTGCAACAAAATACTGGAAAGTAAATTACTTGAGGTCCCCAATCCACTACTAATACAACTTGACTCAAGTGCATTCCCCCTTCCCTCACTCTCTCTCCCCCTCCCTTTCTTTATCCATTTAGCTAGCCAGCATTTTTTTCAAAGGGGGAGGCTGGCATTTATTAAAAGAGCATACAATTTTTAGATTAGTCTCAATTTGGCTGAAGAAAATGACCAGTCTGTTGCTATCGGCGTAGGCTCCTGGGTATCATTTTTCTCACGAGTACATTAAAATGACATAGAACCGTACTGAAGAAATCCGTGGGCTGCGGGTAACTCAACAACAGCCATCACCACTGGCATCTGGTCTTGCTGCGCTCAAGGCCCCAGAGGAGAAAAATCTGCCCCGGGCCAGGAGGCAATAGGGAGTTCCCTCCTGCGGGCAGGCTCACATCTCTGTCGGCAAAACCGGACGTGAAAGCGCCTTCCAGTCTCTCCCTTCAAAACAGTTCTCCCTTTCCTTAAACTCATTATTTTTCATTCCCCAAGCCAGTCCCAGGGGAGGGCAGATGCCGAAATTATAAGGCAGCTTTCCAGGGAGAAGGAAGGAGAGGTGACTGGGAGGAAGAGGAGTCAGTTCTCTGGCCTTGGGGATCCGCAAAACCTGAGGGCTATTTGGGGGCACCTATCCCTAGCGGTACCCATGCTTTGGGCGATGGCAGGGGAGGGAACCCTCCTCCCTTGCCCTGCTTTGGCCAAGTTATGCAATTAGCTGACTTGTTGTCTACTCTTTTTAAAAAGACAAGAACTAAACATATGCTTGAGTATTTTTCTATTACTAGTTTTTAGCATGAAACCCTCAAGTTTAGGAGATTCGGGGCCAGCAATCAATCCGATGAATTTTATGAAAATCTGATTAAAAAATTTTTTTTTTCTGAAATGTCTAGACCTTTCTGTATGAGAAAGGAGCCTTCTCTGGAAAATCTAAGCCATTTGGAGGACACATGTAAAACAAGGAAGTGTATCTTCCCCAGTCCTCCTCACTACTCAGTCTCGGGAGAAAGGACGCCCTGCATCCAAAGATGGAGTGGTCTTAGGGATTTCAAGAATCAGACCTTGACTTGGGTGACGGCACCTGGATAAAGTGAGGTCACTTAGCTCTTGTTCGAGTTCCCAACCTGGCGGACGTCAGTCTGTCATCTGGCCTTTCAGGCTCTTGTTTATCCTCCTTATAATTGGGATGCCATTGGCTTGTCACCGGGCATTTGGGATGCTCCAAGGGAGACAAAGTCAGAGACACGCAAATCATCATCTTAACAATTGGTGTGATGTTTTAGGACCCCTGACTTTCTTCTTTTACATAATATTTCTAGAGAGAAAAGTCCATTAATAGTCCTTTAAAAGTTAATTTTAATGGGTCTCTTAACTGTCTCCAAGATTTGAGTGTCTTTCTCTCAAGAAGGTCACTGTAGGAGGCTGATTAAAAACAATCTAGTACTGTTTCCTGTGTGTTATCAATTAAACTTGTCAACACCGTCCAAGAATAGCCTCAAATAAGAGTCTTTTACAAGATAGGCCACCCCTATAGAATTCGGTCGAGTTGGGTCTATCTCACACTGCCACGCCATCTATTTTGGGGGTTAAAATACGTTAAGAATTCCAGCTTTATGACTTTAAGTGCTTTTCAAACACCTGCAGTAGATTTATCAGTACTTTGGGCATTTTCCTAATTCAGCAATTCAAACTGGATCTGGCATAATAAAACCAAGTAGTTCTCCGTTAATAGGTAAGGAATAGTATCAGAGGCGGCAAGGGAAACTTGCTCTCCCAGGGTCACAACAAATAAGTGCATTATATTCGAACTACTGATTTAATCACAACTTTCCAATGCTTGGTGGGGTTATAGTGAATTTCTGAAAAACAGAATATTCACTGTAATGGAAAACATAATGCACCTGACAGCCTGGGGGGAGGGAGGCGTGGGTGTCACAAAATCAAGCAGCAGAATGTCACCAGCCAAAATCACTGAAGGTCATGAAACTGAGCTGACCGCTGTCCCCGGGAGGGGTCCTGTACAGTATAGAGAGAGGCTCGGTCTCACACCCGAGGCATGGGGGGCCACTGACAGAACTTTCACTGGGCCAGCTGGCCGCAAGGCCACCGAGGCCCACAGACGGCACGGGAGTGTAGGGCAGCCCACGCTCTCCTGTCCCAGCTCCCGCCCAGAGGACATGCTCACCTTTCGAGTTAACCTCCTCTTGATTTCTCTTTTCTCTTCTTGTTCCTCCTGTTCATTCCGAGCTGCAAGAAACATGGAACATGCTTTTGATTTGGGGAAACGGTGTCACACAGCGGTGTAGGCTCTGAGCCTTTGTAGGCTCCAGGCCAAGCCCCTCACGATCTGAACAAGGGGAGAGCGAGCTCCTGTCCCCATACCCCGGCCACCCTCCTGCCCGTGGGACGCTTTCCAGACTGCCTGCCTTGTCTCAAACTGACGGTGAGCTGGCTGACCTGACTTCGCTTTCTGTGGGTCTCATGGGTTTTCAAGTCTCCAGGCAGAAATGTTGGGCTGAGAAGTGTGGCTACAAAGCAGGGAGGCAGGTCCTAACAGAGAGAGGGTGCGGTCAGCAGGGACAAGGGCATCTGGAGGGAGGCCAGGCTCCCTTCTTTGGACAAGACTTGGGCCCACTCAGCTCTGCCTTGGGCCTCACAGTGACTGACGGGGGCTCATTGTGAGGTGGCCTCGTGTCTGGTGCTCTGTGGGGACAGGACAGAAGACCAGCCCGAGGGGGTGCTGGCCACGTGCTGCAGGAATGAAACAAGGCATGGCTGACGCCAAACGCAGCACTGGTCAGACCGGGAGGAATTTCAAAATGCTCACCTTTCGCAAGCCCTGCTTCCATTAATTCTTTGAATCTTCCAAGAAGTCCACAGAGCAGGTGTGAGGCCAGAGTGTGGGACACAATTGCCTGCATTTAGACTTTTAAGGAGTGTCTTAGGAGAGAAGACTTCGGAGTCTAAACGTTCTTGGCTTAATATGTGGGGTGACTTACTCATCAGGTGTTTAATGAGCCGTAGGCAAGAGGGTCTGGGGAAGGGAGCAGAGATGTGGAGGGCAGAGAGTGTGGGCTTATTTAAGCAAAGCAAGTGACCTTGGGTGCATCACTTGAAGGTCACAGAAACCAAACCGTGTCCAAAGAAGGTCTCTGAGTCCCACCCACTGAATTTGGAACAGCATCAGTGAAAGCACCCGCCTTCAACTTGGTCTTGGCATCAAATCGCTGTGGCTACATTACGTTTCAGTGACTGAACTCAGCGCACACTTGGAATTCAGTTGGCTCATGACTGGCCAGGTTGGTAAAAGTGGGAAGCCCCTGTGCACGGACGGGGGGTCCCCCGTCCCCCTTGCCAGCCCTGGCAGCATCAACTACCACCGGAGGCAACTCACACTTCCGGCTGGCAGGGACAATGGCAGTTCAGAGCAGAGCTCAGGCCCTTGAGCAACACCCCCAGGGGCACAACTTGCCTGCTGTGACTGCCTGGAGTTGGGGGATTTCAGGATCTGGTACGGGGCACAGAGATGCTCACATCCTGCGGTGGGCCAAGGCCACCATCCGTGTGCACTGCAGCATGTCCTACAGGGCCCCGGCCCCCCACCTGACAGCCCTTCCCTTTGCATTTAAAGATATCCCATCTCCCTCCCAGAGCTCCCTTTAAAAAGGCAAGTTTCTAGGGGCGTCTGGGTGGCTCAGTCGGTTCAGTGTCTGACTTTGGCTCTGGTCATGATCTCGAGGTTCGTGGGTATGAGCCCCGCATCGGGCTCTGTGCTGACAGCTCAGAGCCTGGAGCTGCTTCGGATTCTGTGTCTCCCTCTCTCTCTGCTCCTGCCCTGCTTGCACTTGCTCTCTCTCAAAAATAAACATTAAAAATTTTTTAAAAATATGCAAGTTTCTCTTGGATAAAAACCCATAAAACCAGTCAGCCATTAACACCTTAGTATGAACTAATCTATCCGAGATGAATTGGAAGGCAGAAAGCAAGAAGAAGGGAGACCCTGGACAAGCAGCATTTGCAGGCAGCCAGAGGATGGAAGGGGAGGTCTGGTCTGGATGGTGAGTACCCAGGAGGTGGCTCAAGGGCACCTGATTAAAATGTACAGGGTCGCAGCAAAGTAGGGCCACGAGGGGCCCAGGAGACCACCAACTCCACCACTCTTAGTTTGGAAATGAGGATGCGAAAGACCACGGGAGTTAAGTGGCTAGTCCCACGCTACACGGCCAGTTAGTTAGACAAAGAGTCCAGTTCTTGTTTTTTTTTCTTGCTACAATAAGCTGCCTGTTGCCCCTGTCATGCTTTGCTTGGGGCTGGCCACTTCTCCTCATTACTGGGTACTGGCCTCAGACTCCAATCAGGGCCCCCTCCTTATCCTACAAACCCCCCTCGAGTCACAAAGGTCGGCATTCTGCGACCAAGCAAGGAGCCTTCCTCTCCTGTGTGTGTTTCTTAGGTCCCCCTGAGGGGCAGGGCCACAGGCTACCACCTATGGAATCTATACCTTTAGTTCAAAGCCATTTACAAACCGAGGGCCATGAATTCTCAGGCTGAGAGTACCAAGACAATCCCAATAGGCCACTGGAGAGAGAGGCTAGAAAAGGCCGTGATGTCATCACCTGCTGTCACCATCAGAATGTGCTCATTATGCGCTCAAATGTGCACAGTGTCTCATTGGCTGCCAGACAAAGCAGGCAGTGCGACCAGGGGCGGACCAGAGGGGCGGGTAGGGTGAGGCTGGAAGGCAGCCTCAAAGCCTCGACCTGTGTCTCAACAGCACCCTCGGTGATCTGGTTCCTCAAATGACTTAAAGCCCAGAAAACAAGGTTGAGAAGAATTTGAGGGTGTTTTCTTACACCACTAAAACATATCTTGATTAACAACCAGAAGACACTTAAAAGAAAGAAAAGCATGTTTAGGAAAATCAAGTTCCAGAATACAGGGGAAAAAATAGTTAACAGGAAGGAGAAATTTATTTCCGAAAAGTTTTGAAAACCTAAATGATCGACCTGTTTGAATTTGGTCAGGCAATGCTCTCAGGCGGCTATCTGAACAGGAGGAGGAGGAGGAGCAGGAGGAGCAGCAGCAGCAGGAGGAGGGACTAGAACAGAAGGGGACCATGTGAACGATGTTTTCTGCTTTGGTCCCTGAATCTATGCCCCTGAGGCTTACTAGACGAACGTAACGGTCTTTAAGCTCTGAAGATCTTTCTAGATGGCAACAAAAACCCAATGTGAGGACCTGCCCTTGGTCTCCCAGGGATGTGGGCAAGCAAGTAGGGGCTGGTGCCTTCCGGAAGCCAGAGGTGAGCTGGGGATTTCAGACCCCCTCTTTCCAAGCCCCCTGCCCCCTGCCCTTGCTGAGAGAAGCATTATTTTCTGAGACCTGAATGACCCCCCCCCCCCAGAGAGTCGTGGCTTCCTCGTTTGGGGGCAGGTTGGAGGCCACTGAACAGCAAGTAAACTGCCCCGAGGTTGATTTCCTCCAGGAAACACAGATCCGTGTTGTGGGGGGGGGGGCGGGGGTGAAGCAACAGAGGGGGAAGGATGCACACTCACCCGCCTTCCCACTTTAGGAATTAAAGGACACCTGCTTTTCTTGGTCGCTAACAATGGAAAGGTTATAACGGATCAAGTGTCAGATTGGGGCAGAAAGGGAGACATCACACGGGCCAGACGCTTGCCCAACCATGGAAATCATTCCCGAAAGTTCTCATTCATTTTATAGCATATTAAGCTTCGGACCCATGAAGAGCCCTCTTGGTTAGAAAACTACATATACGCAAATTCCTAGAGACCTAGGGGGTATGTGAGGCTCAGGCAGCAAGGAGGAAGGGCAACCCTGAAAAGAGTGCCTGCTGAGAGCTGGGGAGGTAGCACCGGCCCGGAGCAGGGTGGGGGGGGCGGGGGGGGCAAGATGTCCACAGATGGCAGGGACAGGTCCTCCGCAGGGGTTGTGGGCCAACATACCTGCCCCCACGGCCCTCCCAGGGGCAGTTCAACAGCTCACCCACAGCAAACCCTTCAAAGCTGACCGAGCCCCAAGACCACAGTGGAAGGGTGGTGGGGGAAGGGTAGAAAAGATCAAGAACATTTTAGTTTGGTCTAAGTGGAAATATCCAGCTGCTCAAACAGGCTTCCCATGACTGGCGTGTGTGTGAGCATGTGCATGTACGTACATGGCATGATATTCCTAGGAAACTCTGCAATCGCACGGATTTCTCCTTTCTAGAAATTAGAAGCGGATGTGTATGTGGGGGAGAAAGGGTCATGAATGAAACTAAAAATAGTATTTGTTGACCATCTTAGAAAGCTGTTGGTGACAGTAGTAATAAAGGTGGGGCAGATGTGGGCAGAGGGGTTTTGTTTTTTAATTATTTACGATATATCTCCCACCAAATGCAGGAATGCTGGCGTCCCTGAGATGCTCGTTTCTTTTCCTTTTACACTGGTGGGGCGCCAAGTGGGTTCCCTCTCTCTATTCAAGCATCCCTGTGTCCTGAACCAAACAAGGGGTTCGTTTACATTCTCCGGTCACAGCCAGAGTGACAGCGAGTTTCTCTAGGGTGACAGCATCCGGCAGGCGGAGCTGTAGGAGTCCTGAGAGATGACTCCAAGCACTCTCCCTCGGAAATGCTCTCCTAGACTAGACATTTCATGTTCCAAGGGGGGGGGGGTGCGTGGAGCCAGCTGCAACAGAAGGTCATGGTTTTGAGCTCCCGTCTTCCAGTGGCTGTCTGCCTCCTTTTAGCCATCCACACAGAAATGTGTGGCTTCTAAGCCCATTTGGGTTGGAAGGTGACCCTCACCCTGCTTGGAATCATTTAGTGAGTCAGCCTCTCTGACTTTCCAGCCCATGAGAGGGAAGGTGGCCCTTGCAGCCCACGAGTTGCGATGAGCCAAGTGGCCTTGAATCTGCCTCCTCTGTGGGGAGGCTGCCTTGGCTGTTCTAACACGCAAGGATCAAGCATCTGCCAGCAGAGCAGTTCTGTCATTCCCAGACGGCCACGAGGGACAAAGCTTGTGGCCTACAAATTAACAAATAACCAAAGCCACCACGAGGCAACAGCGACCGCCACGGGCTTAGTCACTTACGTTTCAGAATATTCCTCTGCTCCAATTCCTCCGCAGTCGGCCTCTGGCTCAGCCGCCTACGGAAAAAATCCAGGAAAAGTTTTTGGACCATATCATATCCTCCTTGGGTCATTAATCTCTCCAGCCCTCGTAGATGCATGAGACAGAGCGAGCGGCCAGAGGTGCCGTTCCATCCTGTGCTCTGGAGGACCAGCTCTTACTACTACCTCCTCCTCAGTTCCTCAATTTCAACCCCAGGAAAGGCACTGTGCGTCACGTCACGCCAAGCTGACCCTCCTCCTTCCTCCCGTCATCAGCCCCTCCCCCTGCCTCTTCCTCTGGGGCCTCCGGGCCCGTGGACTCTTCTCTTCACAGAGGCCCCTTTCTCTCATGTGGCCTCCTAACTTTGGACTGTGGCCTCTGCCATTCTTCCCCAACCCCCCCAGGCTAGAGCTTGCTTCTTGCCATGTTTGTGCAGATCCAGTTAGACCATAAAGAGGGTCATGGCCCCTGGGAGACACAAGAGAGCATGTCTTGTCTGCAAAGAACAATAGAGGCTCTTCTTCTTCTCTGCACTCATCACCACCAGAGCCGCCTCAGACGACAAACGAGCAAGAACAGAGAGGACTCTCCTGTCGCCGGCACGTAATTGAGCCCTAACCAGGGGAACACCCCTGCCCAGGGCGTGAACCCTGCCATGATGCAACAGTGGAGGGCAGGGACAGACCCTGGTGGCCCCACGAGGTGACAGAAGGCACCAGAAAGTGGGAAGGGTGCCACAGGGGAGAACTACAAGCTGGTATGGGTGCAGAAAGTTCCAGGAATGGGCCACACACACAGTGGGCCTCCCCGTTCACAGAGTTGTTTGTGTTTTTTTTTTTTTTTTTGAAGCTCTTGGAAGTTATTTAACCACCCAGCAAAGTTCAGCTTCCCATGTCACCCATGGGATGAGGTGTGTGTGAGATGAGAAAATTGTAGAAGGAGGCTGAGGCTCCTTGGAGTCCTGCACTGGGATCTATGGGGTGGAAAGGGGCGCTCTCCAGGCAGGAGAGGCTGTGCTTCCTCTCCAAATATCGGCAACCAGTGTCTCTAGTTGGCAAGGTGTTTACACCACGGAATCTCCAGAGAGACCCAACGTGAAAATCTAAAGTCTGTGGAGTTAGCAAGTGCAAATAGCTCAAATTCAATGCTTGATGTCACTTGCAATTCTCTTCATTTCCCTGGGCCAAGCAGTGGATTCTGCGAAACCCCAATGTCATCACCGTATATGCTATAGGCAGGGAATGGGCTCTGATGCTAGAGAATGGATTTCTGGCCAGCCAGCTGTCTGTAAAATCTACAGCACCTTGGAAACTGTTGGAGATGGTATTCCAAAGTGGTGTTAGGTTTATAAGAACTTCATGTTCGTTAGTCATTTTCTCTTCGAAATGTCCCATGAAGGCACTATTTATTCCCACTGAGAAGGACCAGCTGTCTATTTGGAAATCTGCAATATTGGAGACTCCAACACTGGACTCCACAGTCTCGAAGTCTTTCCAAAAATAGCATTCTCAGACCTCCGGAGGAAACTATGTCATTGGTCTGGAATGCAGACCCCACTGGGAATGAGCTTCTCAGAGGCCCTGCCTCACCTTTCCATTTCTCCTCCCCCCCAGAATCCTTGCTTCACCTGTGGGGGTGTGCGGCCATCTTTACGGGGCCATTTGGTGGAACCCAGGCTCCGAATGAAGCTAGGGCTTCCGGGTCAGCATGTTTTGAACAAGCTCCAGATTCTAGGTGGAGGCTGCATCCCAGAAATCAGGCCAATTGTGTTAGAATCTCATGCCCGGAAGTGTCTGCGGAATGTTCCGTCACTGGCTTGTGCTGAGAAGCCCCTCGATTTCTGTTGCCAGACCTGTTGCCTGGTTCTGTGGCCACTTCTTCATTTTTTGTGTTTCTTCTGGGTTGTGTTTGGAGGGGACAAAACAATGAGTGAACTGCAACCAGGGCCAATTCTGTTAACCAGGCGGTCTTAAAGTCAAAGACACAGGCTCTCAAATGAGGCCCTGTATTTATGTTTCATTTCCTTGAAAGGGTCTGAGAACATCAAGGCTAATCATAGCTATAAAATGCAGCTAAGCCCTCCTGAAGGACATGTGCTGTAATTAGCTGTCTTGGCTTTGAAAATGAGATGGGGGGGCGGATGCCTGGGTGGCTCAGTCCGTCGAGCATCCAACTCTTGACTGTAGCTCAGGTCATGATCTCATGGTTCGTGGGATTGAGCCCCACGCTGGGTTCCAGGCTGACAGTGTGTACAGCCTGCTTGGGATTCTCTTTCCCTTGCTCTCTGCCCCTCCTCTGCACATGCTCTCGCTCTCTCAAAATAAATAAACTATAAAAAGAAGGAGATTGGGAAGGAAAATTATCTTGTGGCTTTGTGATGATAAAGCACTAAACAGCTCAGGAGGCAGAGGACCTGGGTTCTAGCTCTGGCTCGGCTCTGAACGGACTTGCCGTGGACAAGGTGTTGGACTCCACTTGGCCTATGTTCTTTTCCCTGCAAATAACAAATAGCAATTTAATAGGCTAAGGCTGATTTAATGCTTATTATGTGCAGGAATGATTCTTAGAAGCAGACGCTATATACTCAGCCACATCCAAATGTAAATCCATTTACTCATTATTTATTGAGGACCAGCTCTGTGCCAGGTTCTAAGTTAGGCGCTGGATGAGTGAAGACAAATCAAGGCCTTGCCTCTGGGGGGAGCCATCATTAATCACACAGTCGTGGAAAGAAGCATGAAATGTAACTGTGGTAAGAGCTTCTAATAAGAGGCACCGGGACACTGACCAGATTAGGTCACTTCCCAGGGGAAGTGACATGATGCCCTGATCTGAAGAATGGAGGAAGCCAACTGCCGGAGTGGAGAGCAAGGGGAAGAAGGAATGTGGGAAACAGGCAGGGGTGGGGCCGTGTGGCCCAGGGAAGCTGTGTTCAGGGTTCTGATCTTTTTTCAAGGAGCAACATGGAGCCTCGAAGAGCTTGCCTTTTTAGATAAAGTTGGTGAGGGACAGGGTGAGTGAACATTTCAGATTTACAACAGATCTCCTTGGTTGTCATATGGAGAATGGCCTGGGGTGGGGGGTACAAGAGGCAGTTTGGGAAGAGGCCCTAGGAGGCTACTGGATACCCGGTGGGGGAGGATGGGCCCCCAGCCAGGCTGTGGCGGCTGAGGCGCTTGCTCTCAGGAAGCCAAGTCAACACTCCATGGAGATGGAGCATAGACAGACAGACAGGGTGGGGAGAAGCAGGTGTATAGGGGGAAGATATGTCTGTCTGTCTTAGGTTTCATGACTTACACAACTGGATGGATGGTAATGCCATTCATCGAGACGGGAACACCGGAAGGGAAGCAGGACCTTCTGGAGGACAGAAGGGTAAAGGGAACCATGAACCTGAGTGTGGATCTGCTGAGTCAGAATACTTTTGTACCATCCAGCAAGGTCCAGTAGGCAGTGGCATGCACTGAGTTCAGTGGAGAGGGAAGGTCTGGGCCAGTGAGAGAGATCTGCGGCTGGTCTGCAATATGGAGAATATTTGAAGCCAGGAGTATGATGGGGGCATAGCCTGAGAAGGCGAGAGGGCGTAGGCTGGAACCTTATAGAATCCCACCTATTCACGGCTCAGACTGAGCAAGACGAACCCGCCAGGGGTCAGAGAAGGGCAGTGCATGAGGGCAGGAGAAAACCTAGGATGTCACATATACCAGAAGCAGGGTGGGAAGATGAACCCGGCCAACAAAGGGTGCGGAGAGGCCAGGTGAGACTGGAAAACCACCTACAGGGTGCAGGCTGTTGGCAACCTGCCTGCCTAGAGCCCCTTCAGGGAGGGCAGGGGGCGGAAGCCAGGCTGCGGTGAGTTGAGAACGGAGGTGAGAAAATGGACAAGAATGGATGACTCTTCCCAAAGCCTGGCTGGGCAAGAGAGGCACAGGTGAAGGGGGCTCTGGTGAGGTTGACACTGTTTCCTGGAAAGAATCCAGATGAGGTGGTGCTGGTGAGAAGCTGCCTATGTAGGGAGGGAGAAGGTTCAGCTGCTAGTGCAGGAGCCCCGAGGAGGCAGGAGGGGTTGGGGTCCAGGGACAGAGAAGGCCTTACTTCTCAAATGGAGGAGGGAGGGCTCTTTACCATGACGGAGCAGGACGGCATGTGCCGTACGTAGGACTGTATGTTTGGTATCAGAATGAATGACAAGTTCCCAACCGATGGCTTTCACTTACTAAGCAACACAAGTAAGTTGATCTACAATGAAGATGGTTTCTATCAGCATCAAGTATTCTCTCTCCTTGACAGATCTGGCTTTGGGCAGAGCCAAATTCATAAACCAAAGGGACAGTAAAGCTCTCGCTTCAGAATTCTGGTGACCGGCATCTTAGGGAAGGACCCAGGGCAGCCTGACGTGGCCCAAGGAAAGTGGCGATGTGCTTGGCTCCTTTCGAGATCTTGTACAGAAATAATGGTTTCTGTAGACAGCAGAGCACAATCACTGTATGAATGAAGTGGTCAGTTTTATGAGTGTTCCCAAGAAGCTGATGACTCCAAGAATAAAGATAGAGATGTGGGGGGCGTCTGAGTGGCTCAGTTAAGCATCCGATTCTTGGTTTTCACTCACGGTTCATGAGATGGAGCCCCGCGTCAGGCTCCATGCTGACAGTGGAGAGCCTGCTTGGGATTCTCTCTTTCTCCCTCTCTCTCTGCCCCTCCTCCACTCACATATTTGCTGTCTCTCAAATAAATAAACAATAAAAGAAAAAGACAGAGGTGCTTTCTGAATGCACTGTATCTCTTACCCCTGATTTGATGCCGAATTTAACTGTATTTGGCTTAAACTCCCATTAAATTGACAAAGTTGTTCCCGACTAGGTATTCAGACACGACCATTTATATGCTAGATGACAAGAGAAACATTCTGGGAGTGAAAACTTTTATATAAAATGAATTATCCAAAAGTCGAAGTTTAAGATGTGTGCTCAAGTGATCTATTTAAATAGCTTTGCTGTTATACACGTGGCCCTGACTGATAAGACAGCTCTGGGCTGCAGAATTATTTGCACTCCTCAAATGATTTCTTCTTTACCATGGGCCACAGAGTAACGATCTGTATTGGCTGCAAACTGAAAAGTCACAGAGTTCCTGTTTAAATGCCACACGCCATCCATCACCACATGCGAGCCTCCCATCTAAGCCTTCTATTTAAGAATGGATTTTGTGTGTCATCAGTTTGAATGACTCTATGCTGGTGACCACAAGGAACAACCAAATAAACAAAGGCTTTTCTTTTTGTGGGAAAAGACTGAAAAACAAACAGATCTGAAGCCCATGGCAGGTGGGATCTGCCTCAGAATAAGGAGACACTAGAGAATGTAGCATCAAGATGCTTTAAATGTACGCGGAGCAGGGGAAGACATTTCCCCAGAGAAGGGACAAAACCCTGGTAGGCTTGGCTGGTCTGGCTTTTGATGCAGACAAGGATTCGTTCTGCCGCATGGAGCTAGTGAGCCTGCTGCTGGCATCACGACTGCAAGTTCAAGGCTCTCATTAGCATTCGCAACTCTTATTGTTTTGAGGACTCTGGGATTTATTTAAAAAAATATAATGTTTATTTTTGAGAGAGAGAGACAGCATGAGCGGGAGAGGGGCAGAGAGAGAGGGAGACACAGAATCCCAAGCAGGCTCCAGGCTGAGTTGTCAGCACAGAGCCCGATGTGGGGCTAGAACTCACGGACTGCGAGATCGTGACCTGGTGACCTGAGCCGAAGTCCATCTGACTGAGCCATCCAGGCGCCCCGGGGGCCCTGAGTTTTAAGATTTGCAGCTCTGATGCTCTATCTTCATTTCAGGAAAGAGAAAAGCAGGACTAACTTTGGTCTTCAGGCATCTCAGCCCCAGGAGGGAGGGAACAGCCTTTCCAGAGAGATGGGAAGAGAAAACAAACGGAAGGGACTTGGGGTTCCCAACTGATGCCCAGATGGGAAATGGAACGAGTGGAGACAGACATGGTGGGGCCAGGGAAAGAGGAGAAGCACTGAATTAGGGCCCCTCCTTTGGAATCTTTCCAGAGAACGTGTCCATTCCTTGTGGGCCGGGCGTCTGTCTGGCCTTGATCACTGCTACATCCTCAGTTCTTAGGAGACCATGGACAACATAATAGGTGCTCATTTAGTACTTATTTAGCCGCACACGCTCGTTGGATGATCCCATCAATACTCAAGACTTCACTTAGCATCTAATACTGGTGATTCTGAAATCTGTACCTCGAGTAATAGTTTTGAGTTCCAGATGGCCTTTCTAATTTATACTCCTATAGGTGGTCAAACTCAGGAGGTCCTAAATGAATTAATCCATCTTTCTCTCCTGTCCTGAGTTTGGCATCCCCTGCCCCCGCCCCATCCCGGTGAACTGCCCAAGCCAGACTAGGAATTACCTTCACTCTGCTTCACCCTCAACAGCCAATCCACCACCAGGTCCAAACCGCCCCCCATTCCGGCCCACCACAGCCACCTCAGGGAAGCAGGCCACCAGCGTCCCTCCTGGCTGCCGCAGCCCATCCAACTCAGGGCCTCTTTCCCAGGGGGAACCTGGTCACCCCGCTCCCTGCTTGAGACCTACGCATGCCTTCCAAGTGCCTACAGGGGGGAGTCAAACACCCAGAGAGTCTTCCTGATCTGGCCACTTGCCAAGAATTCCCCTTACCCTGTCCTTTGGACAGAACCGTGTTTTCTGGTTTCTTCTCGATTTGCATGCCCTTCCTTCTAGCCAAGCATTCTTTCTCTTCCTCTTTGGCTAATTGGTGCGAATCCCCCAGATCACAGCTTCAATCTTACACTTCGCTTCCTCCAGTCACTACTAACCTTTGAGTGAAGGCTCCTGCACAGTGTATGACAACAGTCCTGTGTGCTGGTGCTTGAGCTCTGCGAGGCGGGGCCGCCCTGCGCCCTTACCACCTGGGTAGAGGTACATGGCCCCATGCTTGCTGCCATTTTGAAATTTTCAGTAATGCTTAAAAAATGTTTATTTATTTTGAGAGAGAGCACAAGAAAGCCAGTGAGCAGGGGAAGGGCCGAGAGGGAGAGAGAAAGAATCCCAAGCAGGCTCTGCATTGTCAGCACAGAGCCCAACGGGGGCCTCGATCCCACAAACCATGAGATCATGACCTGAGCCGAAACCAGGAGTCAAATGAGTAACCGACTGAGCCACTCAGGCGCCCCTGAAACTTTCAGTAATTTTTGAACAAGGAGCCCTTCCTCAGCTCACCACGGCGTGTGTGGTGCTGACACCGAGTCTGGTTAACTGGACATACTCAGCACTTGGGAAATCAATAAATGAATGCTGCCCCATGACTGTCTCTCATCTTTAACCTTTCCCTCTCTTCTAGCCCTTTCCCTAGAGTGAGCACATGGGTTTTCCATTAGAAACAACACAAACTACCCTCCTGGCACCCTGCCCCTCCCCAGTGGGTCTCCATCTCCAGCCGGCTCTCGGCTTCCAGACCTCTCCAAAGAGTGGTCCAAGTGTGAGAGGTCACTAAGCCATCACGAGCTGGCTTCTGTCCACACCATCTATCATCGCCCTGGTTCTCCACCTGGATGATTTTGCTTCCAGGGTACCTCTGGCAACCTCTGCCAGACACTCATGGTTGTCATGACCAGGGAAGCCCATACTGGCATCTAGCTCAGTGTCCTACCCACCACACACCTATCCCTCCCAACACACGTCCAGCCGGGCCGAGCAAGAACAGTGACAAGGCTCAGAAACCCTGCTCTCCCGAATCAGGAACGAGCTCTTGTCCAGGTCACTGAGGATGGAATGCCCAAATCCAATGGCCTTTATGGAACCCTCATTTTATTGGGCCTTCCTCTACCATGTGGCACCTCTAACAGCTGCTTCTCAAAGCTCCTTCTCTGCTGGGGTTTCAGGGGCTCTCACATCTTTGTCCACACCCCTCGCTCCTGCTCCTCAGTAAGTCCCACGCACGGGGAGAGCCCCAGAGGTGCCCTCTCCTGGGGGTGGCTTCAGAAACGCTACCATGCGTGCCAGTGACCAGCATGGGTCTGTCACCCAGCAGGCGGGGGAGCTGGGAGGAGCCAGACTTCCTTCCACGCCTGTGTGGCCTCCTCTGCGTCTCTGAGCAGATCTAGCAGCGCCCCCTGCTGGCTTCACCCAGGACACCATTATCACCCACTGACATGACCACCTTTCCAACCAGACCGGGAACCCTTCACAGGCACAGATTAGGTCTTATTTATCTCTGTGTTTCTAGACTTAGTACAGCTCCTGGCACACAGGAGGGACCCCACAAATTTGGGGTAATTCAATTAATTGATAATAATCTGTCCCAGGAGTTGTGCCCAAGGGGAGGGTGGAACTCTGGGCCTGAACTGAAGAGGTTCCTCTAGGGAAAGTGAACAGCAAATCGGCTTTTACACTGTAGAACTACTACCCCTTCTGTTGATTTCTGCTCCACGCAGCCAACTCCTTCCAGGAATTTCAGTCGGTGATTTTCAATTTTCTTCTCCTTCATCATTGCCCTCAAGCTATTATTTTAAAAATTTTAAATGTTTTATTTATTTTTGAGAGACAGAGAGAGACAGTGTGACAGGGGAGGGTCAGAGAGAGAGGGAGACACAGAATCGGAAGCAGGCTCCAGGCTCTGAGCTGTCAGCACAGAGCCCAACGTGGGGCTTGAACTCCTGAACCCTGAGATCATGACTTGAGTCGAAGTCAGACACTTAACCGACTGAGCCACCCAGGCACCTCTCGAACGTAGTTATTCTCATTAAACTGTAAGTGCTTTCCTGTGGCATGGTGATCTTTCATAAAATGTATCTTTCTATATATGTGATGTAACAAAAAGGCCAGAGCCCTCCCTCCTTGATCCCCGCCCCCAACACCCCCTCCCCACTGCCCCGTTTCTGGAATCATGGTAGATTTTAGGAATGTCTAAACAGTCTGGATTTGCATTTTTGCATTCTTTGGCAATCTTATTGTTAATTCTAAAAGGATCAGGAAAGATGAATGGGATGGGTTGATCTGTCCAGGAAAGAATCTATTTATACGGGAAAAGGAAAGAGGAGTAAGAATGAGAGAATGGAGTGATACGGACACTTCAAATACACTTTAATTTGATTATACAGGAAACGAATAGAAATGATCTCTCTCAGCTTTCTTGGCCTTATCTACCCAACGCTCTGGGAGACTCCTTGTGAGAAAAAGACTGTCCCCTTAAATATATTCCCCAAAGGTGACCGTGAACTTAGAGTACGTAGCTACCAAAGGACTGTTAGTTCCCAGTGTGGTGAATGAGAGTCCAAGTTCCTGTCCCTCCCTATGGTTTTCTGCTGTACGTGCTCATGTTCTGGTCACATGAGGCACACACAGCACACACAACCCCTCACTCCCCGCGTGTGCGCTTCGAGGCCTGAGACCCGAGAGACATCTCAGGCACGAGCACATGGACAGGCAGCGTCTCAGGGCTGCAGCGCCCCCGTACGAGCCCAGAGAAAACTGAGTGGAATCCATGAGCGGCCCTGGGCCGTGACGGTCGTGTCCCCCCCAGGACCGCCCGCAAAACCAAAACTCCTGAGGTGTCCAACAGTCCCCTCCATCCTGAGGGAAATGGCTCGCTGGGGATCATTCCGTCAGTCAGGAGTGGTCTCCTCCTCCAGGAGGGTTTAACCAGAGGACACGGTGAGGCCGAGCCTGGCTGAGAGCAGAATCCCACCTTCGGGGGGCTGCTCGGCCTCTCAGAGCCCCGGAAGGCCTCCTTCTGGGCACTCACGTGGGGAAAGGGGTGGGGAACCGTCAACCCCAGCAAAGCACGGGGTCCTTCTCAGCATCTCGTTTCATGTGCACAAGTGGGGGAGGGGAAGAGAGAGAGAATCCTAAGCAGGCCCCACGCTGGCGGTGCAGAGCCTGATGCGGGGCTTGAACCCACGAACCGGGAGATCGTGACTGGAGCCAAAACCAAGAATTGGATGCTTAACCGACTGAGCCACCCAGGACCCATGGGTCACTTCAGTTGTACACACATCCCACATGCCTGTGGTTCTGAGCTTTGCTGGAACTGCCATCACAGCCTGTCTTCCCATCTATGTGAGGCTGGGGGTAGGTGTCCCCTGGGTCTCCCGTCCTGAGGGTAGAGCTCAAGGAACCAGGCATCAGTAGCGGACATTTCCTCCTCGTATCCCTCTTCCTGGCCCTTTCGTACCTCTTCCCGGGGCTGGAATCCAGCTCCAGCGGCGAAAACAAGACGACACTCATCACTCCTGCTGAAACTGCCTTCCCAGCTGGGCCTGCTGGGCACGGCGTGCGGTCTTCCCTTCCCGAGTACAATACACATCTTCTGCTACATGGATTCCCTCTCTCATCTGCCTGCACAGCCAGTCCCTCCTCCGCTGGCCAACCGCTCAGCCGTGCTGCCTCCGATGGTACTCGGCTGCCCTTGAAGGTGCTTTTCTAATTGCTCAGGTAATAAATCGAATTTAAGAGAATGGCCCATATCCCTAGTCTAACGTGTAAAGCAATGTGGTGCTTCAGACTTGGGCTAAGTAAGTAAAAGCAAGTGGAATCATTCTGATTAGAGAAATTAGTACAGAGAACAAAACCCTCTCTGGGTGAAGAGAAGGTGTCTCCCTGTAAAGGGGACATTTGAAGCTTACGCACTTCCTAAAGTCAATACTGCGAGAGGCAAGGCCACCTTCTCCAAATGTCCTCAGTCTAGATCCTTAAACGTGTCATCTCTTCGTCAAAGGGCCAGACAGTAAATATTTCAGGGCTGGTGGGCCATGTGGTCTCTGTCACTCCCGCTCTACCCTGTCACTATGACGTGGAAGGAGCCAGAGGGTTCCATCAACGTGGGATGTACCAACGGGCCGGAGATGGCCCTCGCGCTCTAGTTTTTGGCGCCTGCCACAGGGTGTCACCCGGTCCTGAAAATCATGCCCGGTACAGTGGAGCCACAAGACGCGTCACAGCACACGTAATGTGAATGGTTTTGGTTCCTCGATGCAAACTGAAAAGGTGCTTGCTTAGTCACGTGCTGTGTGGTTCTTACCCTCGTGAGAAAGAGGCAACGTGCTGGGTCCCCCCAGCCTGAGGATGCGAGCACAGTGCTCTCCTCTCTTCCTCACCACTTTCATCACAAATCAAGTATCTGGCAGATGTCACGTCTCCCAGGCATCACCTCCCATGCAGGGCTGTTTAGGCCAACTGTCCCCATGCTAAGCTCTCATCCACCATGGCTTCTGGAACCCTGTCCCTTTCTCATGCGTTGGCCCACAAGGGGGTTAGTCTCAGGGGCTCCATGGTCGGAGAGAGGTGGCAGTGAGTTCCTCCACTATGGCCGCTGAAGTCACCCTTCCCTTAGTAGGAGCTTTTGCCCCACTCATTCATCGGCCTGAGGAGGAGAATTTCTTCCTTCTCATGGGGTCCCTGACCTTAGGGCTCTGCTCTCAACTCAACAGGAAGACGACTGTGATGTACATAAAGGAGATCAGAATTTGGCAATCCAGTTCATTGCCAAACAGGCCGTTTGAAATCTTTTATGGAAATGATTAATGTTTAAGACAATGTTCCCTTCAGCATTCGATTATGAATAAATTACAAAACAGAGACCATGTAACACGTGGTGTAAACTTCTGACCACTTTTTGCTAATTTCTTAAGTAGGCGAAGCCTGAGATTACATACAGCCTTTCAAAAAAACAAAAACAAAAACAAAACAAACCACTAGGCTTATTTTATCTTCACCTGGACGAAGCCATATGGAATTACGGTTCCTTCGTGGAAAACACCTGATTATATCCTGGTTGCCCTGCTTGTTGGCAGTGGGGTGAGAATCAGATCTCATGGGCTGTGAAATCCCAAAGGACTCTGCTGGTTAAGGACTGTGAGGAAAGAGGGCACCGTGACAGAGAACTGAGACACGGCTGGGGGCCCGGGGTGGGGAGGGGAGGTGCTCCAGGGATGTGCTGGACCCACACGGCAGGCTCCGTCCACTTAGCTTCCATGAGTACAAAGGCGGTGCCAGCTCACACAAGGAGGGTGTGCTGAGAGCTCAGATGGGAGATTACCCAGTTCGGTCAGATTCAGGAGAGCAGCTTTTGGACAGTGCCATTAGCGACACATGGGAAGATGCAATCAACAACCTTAGCATCTTTTTAATGTTTTATTTATTTATTTTGGGGGAGGGGGAGAGAGCAAGCAAGAATGGAGGAAGGGCAGAGACAGGAGGAGGGAGAGAGAATCCCCAGCAGGCTCCGTGTTGTCAGCGCAGAGCCCGGCACGGAGCTCGATCTCATGAACCATGAGGTGATGCCCTAGTGAAAACCAAGAGTTGGGACGTTCAACCGACTGAGGCGCCCAGGCGCTCCTACCTTAGCATCTTTTAAGAGCTTGGTAAGTTAGAGTATGAAGATGAACACCACAAGGAAAATCCTCTAAGTCGAAAGGAGGGTTGGATTTAAGGTAGCGAAAACTCTCTCCAATAGACGGATTACCTGTCAGCATGCACTATTTATCTGCCTGCCTACTTTTTTTCCAAAGGAACTAGTAAGGCTTCCCGTTTTGAAGAACTATTGTTTTAACGATGCAGTGGGCAAAGAACATAAAATTTTCATGATCGCATGTCCTAAAATAGCAGCGTATTCACTTACATTTCAAAGGAACTGCCGTCCGAATCAGAGAGAAAAGCGATTTTCCAGGGTTTATATCGTCGGACGATTTTTCCTGTTTATATTCTTTTTAGTGAGCATCTACGCAGTTTTCGAGGCTATTATAAAAATCTTTGCATTGCAACCAAGAATAAAATGAATGTAATGAAAATAGATAAAATGAATTACTCTCATTAGCATTTCACATGCAATCCGAGGTATTTTGCCAGTAAGCAAAGATGCGCGGGGCAAACATGAAAACCGTACTGCCCATTGCTCAATTGTCATCCAAGTCTGCAATTTACGTATTCAGGATGTGTGCAAGCTCTACGTGGGAGTTGCAGAAAAATCATATGATGCAACCTGAAGCCAATTTTGGTGGACGAGGGAGAAAGAGTGCTACATACCCTGGAAATTATTCCGGACCCTGGAAATTATTCCGGACCCTGGAAATTATTCCGGACACTGGAAATGCCGACTTCACCATGGAAACATGGAAAAGAAATCTTAAGTACACACAATGAGAGCTTCATGCATCTGAATGACAGTGAGAGGAGGCAAACTTCAAATGAAGGCACCGGGTAAACCATCTTTCAAAGTACCTGCTCGGTCTTCAAAATTATTGATGAGACTTTCTGAGCTGTGATTCAATATGAACTATTAAGACTGGGACACATCTCTTGCTTGGGCCTTTGACTGAAAAATTCTATGGGCTAAACAGGAACTGGGGGGACACAGTGCAGATGGAAGAACCCACCTCGGTGAGAATTCAAGAATCCCTTTCTCACAGGCCTCGTGATGATTGAAAACGTTCCTCAAAGATTTCATTCAAAACCTCTATTTGCCCGTCACTCATTTGGAAGGCCCGTGTCAGGATGAGCGCTGGGTGTCATATGTAAGAGATGAATCCCTGGGTTCTTTCTACTCCTGAAGCCAAGACTACACCATATGCTAACTTGAAACAAACAAATAAATAATAAACAACAACAAAAAAACCCAAACCAAAACATAAAGTCACAGAACCTCTTTTTTAAGTCACCTGTTTTTCTTTCAGATATGAATTGAGAAAAATCTCTAAGTATAGGACTTGTTAAGCTCTTAATCAAATAACTGGCCTGTTTCTTCCAGTGAGAAGTAATGTATTTCTCCCTTTGAGAGTTATTAATTTTCTAAGTTTTTATTTAAAAAGTTAATGTACAGTATAATAGTAGTTTCAGGTGTATTAATTTGTTAACACTGACTGGGGTCAGGGAAATTGGTTTCAAACCCTAGTGTAGCCAGGAAACTACCTGGTTAGCAGCTTAACCTCTTTTGGACTCATTTTTTTTAATCTATAAAATTACAGGCGTTATAGGCAGTGACAGGAGTATCCAAGAGGGCTCTAAAGTGCTCTGATTCTATTATTTTTTTTTCAGGTCCAGAAGATGCAACTGGGAGGTAGGTGAAGAAACTCAGTCTCCTTGAGATACAGGCATAAAGCCCATAGTGAAAGAAAAAAAGGAAAATCTGAACAAGCCATTCTGAAAGTACCAGACCAGATTTTGAGGTAGAAATCCATGCAACAACATAATCTTTCAACCAAAATTGAAAGATACTTTGAATGCTTCTCAAGATGATTGAACTCAAGTTTATTTATTGCTTCCTGGTAAGTTCACAAATGGCTTCGAGAGCTCCTTTCCTGGATAACAGTGTGAGAGAAATGACACATCCTTATCTGTTTTCATTGATAAGCGGATCAAAAGATTGTGGCGAGAAAAAGAATATGTCGCAGGAAAAGTGGTCTGATGACTCGAGTGGAAGATGGTCCCATTAATGTGCTAGTTTTAGAGAAAATGACTCTGAATCAAAGGTTCGATTATTCAATATTTAAATTATCTCTATCCACTCCCATTCATTTGGGAATAAAGGAAAATCATGGGAAGATAAATAGTCTAAGAAATTACTGCCGATAAAAAAATGAGTTCCACAAGAATCCACACTTTCCCCACCGAACTTGCCATTCGCATCTCTCTCCCAGAGTAAACCTGAAGACGAGTATGCCTTGCCTAGCTCGTCTTAATCCTTTTAGAGTGATAATGACCCAGCTACATTTTTAATGACACTCAGTACAGTGCTGTGCACACCGTGGGTGCTTAGTTAATGTTTTGCTATAGAATCAATTTGTTGGAGCTGAGGGTCCATTGTCTCCCTTAGTAACTTGGGACCCTGGAAAGTTCACCTCACACCCACAGAAAACAAACTCATGAGCTCTACTGTTCCTTTTTGGGGTCTCCCATTTGTACTTCAGCTAGGTTTTTTTTTTTTTTCTTTAGAGGGGAGGCAGTGTTTATTTTGGGTCGCTTTTTTCTCTAATTGAGATTATCTTGAATGCTATGAGCTGCTTTACTGAACTGGACCTCAGGAGCAGTTCATTCACTGATGGCCGATCAGGAGCACATAGTGATACTGGCCCCAACACAGACCCTCAGACTCTTGACGGGGTCTGCTCCCCTCAGAGGAACCCTGCTCTCTGCCTTCTAACTGCCAACTGGCTGCCTTCTTATACTTCAGCCAACAGTGGAAAGGCCTTTATTTGTGTTTTAGTTTGGACAGATGAAAACTGTGTACACTTAAAATGTACGACGTGGTGGTTTGATACATGGATACCTTGTGAAATGATGATCTCCAATTAACACATCCATCACCTCCTGTCATAAGGTGCCATTTTTTTAATGTGTGGTGAGGACATGTGAAATCTACTCTCTTGGGAAATTACAGTATACAAGGTGTTACTATTTGTTTGAAATGTTTGAGAGAGAGCATGCATGTGCACAAACACAAGCAGGGGAGGGGCAGAGAGGGAGAGAGAATCCCAAGCAGGCTCTGCAATGTCAGCATGCACAGGGATTGATGTGGGGCTCAATCCCACACACCGGGAGATCCTGACCTGAGCAGAAACCAAGAGTTGGAGGCTCAACTGACTGAGCCACCCAGCCGCGCACAGACTTTCCTTGGCCCCCCAACTGCCCAGCCTCTGGGAACGACCATTCCACTCTCTTGTCAACTCTGTGTTTGATATTTTGTGAATTTTAAGATTCTCCATACAAGTGAGTTCGTGCAGTATTTGTCTTTCCATGTCTGGCTTATTTCGCTTAACATAACGTCTTCTGGGTTCGTCCATCCATGCTGTTGCAAATGGCAGAGTTTCCTTCGTTTTTGAAAGACCGTGTCATATTCCACTGTATGTACACACCACAATTTCTGAACAGTCTTTTAGTCAAGTCTATTTTAGATATGATGGTCCCTTTTATAGGACTGGAGCCATGACCGGAACCATCAAGAAGACCTACGATAAACATGGGCTCCGTGGAGTTGTAGTTCAGACACTCTGTGCTCATCAAATACTCCAAATGCTCTCTCATCTTCTCCAGCCTCTCCTACAGTTGGGTTAGGGTCACAAGCCTCATTCTCATTAGTGGCTTATAAGTAGAAGCAATGTGGATTATCTCCTCTATTCCCTCCTCCCTTGGCTATGGAGATGTTGGAGAAGGATGTGATGGCTATATGTTGGAGAGGCCGTCGGAGCCACATTAGGCTTTACTTCAGTGAAAAGCAAACCTTTACTGCCTTAGGCCACTGGGATTTAGGATTTGCCTGTGAGGGCAAATACCATTACTTATTCTGAGTAGTAAGAGTCTCGCTAATATAACACTCAAATTCACAGTGAGAGGGAAGGAACCAGTGCTTGCTATCTAGTACAATGGAAAGAATTACTCATTTAGAGCTCTTGATGACCTTGGGTGGGGGGTCCATTTTACAGATGTGGAAACTGAGGCTGGACAGGACCCCAACCAGTATACAGAGGATGGAGCTCTCAGTCTAAGGTCCAGCTTTATAGGCTTGGATTGCCCTTTCTCCTTAGACCACTGCTTCCTGAACATCAGTGTGCGTCAGGATCACGCTTGTTACAATGCAGATTTCTAGGTCCCATCCTCAGAATTTCTGGTTCAGAGTCTGGGTGGGGCTGAAAGTATGCATTTCAAGTTCTCAGGTGATGCTAATGCCGCCGACCTACGGACCACACTGTGGACACCACCGCACTGGATTCCCTTGCTCCCATTATATCAGACAGGAGTGTCTCTAGTCCCAAACCTCAGCTCTTCCTACATACTATGGGCAGTGTTCCGGAAATGCAATAAAAAGCCCAGTTAAGTCCAAGATGGAAGAAAATCTCCTATCCCCTCTTCCTTCCAGAGCTTCTCTCTCCCCTGAGGACATTTGCGCACACAAGATGGAGCCCCCACCATTCTGGAATTCCACTGCCATCCCACAATCCATGCCCAACCACGGGCACCTGGGATGGAAATTCTATTCAACATAAAAACTCAACCAGACTAAACATTTTTCTCAGCATGTCTGCCTCAAATAGGAAAGTCTGGGATTTGAAAGAGGTCTTTCTCTTAGCTTATCATCTCTACGATAGCTCCATTTCCTCTCCTCCAAGAAGCAATCCCAACGACAGCCACCTTGCAGGGGTGAGGTGAAGATTCTCAGCCCAAGTGCCAATGAGAAAGCTTGTTATCAACAGAAAGGCCTCTGGAGCCTTGCGTAATGTTATGTCAGGGGCCATCGTCCCGAGTGGTCACCTCTGTAGACAGGCGGATTCTTCTCTTCCCAACCCTAATATTCCAAGAAACATAGCCTTTCTTTTTGCCATCTGCTAAATTAAACAAGCACGATCATTGCAGATTACCCCAATACTGATCAGGACACAAAATCACTGGAGAACTCAAAGGGCTTGTAACGACGTATCGTGTGGCCACATTCTCTGCTTCGTTTGTAGCAGATTACATAGTTGTACCCTCCCCACCGCAGCACCCCAGATCTGAAATGCTGCTGGAATGAATACTCAGATGTTCACAAAAGCAATGAAGTAGAAGACAAAATAAGACTTCCTATCCCCCAGTGATGGCCACGGTTTTTTTTTTTTTCAACCTTGGCACGTTTTCAACACAGATTCTGTTTTCGCTGAGTAGAAAGGAGCTCTTTGCCCCCCTGCTCCCCATACTGAATCACTGAAAAACGCACAGACACCCAGGGCAGCTGTGAATCACAAGCACACAGCCCTGGAAGTACCTGACAAGATGTGGCTTTTTGTTCCCTGTCACCCCGTAAGGCTCGCAAACGGCAGTCCTCGACCCCTGAACACACACGCGCACACGCAGTCAGGGCTCAGAGAGCCCGTCTTGGTAACAAGATGTCAAGAGCTCTGTCTTCACTGCGTTTCTTAACAGCTGGAGGCGGGGTTGGGAGAGCAAGAGGCTCCTGCGTCTCCACTAGGCTCCGGTGGCCGGTGGCTGTGGGTCCCGGGATGGGTGCGGCTTGTGCCTCAAGGCCACAACCTCCACACCTGTGTTCCTGAAGTTTCATTCCTCCTCCCAAGATGCCTCATTCAAATCTCCGCAGGAAAGCTTCCGCAGCTTTCATTTAGCAGCAAAAAGCAAAACTTGTGTGGCTGCCCCTTTCTATCAGACAGCACTGTAGCCTCACTCAACTCAGCACCTTTCACAAGATGCCAGCGTTTCTGAAGGGCTTTTAAAAAGGATTTTCTATTTTGTGCAGTGAGGTAATGAGAGACGTCAAGCACGGGGGCGACTGGAAGGGTCCACGCGTTGGCCACACAAATGCTGAAGAGCCACGTGCATGTACTCAGTGGCAGCGTGGTGACTCGGACCTCATTTCAGTTTGGTCCAGGGGCGGTCTTGGAATCCGCAGAGGATGCCCACCAGCCTGAGCCAGACCCAGCCAGGCTTTGTGGATGGGAAGCAGAGCCGATACAAGCACCTGCTTTCCTTCCTCCCTAGTCCCCCCGGGGCTGGGCTCCGTGCCACGGTCACGGCCACCATGGTCAGGACGCTGGCGATGACCATGATGGAGCTGGCTGGCCTCCAGAATCTGGAGCTGGGGTCTACAAGGGCACCCCCCTGCCCAAAGGGCACTCAGGTCTATTTTCCTCCCTCTTTATTGGAGTGGAAACTCACAGTGACTCGTGTCCGGGGCGCACAAAGTCAGTCAAAGTTGACTGAACTTCTAGAGCCGTTGAGTGTTATCCTTAGTCATAGGATGTGCTTATGCAGCAGCAGAAATTACCTAGCCTGCGGAGATGCCAGCCCACACTTCACATCGGTCCTTAGATTTTGGGGGGGGTGCCATTTACCACCTCAGAATGAGGGTCCGTATGGCTGACTCATGGCAGCATTTTCCCAAACCATAAGTGATGTGCGAGCCACAGTTACAAGTCAGGATTACTGTCTTTTATTGCCTGTGCCATGAGCATAAAAAATGGATTTCAATTTTCTCCCTTGAACACTGCATTACGATGTAATGCAGGACCTAATCCTCTGTACGTGTTACTTTATATTCTGTGTATAGTAACTCTAGTTGTGAGCTACCCGGCAGCATAAAATCCGGATTTAGCATACTCTCTCTACTCACGTTATTACATTCTAAATAAGAGTGAATAGCATAGTAAGTTCCAGGGGGACGGACGGTCAGGACTAACATTTTCCCAGCGGCCCCATCTCGTTCGTCATGCTCTGCCACCATAAAGACAGCAGCTCACTAAGTGACGGGAACCGTATCCAGTGAGGAGGAGAATTGTTGTACTTCTTAAAGGAGGGTCCTCCAACTGATCTGGACATGGTGCTTCATCTGGGTTTTATGCCTTAGGTGTACATTCAAATGATCCACCTACAGCAGGTGCTCTAACCGGAAATCCTTCTGATTCCCAGACTCGTGGAACACTGAGAAAAAAAATCCAAATTAATGTACTCCTCAGTAGTCATCGGACTAAATTCCCGAGACAGAGAATGCTAGATCACAAGCTCTCTCTGGGAATGTGGTGGACTGCTTTAATGATCAATCCATATAAATATCCACCTTCAAGTGACTTTGGATCCCATAAGATGTTAATTCCAAAAAGCTACACACACACACACATATAACAGTCTCATATTTAGGCATATGACACACAGAATACTCCCATCTCAAGATCTCAGCAAAATGTGCAGCGCACTCCCCCACAGAAGGTAGGATTCTGTCGCATGGATGAAAAACTACATCTTCCAGGTCAGAGATCAAAACCAGGGGCCCGGGCTGAGCTGTGGTCTCTGGGTTGGATTTGGCCCACACATGTATTCTCCTTGCTCTGTATCATGTTTTAAAAATTTGAAACTGTCATTTCAACAAATCCAGATTTCTTTCAGAGAGAGGAAGAGATCGAGTGGAGGAGGGACAGAGAGAGGAGGAGACACAGAATCTGAAGCAGATTCCAGGCTCAGAGCCTGACACAGGGCTCAAATTCATGAACCGCAAGATCATGACCTGACCCCAAGTCAGATGTTTAACTGACTGAGCCACCCAGGTGTCCCGTGTCAGTGCCTTTAGATAAGGGGTGGACTTTCCAAGTTGTATCTGTGCCCAACACTCTCTGTTAACAATCTTAGAACTGCCTGCTTCACTTAGGTTCACTGTCCGGCTGGGCCCCCACATGGATTTGAGGTTGGGGCCCCCTTCCTAGCTAGACCCACTTTACACCTCCCCAAATGTTATGAGTTGAAATCGTGTGTCCCCTAAATTAGTGTGTTGAAGTTGTAACCCCAGGACCTCAGAATAAGACCTTATTTAGAGGCAGGGTCTTTGTAGAGATAACCAAGTTAAAACAAGGCCAGTATGGTTGGGTCCCAACCACTATGACTTGGTCTCCTTAGAAAAAGGGGAAATTTTGACATAGGGCTGCACTCACAGGGAGACGTGGAGACGAAGACACAGATCAATCAGGGTGATGCATCTACAAGCCAAGGAAGGCCGAAGACCGCCGGCAAGCCACCAGAAGCCAGCGGAAAGGCGTAGCACAGATGCTCGTTCACAGCCCTAAGAAGGAAGCAAGGCTGCCCACGCCTTGGTCTTGACTTCTAGCTGCTGGAACTCTGAGACAATAAAGTTCTGTCCTTCAAGCCCGTGAGTCTTTGGTACGTTGTTACAGCAGCCCAAAGAAACGATTACTTTCAGAAGCTTAAATTAAGTTTCTTCCTTTGATCCTTGGGTGGAATTATAGAATAGCCTGAATCTCTGGACATGTCTCGTCCAGAAAAAGGACTTTCCGAGGAAATACATCCTTCCCCAAACCATGCAAGGCTTTCAAGAGCTTCCCCACAGAGTTTCCAATGACATGTGGGGGCTGTGCCTGCACCAGCTCAGGCAGGTGCCGGAAGATTCTGGTCAACCGTGGCTGCAAAATAAAGTGAAGGCATTTCACCCGAGTGGGACGCTGAGATTTCAAGGGAGAAGAGGTATTTCCGGGGGACAAGTGTGTGAGGGAAGCAGACTGTCTCTATCCTCACTTACTCCTGAGTCTGCGTTAGATTACAGGCTCCCACATACACTGCAAGGCACCTTCTGTTTCATTTTTCTTCCCAGGCTTCTCCTCCCTCTGTCAGATCTAAACATTCCGGAGGGGACTCGAGCGGATGGAGAAGGTGTCGGTGGGAGAGGGCCGAGCCGGCCAGGTCTGGGAAGCTGGCAGCTTCCTAGGATAAGGTCTAAGTGCACCGGCTGCTGAGTGACCATGAACGAGCCACGTTCCAGAATCTTCGTTCCTTTCTTCGAAAACAAGCAGCTGTGGGGCGCCTGAGTGGCTCAGTCGGTTGGGCGGCCAACTTCGGCTCAGGTCATGATCTCACGGTCTGTGGGTTTGAGCCCCGCATCAGGCTCTCTGCTGACAGCTCAGAGCCTGGAGCCTGCTTCAGATTCTGTGTCTCCCTCTCTCTCTGCCCCTCCCCTGCTCACTGTCTGTCTCTCTCTCAAAATAAAGACATAAAAAAATTTTTTTTTTTTTTTTAAACAAGCAGCCCTGGTGACTTACAGAATCATTTCGTTTCTAAAGGATAGTTCAGAGACAACGACATGGTGTTTTCAGGCGTCAGGCTTCTGTTCAGTCTCTGAAAGCCACCTTCCCAGGGGCTCGGCCCTCTGGAGGGGAGTCTCACTGCCTGGACCAGTCGATGCCCCCAGGCTGGAAAGTGGAGAAGGGCCAGAAGGCGTGTCCCTGGCTGACCAAGAGGCCACCCGAGCTACGGACACAGAGAACCATGGCTCCCTGTCTAATTTCTGATGTGATTTTTGGGGGTGGGTGGCAAACTGGATCTCAAGCAATAAAATGGAATCATGTGGACTGAACAGTTCTCTCCGGAGAATAACCAGCTTGGTAAAGGAAAAGAACTAGATGTGGAGCTGACAGCTAAGATCACACACTTGGGCTGACCACCTCCTAGGGTCCAGCCTGGAGGGCTCCCTAGAAGAGACCCAGACAGAGAGCAGTGTGGTCTTGCATTTGGGCGGGGCTCCGGTGGGCTGGGGGACCACCCTGAGTTTCTACATTTCCAAGGGCCAGAGGTCACAGGAGATGAAAAGCCTTCCTCACGTAGCCCTGAGAAGGGGCCCTTAGACCTGTGGACTCTATGCTTTTTGAAAATTCCATCAATAGGGGCGCCTGGGGGGGTGGGGCTCATTAGTTAAGCATCTGACTCTTGATTTCAACTCATGTCACGATCTCACAGTTTTCGTGAGTTTGAGCTCCACGTCGGGCTCTGCTTGGAGCCTGCTTGGGATTCCCTCCCCCTCCCTCCCGCCCTCCCCCTCCCTCTGCCCCTCCCCTGCTCGTGCTTTCCATCTCTCTCAAAATAAATAAAGGTACAAGATTATAAAAACAAAAAAGAAAACTCCATCAATAAAATCTAGGCATGCGCTCTCACATATGCCATTTCTTTTAGCTACATACACACTGCACTCATACCACGCACACAAGCAATCAACTTAAAAAGAATGGTAGAAATACATTTAAATAGAAGTTCTGCGACTTGTATCCCCCGACACCCCAGGGGACGGGCTTGCTCACCCCTTAGTTCTCTGCACCCATCCTGAGTCTGTATACAGAAGGCGCAGAGCAAATGTGCACCCAGGGGGCCGTGCTCATGTCTCAAGGGCAGCCCACATTTCTCAAAGGGCAACTGATTGAAATCACTACTGATTGTCAAAACGCCAGATGACTCACTGATGGAGGTTTTGGACAGTGTGCCCCATGGCATCCATGAGAACGTATTTTTGGAAGGGCAATGTTTTTGCATTCTTATGTAGAACATCATTTTACGTGGTTTCCGCTTCCCACCCCCAAGCCGGGAGTCTTCTTGGAATGCTGCGTTGTTTGTTTTCTTATGCTATTAACACTGCCAGGTTAAAATTATGTTTTGTATCTTCCTTTTCACTCCTCGAGCACCGCAGACTTGGCCACCTGCTTTGCAAAACATGTAAGATTTCCAGCCCATTGGCACTACCTCCAACAGCCAAAGAATGCCACAGCCTCGCAGCAAACTCGATGCAGATTCCTAACGTTCTTTTAGCTACTTTTTAGATAATTAAGCTCAACCTATGGTGGAAGGGGATCAGAGGACCTAATGTGATTCCCCTCAGGTTAGGAAAGGAGGGCCCAGGGATGACAGATGCCTGCTCGGACAAACTGCAGAAACCCGAGTTCCTGCCCTACAACTAACTCTCTCTACCACTGTCACCTTCTGGTTCTCAGAAATTGCCCTCCATTTGGCCCTGGCTTCAGGATGAATGCAGCACGGAGCTGGGTTCTCATTCTAACCCTTGGGTGTAATCAGTGGCTGCACTATGTTGAAGATGGCCTTGACGTGCACATTGGCCTGGCCACCGGATGTGCTGGACTCTGTACTAACTCAGCCCACTAAACACTTCTCATTCTAACCCTTGGGTGTAATCAGTGGCTGCGCTATGTTGAAGATGACCTTGAGGTGCACATTGGCCTCGCTGCCGGATGTGCTGGGCTCTGTACTAACTCAGCCCACTAAACACTTCTCATTCTAACCCTTGGGTGTAATCAGTGGCTGCGCTATGTTGAAGATGACCTTGAGGTGCACATTGGCCTCGCTGCCGGATGTGCTGAGCTCTGTACTAACTCAGCCCACTAAACACTTCTCATTCTAACCCTTGGGTGTAATCAGTGGCTGCGCTATGTTGAAGATGGCCTTGAGGTGCACATTGGCCTGGCCTCCGGATGTGCTGGGCTCTGTAGTAACTTGGCCCACTAAACACTTCTGACAATCCTCTCTCTTTAGAGCCACTTTCTACAGCCTGGCTAGAGCAGCCCAGGGTCTTACCGCAAGGAAATAAACTCCCTAGCTGGAAGAGTGAGCCAAGATGAGGTGAACTTGGAGCAAGGATGCAGGTCAGCTCAGCACCTTGAATATGCCCAACACTGCCCTCCCTACCCACCCCCTTCTCCCCCTAGGCCACCATCAAGGTGAAAGGGTCATGCGAATGGTAACCTTCAATAGATTTTAGGAATTCCAAGCAGTGGCTAAGTGTTAGAAGAGGAAGGCTTGGGAAGGGTTGATGTTCAAGGATAAGGCTTCACATGCGGAGGACTTTTTTCGGCACGTGCATGGTCTGGGTCTCTTCCCATCTGCCGGCCTGGCCTGTCATGGCGGCCGTATGGGAACTCGGGTTCAGGCATGAGAAGCTGGGTGTTGTCTCCCTTTTCAGGAGTACGTTCTGGGACAACAATGTCCTGTTTTACTTTGTCACTTACCTTCAGTTGGTACAGCTCTACAATGGATAAGCAGAGAGGCCAGCTGCACCCCTGCTTTCCACACCACCCCCTTGTCTCTCTTTCCCCAGGGAAGAGGCCCCCCCAGGCAGCCAGATGTGCTGGCTTCTCCCTCACATCACGTCCCCCAGAGAATTCTCCCATTCACCCCCCCCCCCTTGCCTGGGCTTGGCTTGTTTGGCAGAGAAGCCGGGGAAGTGGGAAGTGAGGAGAGAGAATACAATAAAGGGTGCTGACCTTTGGCATGAAGGAGCTGCCCTTGGAGAAGATAGGCTGCAGTCAAGAAACTGCTCCTTCCTTTTTCCCCTAGTCCCCCAAAGGACACCCCTATATGGAACAAGCTAGTTCAGGAAGCAGCCCACACCTATAGCTGCCCATCCCACCCCCAGAAAGAGGATCTGGTTACCTCCTGGGAGGACCATGGTTTCCAGGAGGGATGATAAAAGGATGAAGCTCTGAGTAGTTGCTGAAGGAGCAGAATGAGTACAAGGGGTGAGAGTTGCGTGGACAGAGATTTCTGTCCCACGAAAAGGAACAATGTTTAACAAGCCAACGATGGGACAGGTTCCCCAGGGTGCCATAAGGAGCTGTCGTCATAGTATTCAGAGAGCTGGGTCACTACACTCTGGAACGTGTTACCACCTTCAATGAGCGTGTCTGAGAGAGTGTGCGTGTGCATGTGTGAATGGGATGGTTACATCCTGGATTTGCATCCTAGGACTCTGAAGACGGCAGAACAGAAGGCCAACATGTCCACCAGTGTTGAACAACTTACATACAGCCCGGCACCACTGAAACAGCATCCTCCAGAACAAACCCAAGTTGACCATGAGAAAGGAGCTGCCCCTAAAGTAAAGGACTAAATCCGCTGGGAGAGGAGAGCACCAGCACGCCTCTGGGTGATGTCTATGCCTCAGTAAGCTCTTTACACACCACTTTCCTCACATGTCCTTGAGAAGACAGTGAAAGCTCCCTGCTGGGATTGATGGGAGGAGAAAACGAAATCATAACAGATAACTGAGTATTTACTTACTGTGGGCCAGGGATGGGCTTGAAGGCTTTACTTATGCTTCTGAATTCTTACAACTCCCATTTTACAAAGACAGAAACACAGGCAGAGAGAAAAATGGTCTTACTCCAGGCCACTGTGCTAAGAAGGCTACTATGCTAAGAACAGCCCAAAGCCTGGGCACAGTGCCTGGTACAAACCCAGCGTGACGGCACTTAGAACAGAGAGGCGGTGCAGTACACCTGGCTGAGAGGGGCACTCTGGAGCCATTCTACGCCGCCCTGTGCAGGTAACTACAGTTCTCCACCCCCGGTGTTCTCTTCTGTAAAATGGGCACCCAGATGTCCATTTCATAGGGAGACTCAAAGATTAAACGGTTTAATACATGCAAACCGTGTAGAAGAAATGCCAGGCAATCATACACGCCCTGTAAATGTTAGCTAATACCACATCGACGTGCCCTAGTTAGAAACACACACACAGGTGTTTTAATACATTAATAGAACACACTTGCTACGCCTCTGTCTGTAATATCCGTACATACGCGCAACCGCTCAGGTTAGCAATGAGGCACGATTCACCTCGGGTCCCCTCTAGTTGCACAGCAGAGCGGAAGATGTAATTATCCGACTGCTCTGGGCCTCGCCAAACCACAGGGATGCAGGTCATCCTACCTATTGGAGGCTGGTGCTTCTCCCACAGGTGAGGTTATTCTCCCTGGGAAGCTGACGCTCCGGCTTCTCCCGGAACCTTCGTTCAAGTAACATTCCCAAGATCTGGTGGAGTCTTGAAGGGGAAGGGACTATACAAGCAACCCTGGACAAGAAGTGGAAAGCTTTCCGCGGACTTTCCCCATAGGAGGCTATTCAAGAGACCCCCGGGACTGATCTGGGGATGGAGACTGGATTCTACTCAAGTCCGCACAGCAGACAGACGGGCAGGCTGACCTACCTGGTGAGCTTGCTGCCGATCTGCTGCCTCAGCTCCAGCCTCTCTTCATCCGTCTGCCTGGGAAGGATGTTCTTTTCTTCCAGCTCCCGCTTGGAGGGCCTATTGCTGAGTTTGATGGCTAAGGAGTCCTTCCTGCACACCTTCATGGCCAGGGAGGCTGCAGGAGGGAGAAAGGAGTCATTAATGCCGACACAAACCTGCCTGAGCTCCTTGGCAAGGCTGGGCCGCAAGGTTAAAGGCAGGAAGGCAGACACAATGGGTTTAACAGCTGAGAGTGGCTAAAGCCTCATTCAAGGGGCTCAGAGATTCTGGGAGCAATGGGTTCCATAAACCTCGCACTGTCCTGTGCATGTGAGGAGTACACGGGGAGCCTGGGATTGGGCTGGGATTGCCCCCAGCAGGCAGGCAGCATCACCGAGGAGGGCTGGCCGGGGCCTGGGGAGTGCAACAGAATGCCAGACAGGGAGTGGTCAGAGGTCCTGAGGAGCTGTGGGTTCAGCTTCCAAGAGGAGAAGCGGTTGGCATCCGCAGGACAGAGGCCACTAGGAAGTGGCAGCCGCCGGCAGCCCTCTGCAGGGGGGGAAGCCTCTGAGATGACGGAGGAGCCGGACACAGCTGGAGGGGAGCCAGGGGCGTGTGAAGGAAAGCACCGCTGGGCAAAGTGGGGGGAGTTTGGGGCTAGAGTGGAAGCAAGATCATCCAAACAGGGAACATTCCGGGATTGAGCAGGGGGAAGGCTTCCTTAAGTCTGGAATACATCTATGGTTCTCAACCAAAGGCGATGTTGCACCTCTTTCCCCCCTGCCAAGGACACACTTGGCAAAGTCTAGAGATATTTTGTAGTTGTCAAAACTGGGGTCTGGTGTGGAAGGTGGGGAGCGTGCTCCTGGGATGGAGTGGGCAGAGGCCGGGGGTGCAGCTGAACATCCTATAACCCCTGCAACGAAGAATTATCTGGTCCGAACAGCAGTGGTGCCGAGGCTGAGAAACCCTGGTATGAATCATTCAATTCTCCAGGCAGTAAATGGTGAGCAGAGGCTGGGTGCCGCCCCCACTCATGGGTCACTTGGGCTTTGGTGGCCCCTCTGAGGTTCTCTCTCCTCAACGTTATTTCGCCCACCTCATTGCTTGCTCACCAGGCCTCTTCTCAGCTCTCCAGTTCAGCTTGCTTGTCTGAAGCCTGGTGTGTATAAAGCAAGAGGGAGAGGCTGGGAAAACAGCACATTTTGGGGGGTCCTTTGGATTTTATTTAATAGTGCTGGTCTTTCTTCCTCCACTGCTCTTTTGTTTAAAAGTTTTTTTTTTTTTTAACATTTATTCATTTTTGAGAGACAGAGAGAGACAGAGCATGAGCAGGGGAAGGGCAGAGAGAGAGGGAAACACAGAATCTGAAGCAGGCTCCAGGCTCCGAGTGGTCAGCACAGAGCCCGATGCAGGGCTCGAACCCACCAACTGTGAGATCATGACCTGAGCCAAAGTCAGATGCTCAAACAACTAAGGCACCCAGGTGCCCCAGTCTTTTTTTTTTTAAGATTTTTTTAAATGTTTATTTATTTTTGAGAGAGACAGCATGAGTGGAGAAGGGGCGGGGTGGGGTGGGGGGGACAGATGATCCAAAGGGGTTGTGAGCTGTCAGCACAGAGCCTGATACAGGGCTCAAACTCACGAACCTGAGATCATGACCTGAGCCGAAGTCAGACGCTCAACTGACTGAGCCACATTGGACTTTGAATAAGGGCCTGGGAATGAGACTTGGCTGGCATCAAATCCTAGTGCTGCCTCTTAGATGTGAGGCTCTGGGCTGGGTCGTTTCCTCTCCATATTCTTCCTTATCTGTGAAATGGGGCAAGAGCACCCACGCCACCGGTGTTGGAAGACGCACGGAAGAGGATAAAATCTTGGCACACAGTATATATTCAGTAAAAGGTGGCCATTATGTAACTTCATTAAAAAGTTGACCAAATAGGGGCACTTGGGTGGCTGAGTCCGTTAAGGACCCGACTCCTGATATCGGCTCAGGCCATGACCTCACAGTTTGTGAGATCTAGTCCCACATTGGCTCTGCACTCAGAGCACGGAGTCTGCTTGGGATTCTCTCTCCCTCTCTCTCTCTGCCCCTCCCCTGCTTGCTCTCTCTCTTTCTCTCAAAATAAACAAACATTAAAAAATTAAGAAAAAAAAAAGCTGACCAAATAATCAGTCTGTATTCATGTAACTAAAATTTATTATTCATGGCCAGAAGGACAGATTTTGAACCTTGCTTTTTTTTCTTCATTGCTTCTCTCGTGTCTTTGCACACATAAAGGCCTTAAATGAGAATTTCATTCAGGCCTTCTGGAGCGTTGAGGTACGGTTAAAAATGAATTTGTTGCACACACAATGGCTAGGATTTCTGAGTATTCTGTGGACTGGGACTGAATTTCAGTGTCCCTCCTTCTTTTTTTTTGTTTTCTTTTTTTGAGGAAGGGGGTCAGATCCCACGGGAAGAAATCACAGGAAGAAAAAGCCATCTAGGAGATAAGAAGTGGCAGCCTGGTGGCGTGGTGGTGCAATTTTTGCAGCCATGAGGGTGTCTGGAGGACATTTCACTCTTTCATCTTCCTCACTGAGCTGTCCTATGACCCTGGCCAGCGGACACCTGAGCCCGGATTGGAAGCCAGAGCGCCGGGCAGCTCCCCACCCCCGGGGAAGAGCTGGGGTATACGCACTGGTGTACAGAGAGCTGTCATCCTCCTCCTCCTCCTCCTCCTCCTCCTCTTCTCTTGTGTAGAGGCAGGAAGAGTCTTCGTAGTCTGATTCATGAGGCACATTTTCTTTATTGTCATCACATTCAATCACGACAGTTGGCACTTGTCTTATTTCTGGAAGGCCCAGAGGTCCTGCTTTTGTGACACCATCGCCAGAGTGCAAACCAGAGCTGTGGTAAGAAGTGGAACAGGGGACCCGCTGCTCAGAGCTGTTTGAAGACAAGGAGGAGAGAGGCCATTAATTCTGGCTAACACGTCCCATACATGCATCAGAACCTTTTTAAAACTCAGTTGTCCCCGTCCTGAGGGACAAAGCGTCTGCCGGGCAATTCAAGTCTCATTTCTTATCTTCCAGCTAAACATTTCAGGGCAGCAGAATTTCCTGATGGATGGGGAAGAGGCTTACACATCAGCGTGGACCAGCTCCATGCCTCTTAGCTGTACCCTTTAAAATGGTTAGGATGGTAAATTATTATTGTCCTGTGCATTTATCACAATTAAAAAGCATACATGATTTTTAAAAGAGAATTTGAATTCCAGAAATATTTATGGTTAAGAAAATATCTCAAAGTGTCAAAGGAAGGTTCATTTGCAAACCCCATGCTTCACAGGAGTAAAAGCACTGATGTGAGGGTAAAGCTAGGGATCCAGGAAAGAAAGAGATAACGCATGAGGTTCTAGCTTTCAAAGCTACATAGCTACTGGTAGGGGCTGAGTGTGGGAGAGACGGAAATAATTAAAAAAAATTTTTTTCCAGTGTTTATTTTGAGAGAGAGAGAGAGAGAGAGAGGGAGGGAGGGAGGGAGGGAGGGAGAAGGCCAGAGACAGAGAGGGAGACACAGAACCGGAAGCAGGCTCCAGGCTCTGAGCCATCAGCACAGAGCCCGACGTGGGGCTCAAACCCACGAACTGTGAGATCATGGCCCAAGCTGAAGTCAGAGGCTTAACCGACTGAGCCATGCTGGCCCCCCATGAGATTGAAATAATTTTGAATGTCATGGATGGAAATGCAGAAGAAGAGCAGAGGCGGGACCATGAGGCTGGAGATGCATGCATGGCCTTCATGGTGGACAGGGTCATGGATGCCCTAGAGGGATTTCTCTCCCAAGGATAGTGTCAGGCTCTCAGTGACCACAGGTCATTGTCAGTCTGGTTATTTTGTAGATCAGCTGTCTAGGGGGCAATAATGATGTTCTTGGCTTTACCTCTTAAGTTGAACCCACTCAGCTAAAATATATATTTTAACTAAAAATGGTTTGCTTCATTATGAAAACCATGTAAGTTCATTGTAGGCAAGCGTATATCAAAATAAGGAAGTGCATATCAAAATTAAAAAAAAATAGGAGTGCTTGGGTGGCTCAGTCAATTCAGCTTCTGACTTCAGCTCAGGTCATGATCTCACAGTTCGTGGCTTCAAGCCCCATGTCAGGCTCTGCGCTGAGAGCTCAGAACCTGGAGCCTGCTTCCGATTCTGTGTCTCCCTCTCTCTCTGTCCCTCTCCTGCTCATGCTCTGTCTCTCTCTGTCTCTCAAAAATAAATAAACATTAAAACTTAAAAAATACTTATATTTTTAATTTTTTTTTTGAGAGAGACAGAGAGACCAAGTGAGAGCAGGGGAGAGGCAGAGAGAGAGGGAGACAGAATACGAAGGAGGCTCTGGGCTTCGAGCTCCCATGAGCTCGAACTCATGAAACCATGACCTGAGCCAAAGTTGGATGCTTAACCAACTGAGCCCCCCAGGTGTCTCCCCAAAATAGTTATTTTTAAAAATAGAGTCTCTCCCAGGCTCCTACAGCAATTTGGAATCCTTTTTATGACAGGCCCTGAACGAAGTCCACCAAGAATAATGGGGCCAGAAACAGTGACATTTTATAATTCTTTTTCAGATTAGCTGGAAATGCCTTTACATCTTTCACATAAGGAATTTCTAAACATAGGTGAGTCGATGCATTTTACCATCCAAAAATGTTTGCCGTTCACAAGGAAGGGGAGGGTAAGGTTATGCTATACTATATAGCAATACATTGTACATTAGAATATCTTACCCAAAAGAAAAATTTTACTCGTGACCTCTGAACGCATGATCATCTCCTTTGAAATGTTCATGATACTTGAAATTATTGCTAGGTCTAATTTCAATTCAATTACCTTTTTTCTTTCCATTATTTCCTAAAAGCTGTTTTTCTCTGTCTTTTGCATGTAACTCTTCAGAGACACAAACAGAAAATCTAGTTAACACATTATGAGCTATGATGTCCATGGCAATGAACTCAATCAGCTTAAAGACCCTTCAACTGCTGGGTAAAATGAAATCCCGTATTTCAAAAAATGCAGCATCTTATTAGCCGTTAGCAGTTTTGAGGGGTCCCTTTCCCACCTGATTTAACACAAATGGCAACGAGAATGGGAAGGTGGAGCACGTGACAGGTGGGGCATGTGGAAGATGGCGTCTGGGGTGGTGGACAGAAGAGTTGGCTGATGGTGGGGAGTTACGATGCCCCACGCGCCATGTGGCCCTGCCTTTGGGCAATGCACCCACACACTACATTTCCGCTGTGCTTGGATTTGTGCACTGGGAATTAAGGGAAGCAGACCTGAAAGAGGCAAAAATGTCATTCCATGGCCTCTGTTTTGCCCCACCTTTGCCTTCTCCTGTCCCTCACTAGTAGTTTAATTAACAATGGTTCTGACAAAGGCACAGAGCTGGGGGTCCAACAGGTAGGAGGGATGAAAAGCAGCCAACAGATATTCCAGTGGGGCAGGAAGACTGAAGGCAAAATAACTAACTAAATAACCACATGGCGACTAGGAAGCCTAAGAATTCTTTAAGATAGAAGATTCTAGGGGCACCTGAGTGGCTCAGTCGGTTAAGTGTCCGACTTTGGCTCAGGTCATGATCTCACGGTTTGTGGGTTTGAGTCCCGCGTCGGGCTCTATGCTGACAGCTCAGAGCCTGGAGCTACTTCAGATTCTGTGTCTCCCTCTCTCTCTCTGTCCCTTTCCCACTCACACTCTGTCTCTCTCTATCCTTCAAAAATAAATGTTAAAAAAAAATTAAAAGACAGAAGGCTCCAAATTGTCTCAAGAGGATGAAGAAAGGAGAAATAATTATGCAAAGGAAGGTAAGAGACTCAGCCTCACAGCTAGGCCGTGATAAATAGGAGGCTGTGCTTTCTCCTCCTTCATAGACGCAGGGGAGAGTGGGGCCTCAAGGACAGGGCTGTAAGGAGGGCCCACGGGCCATGGTGGCAGGTGCAAGGCCTCAGGCCACCAGCCTCGTGAAACAGGGACTGGTCATGGTGATCAGCGAGTGCCTGTTGGGGGCCCTACAGACTTCTGAAGACCCCGCCTGGCCCATCGGTTCATCTTCCTTTAGTATGCATCTAGCAGGTGATAGAATGTCTACTTTACCACAAGGATATACAAGGATAAAAAAGGTGTCTCCTGGGAAGCAAGGTGAATCCATCAAAAGGGTCTGAGTCATAAATATCCACTGGCTTCGAGCCAGTGTGAGGCAGGGTCTGGGTGGAAGACGAATACGCAGATCATCCCGCACAGCGGGTCACTGTGGGGCCAAAGGGCAGCAAGAAACAACGGAGAGAATGCTTAGCTGAGTGGAGGCCGGAAAGTTTGTTACGGGACCTCAGTCTGAGGAGTCAAGATATATACATCCGAGTTCAAGTTTTGCCATTACTATCAAATCTTTACATTGGGCTAATTATTTAACCTCCCTGAGCCCCAGTCTCCTTGGGCAAAATGAGGTAAACCTACCTTTATAGGAGGGCTCATGCATGTGACGTAGCCCATGGGCGTGCCTGTAATGAGGCCCTCTCTGGCTATTTACAGAAATGGCCTTCCAAGTGGATTCAAAATACTCTCAGCTTCAGACTCCTCACACTGTGGTCAGGGCAACTTGCTAAAACCCCAGATCTCATTGCTTCTCCCATTAGAACTCCGAGTACCTGCCCCGTCCACAAAACCAGTGCTCCCAGAGAGACACAAATGGAAAATCCAGTTAACACCTCATTAGCTAGACTAGTCAAGGCCAAGGACTAAAGCAATGTAAATTTAGGACCTGATTGCATCTGGCCTCCACCCCTGGGTGTTTGTGGGCAGGAAGGGGAACACCTAGCCGAACATCAGTCTTAGTAAAGGCAGGTTTTCTATAAAAGAGTTGTCACTTAGCAGATTTGCTCCCAGTAAAAGTTCTCACTGTTAAAGGGAAGTGAAAACAATCAGCCTACGAACAATAAACACAGCATGCCGTGCAGTACCCTGCACAATTTGACCCACGTTATTATTTTTACTTAATATAATTTATTGTCAAGTTGGCAAACATACCGTGTGTAAAGCGTGCTCTTGGTTTGGGAGATAGAGTCCCGTGGTTCATCGCTTACATACAACACCCAGTGCTCATCCCAACAAGTGCCCTCCTCCATGCCCATCACCCATTTCCCCCCTCCCCCCCACCAACCCTCTGTTTATTCTCTGTATTTAAGAGTCCCTCCTCTGTTTGTACCTGTTTTTCCCCCCTTCCCCTCCCCCATGGTCCTCTGTTAAGTTTCTCCTGTTCCACTTATAAGTAAAAATATATGGTATCTGTCCTTCTCTGCCTAACTTATTTCACTTAGCATGATGCCCTCGAGGTCCATCCACGTTGCTACAAACGGCCAGATTTCATTCTTTCTCATTGCCATGTAGTATTCCATTGTATAGATAAACCACATCGTCTTGATCCATTCATCAGTTGATGGACATTTGGGCTCTTTCCATGATTTGGCTATTGTTGAAAGTGCTGCTATGAACATTGGGGTACATGTGCCCCTATGTATCAGCACTCCTGTATCCTTTGGACCGTATTATTAAGCCCGCCCTCTTTCCCTGTTCCCAGCCCTGTCCCCATATAATTTACCCTTCAGCCACATGCAATGACGCTTTACATGCTCTTGACCTGGAATGTGCCCCCCCCACCTTCACTGGGTTAATTTATCATTTAATATGTGTCTCAGATAATGCCTTGCCTATGTTCTCCAGAGACTCCGCCACTGCAAAAATAGTGATCATCTGTTTGCTTGCGACCTCCCCTCCCCAACCAATCTGTAGTCTCCTTGAAGGGCAGGGACTGTGTCTCAACCATGTTTGTAGCAGCTGCCTAAAACCATTCTGGACACAAAGCAGACACCCCATAATCTTATTATTTTTGCTGCATGAATATGGGCTGCAATCACTGAAATTTAGGTGCTTTCCTAAGTGTCTAAGTGGCTGGAAAATCATTTTCAAAGAGTTATTAAGAATTTTTTTTTAATTTTCAGGGAGACACTAGTGGTGTAATAGAAGGCCATGGGTGCCCCTGACTTGGCAGTAACTTTCATCAATGATTTAATAACAAAAGGAGGGCATCCTCATCAATATGTGGAAGAACTGAGGTAGAGAAGGAAAGGAGGGAGTGGAAAAAGTGAACCTTTATTGACTGTGCTGTCTACTGTTCTAGAAACTTCCATATCTGGTATCTCCTTTCACCTTTATAACAACTCAGTAGAAGAAGTTTCATCATCCTTGCTTTAGTGGGCAGGAAATTAAAGCTCTGGGAGGGTATTTAATAGGCCTGTGAGGCCACAGGTAGTACAGAAGGGAGTTGGAAATTGAACTCACTCTGTTTCAATATGCCGTTCCTAAAAACTGAGTTGTGCTACTGGTAAGACTGTGAACTTTGATTAAACACAAACTCCACAAATAGTACACCTGCAAGGTGGAGGAAATGTGCAAAAGATAGCATTTATTGCTTTAAAAGTATTTTAGATCTTACTAACCAGGGTGAGTAATAGTGTTCTACCTTGCCACAGTCATGCCACCCTTGGGCACTGAGTTCAAAGGTTTCATCTTAGACACTGCATTGTAATGGGTCATGATGGGAAAGGGACTCATCTGAGGACCTCATCACGCTGCCTTGGCCTCTTTTGGTCCAAAGTGGCAGAGTTGAGTAGTTGCAACAGAGCCTCAAATATTTACTATCTGAACTTTCAGAATTTGTGTGGAACCACAAAAGACTCCGAAAAGCCAGAGCAATCTAGAGAAAGCAGAACAAAGCTGGGAGGGATCATAATCCCAGATTTCAAGACATACTACAAAGCTGTGTGGTACTGGCACAAAACAGACATGGAGATCAACAGTAAAGAATACAGAGCCCAGAAATAAACCCACACTTTGATGGTCAATCATCCACAACAAAGGAAGCAAGACTATGCAATGGGAAAAAGACCACCTCTTCAATGAACGCTCCTGGGGAAACTGGACAGCCATATGCAAAAGAATGAAACTGAATCACTTTCTTATGCTATACATGAAAACTCGAAATGGATTACGGACCTAAATGTGAGACCTGAAACCATAAAGATCCTAGAAGTGCGCACAGGGTAGGACTCTCTCTGGCCTCAGCATCACTTTTCTAGATTTATCTCCTCAGGCAAAGGAAACACAAGCAAATTAAAGCAAAGAAAACCATCAATAAAACAAGGCAACCTACTAGATGGGAAAAGATATGTGCAAATGACATATCCAATAAGGGGTTGATATCTAAAATATATAAAGAACTTATACAACTCGACATTAAAAAAAACAATCCAATTAAAATATGGGCAGAGGATCTGAACATTTTTCCAAAGACATACAGATGGTCAACAGACACATGAAAAGATGCTCAACATCATTTATCATCAGAGAAATACAAATCAGAACCACAATGAGGTATCACTTTACACATGTCAGAATGGTTAGTATCAAAAAGACAAGAAATGGCAAAAAATAACAAGTGTTGGTGAGGATATGGAGAAAAAGGAACCCTCGTGCACTGTTGGTGGGAATGCAAACTGGTGCGGCCACACCAGTTTCCTCCATGAGGAAAACAGCATGGAGTTTCCTCAAAAATTTAAAAATAAAACTACCCTATGATCCAGTAATTCCACTACTGGGTATTTACCCGAAGAAAATGAAGACACTAATTCGAAAACATGTATGCACCGTTATGTTTATTGCAGCATTATTTGAAATAGTCAAGATACAGAAGTAACCCAGGTGTCTCTCAATAGATAAATGGATAAAGAGGATGTGGTATATATGTCTACACAGATAGATAGACAGACAGACAGACATATATCTATATCTCCACAATGGAATATTACATAGCCATAAAAAAGAATGAGTTTTTTTTTGCTATCTGCAACAACATGGATAAACCTAGAGAGTATTATGCTAAGTGAAATAAGTCAGATGGAGAAAGACAAATACCGTATGATTTCACCTGTATGTGGAAATCTAAAAACCAAAATGAATAAGCAAACGACAGCAGAAATAGACTCATAAATACAGAGAACTCACTGACGGCTGCCAGAGGTGAAATGGGTGGGGGGATGGGCAAATGGGTGAAGGGGGGTGGGAGATACAGGCTTCCAGTTATGGAATGGAGAGGTCACAGGGATGAAAGGTGCAGCATGAGGCATACAGTCAATGGAAAAACAAACTTTTCTGACCTCTGGCTTAAACCAATGTTTCCTAACCTCAATCATACCTACACTCACTTTTTGTGTATCTGCCATAATTGAAGTCCATTTATACTATTTTATTTTGTATTTTTTTTAATTTTAGAGAAAGAGAGAGTGTGAGCAGGGGAGAGGGGAGAGAGAAAGAGAGAGGGAGAATCTTAAGCAGGCTTCATGCTCAGTGTAGAGCTCGATGCAGGGCTTGATCCCACGACCCTGGGATGATGACCTGAGTTGAAATCAAGAGTCTGATGCTCAACTGACTGAGCCACCCATGTACCCCTTTATTTTGTATTTTTAGGTCAACATTTAAAAGAACATAAACACCATTTTAGCCTCATCCTAAGCGACACCTTTGTAACCATCGGTTTCATGTGCTAATTATTATACGTGTTTATGACTTAGGGTAAAATAAATATGTGACTGTTTAAACTTCTAGAGAAAGTGGTCCTACACTCAAATGACGTGCTACCAATAATGCATCTCACATTTTGTTCAAATAATGGCCTAGACCAGATCTTCTCAGCATCAGCATGATTCACATTCGGGTTTGACAGACAATTGCTGGCGGTGAGGGTCACCACACGGGGTTTAGTGGCATCTCCAGTCTCCACCCACTGGATACCAGTGGCAACTCCTCCGGTTACGGCAACCGAAAATATCACCGGACATTGCCAAAAGTCCCGTGAGGGCAAAATTGCCCATTTGGGAGCCACTGGCCCAGAATATCCCCAACAGCTTTGCTACTTGCTGCATTCTCAGAGTTGGACCATGTAAGTCTCTTCCGAGGCAACTGTGGCATTGACCGTGGGGAATCCGCAGCATCCGCTGAATGATTAGGAACTGTCCAGATCCCTTCTCCTAAGTGCCTGACCTGCTGTGGCCCAGGCTGGTCCTTGGGGATGCAGCCATCCCACGGACTCCGTTAGACTTCACTGGATAATTTCCCTGCACTCCGCTCCAGGCTCTGAGCCATTACCCAACTAATGCAAGAGCTGAGTGGGCTCTTGAGTGAGCCAGGCCAGTGATTTACAAAATGACACCCCGGTGGCCTGAAAGAGTCACCACAACATCCGGAGGACCTGTCAGACTCCCGGAGGAAAAGCTGACTCATATCATCAGATCCATTCTAGACCGTTCACGGCAAAACTCCTTGAGATGAAGCACTGAGTCTGCTTGGAATCCAAACAGATCTCATTGCCTGTGGTTTGTGTTCACTGCTCCTCTCCCCAGGTGCTGCCTGGGGACGACAACCACAGGTAAACATTAAGCCTCTCATCCCGGCCTCCCGGACAGAGCCTTCCTTTACTGTTACTGCACCACTGCACGCAAAGAGGGTAACAATTCACATTTTACATGCTCACCCCATGCCATGTATTGGCTCATGTAAGCTTCACAACAACCCTATTGGGTAGGTATTACTGTTACCCCCCGTTTTAGAGTGGAAAAATGAGGCACATGGCCAAGGTCATAGCTGGAGCGCTGCAGGCATTACTGATCTCAGGCAGTAAGATGGCAGAACCTTACCCCTTACTGATGTCACAGTACCGCTGCCCATGCAGAAGCGGAAGCTCTGTTATGGCTTTGAACTTTCCCCTGCTTCCAGAACCTTCTCCTACCCACCGTCTCTAGGGCTGGCTGTCAGACAGGTCTGGTCAGGTAATTCTCCCAATGAAGACTTCTGAAGGGTCTCACTATCACCGTGATAAGGTCCACCCCCTCTGGCCTGGACTAGGGCATGCCTCACGAGATGGTCCTATGCTTCCTTTCCACCTTCTCTGTTACCATTCTTCACCCTAGACCTAGCCACACTGGGCCGCTCGCTGCTTCCCAAGCACCCTCAGAGCCTTCTGGCCTCCTCTCTCTGCTCCTGCCATCGCTCAGGCTCAGAACTATCCCCTCAGAGTGTGGCCTGGGACATCCCCCTCCCTTCGGGGATAGGTCACGTGCCATTGCTTTTGAGCAACCTTTTCTGACTTTTCCAATGGAAACCAGGCCCTTCTCTGTGCTTCCGGACTCTGAGCCCACCTCGGATAGAGCATTTGTCACCTTACGTTGTGATTATGTGTCTAAGCATCTACTCCCTGCCCCACTGACCATGAGCATCGCAGACAAAGGCAGAATATTAATTATCTTCACCCCCAACTCCATTTTTGTGCATGTCTTTGGAACTGATGGAAAAGTCAATCAAATATTTGAACTGAAGTCCCCTGGAATCAGAGTAGGCCACATTGTCTCTCCTCATGACTTAATTCATAAAATAACGATCCCCGTGACCTTTAGAGTCTTGCTGTTAGAGGGAAAATATCCTTGTGGAAGGGGAATTAAGGTTTTGGAAATCGTGACCTAGAGAGTGTTTCGCTAAGAAAAGAATCTGAGATAATGCACAGAGATCGAGGCAAGGAAGAATGTCATGGTACCCATGTACCTTGCATCTCAGGACTACATGAGTATAATATGTGTAAGAAAGAACCTAAGGTCATTACATTTTCTAATTAAAAAAATGTTTTTAATGTTAATTCATTTTTGAGAGACAGAGTGTGAGCAGGGGAGGGGCAGAGACAGAAGGAGACACAGAATCTGAAGCAGGCTCCAGGCTCTGAGTTGCCAGCACAGAGCCCGATGTGGGACTCGAATCCATGAACCACGAGATCGTGACCTGAGCTGAAGTAGGACGCTCAACTGACTGAGCCACCTAGGTGCCTCCATGTTTTCCAATTTTATATTCACAGCCCATCAGGCTACTTCCATTTAGACTGTCTTGCAGGGTAAGGTAATTGGGCTAAATGAAATCTAGGTGGTTTCTTCTTCTAGGACATTCTATATAATGAATTTAAATAAACACCAAAGGCCCTAAATTATTCTCCAGGGGTAGGGAAAAGAGGAGATTCTATTTCCCATTTACGTAGCTGCAAATGTTACAATTTCCCTAGCAAAATCACATGAGCATGTGAAAACCTAAAAGCATGATATTCACGAGATGCTGGACAGCTGCACCATTTTGACTATTTCTATTCCACTCATTAAATATAGCAGGGGCTCCACAGCTCAGGATGAAGGAGCGGGGCATCTTGCCAAACAACAATAGCTAACACGCGTGGTCCTTTAAGGGTCCTATAAAAGTGCTTTGTAAATATTCATGATCTCATTTAATTTGCACAAAACCCTGCAAAGTTAGGAATGATATTGCTATCATCTTATGGATGAGGGCATCCCCTTCCTCAGAAAACAAGTGATCACGTGGCTGTGATCACGGCAGGGATATAAACTGGGGTCTTCTCACTCCTAAGCCTGTGCTCTTTGCATTACCCATGCTGTCTGGCGCCAGAGAACCTTCGATGCCAACGATTTTCTTGTACGTGTGTGTGCTATGAAATGCAATTTGCATCCCAAATTCAAGAAAAAACACTGAACATAACAATTTTCCATGTATCAAAAAGCAAGGTTAAGAGATGCTCACAGAACCCAACTACTCTTTTGCTATGAATTTTGAAGAGCCCCAAGGTTAGAGGCTATTATGGAACACAGAAGCAGGTCTGAATTCTAGACTCAGGCAGTGTAATAGTTTAGTAGTACATGGCTGGAGGTGAGGAGGTGTACAGACAGAACCGGATGCAAGAGAGAAGAGAATAATTACGAGGCTGAAAATCCAGCCTTGGATAATGGAGTGCTGTCAATAAAAAGGGGGAATGCAGTGGGTGTCTCATGGCCACATTAATGCCCATATCGTTGAGGGTAGAAAGGCCTCACCATCATCTCTTCCCACTTTCCTGCCTTATTTTTCTTCAGTGCCCCCTCCATGCTTTAAGCACATTTAAGACATATTCATTGGTTGCCTCCACCAAAAGGTATGCCCACAAGGCTGTGGCCTCTTTGTTGCCCTTGTTGACCAAAAATGGTACCTTCCTTCATGAAAACAAAATGAACCAACAGGACACTGAAAAGAAAACTTTACCTCAAACAGGACGCCTACTACTTACAAGAAGACACACTGAAAACAGAAAAATTCTAAAAGCTAAAGGGCAGTCCTAAATCAGCCAAAGCATACATTTCCAACTCTCTTCTCCTTCATTAGGTCCCCATGAGACATCACGGAAGTGAAAAGCTTCAGTCCTATCTCCAATAAGAATAGCATTTATCGAGTCTTTGGAAAACTCGACCCACCACCCCCCCTTGACTCTTACTAAAGCTAAGTAGGAAACACACAGATTGAGAATACAAAGGCATCCCTCAGATTTCTATCCACCTTCCCTCTGCCATTTTCCTATCATTTAGTAACGTTTCTAAGAAATGTTGGACTTTGAAAATTAAGAGCTTGTCTTATCTGTCATGTTTACTACTGGTGAGGGACAGAGAGCGTATTTTTAATAATTCATAAAGAAATGAATGCCAAAACCTCCACAAGAATTCAGGGTCATGACAACAGTTGGCCTCCTGATAAGAAAGCTTTATAATCATCGCTTTATCTCCATCCCATCGTTAACAGGCAGAAGCACGGCAGGACGCTGGGACTCATCCATGGGTGGAGGGGAGTATCAAACACCTTTGATACTCTTTTAGGAAAATGGGGACAGGTTTTGAAATTAAAAAATCACCCATCTATTTTAAATCCTAATCTTCATTGAAAATACTTGGGCGCCATTTTGTCATCCTGTACTGAAGGAAAATGTGTAATAAAGAGAGACTGCTTTCTGGCATCGGATTTGAGATGCAACGCTTGTTCAAGTTTTTAAGACGAAGTTAATCTCCTCAGAGGACAGAGAAAATTGATTATCTACGAATGTAACACTGAAAGTGAAATGAAACTTCCAGAAGAAGAGCTTTTGAATTCTGGTGCGCACGAGTACAAAGAGAGTTTTCAGAGGGGAGAGGGAACAGTTTTCTTCCTGGAGACCAAAAATGTGTGAGAAATTATGGTACAAATTGCAGTGCCCGAGGCTGAAGAGTGACAGAAATAACCACTGAAACCCAAGAAAATAGTTAATCGGCTCCATTTTAGGCAAGCAGGCACGCATTGTGTGTTTTATCATGGCCTTCTAAGATAAGAAACTCAACATCAGAGCTGTGTGTGTGTGTGTGTGTGTGTGTGTGTGTGTGTGACTTTAGTCAGCAGGAAACTATGCCATTCTATATATAGACCAGGGTCTGAGACTTCCTGAGTGGAGAATGTGTTTTGAGCTTCTTTTTCTCCAGCAGTGGTGATGAATTTAAATGAATTCATTCACAACCCTTTCTCTGCCCTTTATGAGGACCAGGGACCCACATTTCTGAAATCCTCTCTGGGGCTTATGTCAGAAATAAAACCAAAAGACACACATAGTCTGACCCACAGCCCACCCCACCCAGCATCCTCCAGTCCTGATGAAGGAGCCAAACAGTGGGGGCTTTCTCACGCGACTTCGTCTGCAGACATCAGCAGGTGTCTTGGGTCATGCTTGGCTGGATGTCAGGCGGGGAGGACGCGCAGTGAGGAGGCCTATGCTTGCGACCGGCTGGGCCACTCACCAGGGTGCATCTCGGTTTGGTTTCCCATCAGCCGAATGGAGAAACCTGTTTGCCTGCCTCACAGGCTTTCTCAGAGGATGATGCTGGCGTGGTGTACTTCCTAGAGGTCAAAGCTGGGGGTTGCTGTTTTAACTAGGGATATGCTAAAACACTGGCCATTTATCATAAACCAGTCATTATGGCTCTTATCCATGAATTTATTAAAATGCTTCCTTTAGCATGTTTGTATTTCTGGCCTGAAAAAATCTTTCTGACAATAGTTTCTCAGAAGATCAAAGAATCAACAGCCATGCATCAGGCAAGAGCAGGGTTTCCACTGATGCACGCATATAAGTTCAGGAGCAGATTCTCTTTTGAAAACATACTTCCCCTTTCATCCTCTTAAGACTTTGAAAGATGCTAATGGTTCGCACAGTCTCATTAACCTTCCTTTGAGTCTGATCATGACCTCGTAGGGAGGATCGGTCTTGCTCACAGGGACCTCACCTTGTGCTGAGATCGCATCATGCCCTCTTAGAATCACAGCTTAATTCTAAAACACTATCGACATGCAACCACTTGAAGATAAATGTATGCTTCACAATCAAAGATATGACCTAGAGGTTGACAATACTGGCCTCAAGAGGTCAGGGACAAATGGTCATCAATATGAGGAGGAAAATCCTTCCCTGGACACGTATTTAAAAATGGACGTTGTTTTATACGACGAACAAAATGCTGAGTTTCTTCAAACCAATGCTACTTCACAAGCAAATGACATTTAGGTACTCAGTTTCATTCTTGCCAGGGCACTAGTGCACATCTGCTTATCATCACAGAACACTATGATTTGCAGCCGGAAGCATTATTAACACAAGCCAACGCAGTAATTAGACTGTTATGGCTACAAGAAACCTTGGAAATCATCTAGTTCAAGACCATGAATTATTCTTTAGAATTTCCTGTGACCCTGGAGGCCACATGAAAAAAAGTCATTGTCACGATGGAATGTATTTATGCTAGGACTATAAATCAGTTGTGCCCTTTGAAAGGTCTGAACGTAATTATGGAATAATGGGATTTGAAAGACTGAAGGAATGGGGGGGAAAAGGAGGTGGCTACTGATTTCATTTTCTTCTTTCCAAAGTTGAAATTTTTTTTAAATATTCTTGACAGGTAATAATTTAATCCCCAGCTAGTATATAAATATAAAAATGGGGATATTATAAGCAAACAAAATAAACTAGTCCTATTCCTAAACTCATCAATATTATTAAAGGAAAGACCACAGATGTTATTAATTTTGTGACTACCATGATGCTTGTCAGGCGGTACTCAATAAGCATTGCTAAGAGTTCAAGATGGTTCTGGAAGGCTTTCTGCATCTGATTGACTATCACTGGTCTAGATTTATTAATAGAGAGGTACAACTAATATCCCAGAAGAGGTAAAACCATTTTATTTCCAGAAACATTCACATTAGTGTTAACAACTTACTCCAGCCTATCTAACACGAGGTTATGGAGTTGGACAAGTCTTGAGCAGACGATCTCACCTGTTAGATTTTTCTTTACGTAGTACACGAGTAAGGCATTGGAGACAGCTGTTAGCCTATCCTTCTTCAAGACCTCCAGTACCCTCTCCAGTGGTTCTTGGGTTCTTCCGTACATCGGATTACAATCTTCTTTGAATTTCTTTCACCCTCAATGATTGGTCCTCTAAAAACTTGGGACAATAACTGCCAACTTCCTGCCTTTTCATAAAACTCTCACCACCCATTTGGAGATAGTCTACCACTCCTTCCTCTCTTCTGCCTAGAACACCTAGAATATTCTCCCATTTCCTTTCTCCCTCTTCATCTGGTTATTTGGGTCTTTTGGATTTCACTTGAAATGCAGCTCTCCAGAGAAGCCCACCCTGAATCCCACCTACCAGCCGGCCCCCTGCCATTTGCTGTCCTCTCTCCCTCCACCCTCCCTGGTAAGGACTTGCCCAGTTTATGCCACCAGCAGACACTGCACCCCACGGAGGCCAGCAGCCCTCCACACCTGGTGCATTACTGTATTCCCAGAGTCAAGCAGAGTCTGGTCCAGGAAAGGCAGTCAATACAAAATTGCACACTGATCTTACAGATGCGAAGGAAACACAGGTACCTTCCTTTTCCTTTGCAAGGCTGGCTGTTAACTCAGGGAGTATAAACCCTCAACATCAACCAGCACAGGAAATTTTCTCCTGGCAAATGTCAGAGGTTTCCTGTTCTAGCTGCTCAGGGATTCTGGGGCAGGAAAAGGTAGAGGAAGAGTGAGTTTATTAGAGATGTACTTATTTGTCTACTTTAAGACCCATATGAAGTACGTAAACATATCTCTGTAGAACTACATGTATGGTTCTTAAAATTTCCTAAGCCAAAACCCAATGGGTGAAAATAAAACAGCATTAAAAATATCAATGATTGAATATACACGAGCAATAATTGTAAAAAAAGAAAAAAAGTGAATTTTTTGCGTTTTTACTTTCCACCCAGAGATTTCCGTGATTCCTTCCATGCGAATCCGCTCCCCTTCCTCTAATCTGCCAAGATGCCCCCTCATCCACCTTTCATTTGCTTGCTCCTCTTTTTCTGAAAATTCATTTGTAGTTTTAGGCTGAGGATACCGAAGACAGCTGGATGATCCAATATGAAGCCCTACCCCCCAACAGTTTTCTGGAAGAGCTATGGGTGATCATTTCCGTATACAATGGATATGGTCCAAGAGAATGGAATGGACAATAACTTCAGTGGGTGAAGTTAATAAGCAACAGTACAGCATCTTGAACCCAAGGTTAATATTGCTCAGTGTGATAAAGCAAAGAGCTACATCCAGCCTTAAAGGAAAAAAACTTTTACTTTGCTTCTAATATGTACAAAAACAAAATTCACACAGTTCATCAAATGGATCATGAGAGTACCCACAACTAAAACTTGTTTCTAGGGGCGCCTGGGTGGCTCAGTCGGTTTAAGCGTCTGACTTCAGCTCAGGTCATGATCTCAAGGTTCGTAAGTTTGGGCCCCATGTCAGGTTCTGTGGTGACAGCTCAGAGCCCAGAGCCTGCTTCAAATTCTCTGTCTCCCTCTCTAACCCTCCCCTGCTCGTGCTCTGTCTCTTTCTCTCTCTCAAAAATAAACATTAAAAAAATTAAATGCAACTTGTTTCTATCATTAAGGGAGTTTCTAATACATTAAATGTTAGGCTAAAATACCTTTCTATTCAAAGATGAGAAGAACTTTCAAGAACATTCATTTAAGAAATGGTTTACTGGATACTTCCTACATGACAGGTACCATGATGGACTAGGGGTTGAGTGGGAAGACAAGGATGGTCCCTACCCACATCTAAGAGAGGACTTATACACTCGCAACATGAGGTAGTATGTGCAGACAGAGGTAGCCCAGACAGAAGCATAGCTTCCTTTGGGAATCCAAGAAAGATGCATGGAGGATATGATAGTTCTTGAAAAATAAGCAGAATTTGCTTTGCAAAACAAGGTGGAGTGGATGGTGGAGGAGAGGAGAGTGCATTCTAGACACAGGGGGCATTCATAATTTTAGGATCATGAGAAAAGTACAAAAGGTTAAGGACATGTTCTCGCCGCCGCCACCACCACCACCACCACCACGTATTTATATAACATGTGTCTTGTTAGAACTCAAACCTCAACAGTGACAAAGACTATCAGGGGCACTCCAAATATCCATCAACAGGGAATAGATTAATAATCTAACCACAGTGGCTACAAAGGACTCTTCATTCTTTCATTGATTCATTCAAACATTTGTTCATTCACTCAACATTTATTAGGCACCTACAGTGCCTATAAGCCAGGCCCTGTTCTAGGCACTCAGGATACAAGTCTGAACAAAACAGTTCTCACCTCTGTGGATGGCATATTCCATCAGGTGAGAACAGCAATAAGCAAAATGAAAAGCAAGTGATGTAGAATGTTAGGTGGGGGAAATGCTACAAAACGAATAAAGAGAGGCTGGAGAATAAGCTATGTTGTGAGGAGGGAGATCAGGGAGGCCCTCCCTGAGGAAGTGACAATTGAGTACATACCCAAGGAAGGTGAGGGAGGGAGCACAGAGGCTATCTGAGGGAAGAACAGTCTAGAGTGAGGGAATAGCCAGTGCAAAGGCCCTCTGTCAGAGGGCGTCTAGCACATCCAAGGCTGTGGAACAGCAAGAGGGCCTCTGTGGTGGGAAAGGTGGGCAGTGCAGACAGCAAGTCATGGAGATGATAGGGGTCCACCCATGCCAGCCTTCTTTGCTTTTTAAAACTTTTTAAATTTATTTTTGAGAGAGAGCGAGAGCAAGTATGCAAGTTGGGGAGGGAGGGAGGGAGGGAGACAGGGAGAGAGGGAAAAAGAGAGAAAAGGAGAAAGAGGGAGAGAGAGGGAGGGAGGGAAGGGGAGGGAGAGAGGGAGAGAGGGAGAGAGAGAGGGAGAGAGGGAGAGAGGGAGAGAGGGAGAGAGGGAGAGGAGAGAGAGAGAGAGGGAGAGAGGAGAGAGGGAGAGAGGGAGAGAGGGAGAGAGGGAGAGGGAGGGAAGGAAGGGGAGGGAGAGAGAGGGAGAGAGAGAGAGAGGGAGGGAGAGAGAGGCAGAGGGAGAGACAGAGGCAGAGGGAGAGGCAGAGGCAGAGGCGGAGGGAGAGGGGGAGGGAGAGAGAGATAGAGAATCCCAAGTAGGTTCCTCATTGACAGGAGAGCACCTGATGCAGGGCTTGAACTCACGAACCGTGAAACCATGACCGAACAGCTGAAGTTGGATGTTCAAACGACTGAGCCACCAGGTGCCCCTGGCCTTCTCTGCTTTTTACTCCTAAGTGTGCTGGAAGGCCAAAGGAGCATTTGGGGCACAGTCGTTATCATGGGTTATTATGTCCCCCTCAAAATTCTTATGTTTAAATCTGAATCCCGTTTCCTCAAAGTGTGACTGCATTTAGAGACAGTGGCTTTAAAGGAGCGACTGAGTGCGATGAGGTCATTAGGGTGCGTTCTAACCAAATGATTGGTGTCCATCAGGACACAGACACACACGAAGGGAAGACCCCGTGAGGACACAGGGAGAAGGTGACCATATATACACCAAGGAGAGAGAGGCCTCAGGAGAAACCAGCCCGGTGACACTTTGACCTTGGACTTCCAGCCTCCAGAGCTGTGAGCACATAAACTCCTGTTGTTTAAGTGCTCCTGTCTGCTGTCCCTTGTGACGCCTGTCTGTGCAAACGAATTCAGTCACGATCTGATTTTTGTTACACATTGTCTGACTGAAGGGGCACGAATGGAAGAAGGAGACCAGGCAGGAGGGACAGGAGAGGTCAGACCGTTGGGTAGCAAGAGCAAGTATGAAGTGGCGCATCCAAGACATATTCTCAGTGTAGACCTGATAGGATTTGCAGACCCATCAGACATGAAATACAAGATAAAGAAGGGTGTCCAGGGTGACCCCCAGATTTCTGACCTGAACAACTAAAAGTATGAATTTTCCTTTTCCTTAATTAAGCAGGAATCCTTTAAAGTGTATTTCCCTTAAGGGGTGCCTGTGTGGCTCAGTTAGGTGGCCGATTTGGGCTCAGGTCATGATCTCATGGTTCGTGGGTTCAAGCCCTGAGTCGAGGTCTGTGTGGACAGCTCGGAGGCTGGAGCCTGCTTTGGATTCTGTGTTTCCCTCTCTCTCTGCCCCTTCCATGCTTGCACTCTGTGCCTCTCTCTCTCTTTCTCTCAAAAATAAACAAACATTAAAAAAAATTTTAAAGTGTATTCCCTTAAGAATCTTCTCTGAATTCCTTCAGGTCGACAAGGATACATATCCCATCTTCATTTTTTTTTAATTATTCATTTTGAGAGGGAGAGAATGCGTGTATGCAAGAGGACACAAGGGAGGAGCATAAAGGGAAGGGGAGAGAGAGAATCCAAGCAAGCTCCTCACTGTCAGTGCAGAGCCCAATGCAGGGCTCAATCGCATGAACTGCAAGATCATGACCTGAGCCAAAATCGAGAGTCAGATGCTCAAGGGCCTGAGCCACCCAGGCGCTCCTCCAATCTTCACTTTATTAACAGGGAAGCCAGAGGACAAGGACCTGATGAACTGAATTAAGATGAGAAAATTCGTGGCTGATTAGGATTTTAGGTCCGAATTCCAGGATTTAGGTCAACTAGATCACAGAGCGTACTAAGATATTAAAAACTGCATGATACCTGGAATGATAAAACATCACTTTCAAAAAAGATATGAATCATCAGGAAAGAAAAAGAGGCCACGTGATTTCAGGAAACCGACACAAACAAAATCTCCAACAAGATCAGATCAAACCTATTTGCGATATGCCTTTTAGGGGCCCTTGAAGGGTGACTTTCTATGGAATTTGGTGTAACATTCACTACCGTTTCTTGGACACTTTCAGTGCGTGCCATGCAATAAGACGACCGATTTGGATGGATTAAGCCCCTTGTTGTTCATAAACAACCCTAATGAGGTTGGTGGTGGTGTTATTATCCCTGTTTTATGGATGAAGAACTAAAGGCAAAAAGAAATGGTATCTGAGGCTAAAATCCCAGCAGTTTATGATTTTGGATCCTATGTGCTTACTGGGACACTGGGGCCACCTCCACTCTTCAAGCTTGCTTCAACTTAGTCTCTAGTTCCTTCCCTCCTCCTGCACCCCTCCCCCCAGAACGGGTGAGCCAATGCTGTGAGTAACCAACTACATGGCACATTTTTGTGTCATTGAGCAAGTTCAGGTTAGAGTAATGAGTAAGAACAGATTTGGAACGGATTTAGAGTATTCTTGGGAGACCACGAACAAGATGGTAAAGGGCCTAGAAACCATCTCAATAAATGATTATTATAATGACTTTGGGGTTATTCGTGTGGAAGAGAGAAGCCCTTAATAAAGTCAGTGGTAGCTACCTCAAAGCTTTGGAAGCTTTTCAAAGGAAAGGAAGACTAGAAATAAACTAGTTGAGGGGGTATAAATTATGACAAGTAAAACTTTTAACCTAATGTAAGAAATAACTTTGTGAGACTTCATGACCATGGGCTGGGCTATCTTGGGACCTGGGGAGGTTCCTGTTCTCGTGAGGAGTGAGGACAAGCGTCAGGAACACTTGGCCATTCAGTGGAGTGGCTGCTTGGATGCTCCTTATGGACCCTTTTAATTATAACATGACTATTTATTCAGATTTATGGCCCAAAGTCTGGCATGAACGCTGCTTAATTCCTCATTTCACTTTCGCATTACTTATAGTGTACCATTAGGATCAGACCCAGGTCTGCACCAATGCCCGACATGTGACATCCCATGAGGCCCTGTCTTCGCAGGCAGCATGCACAAGTGCTCGGTAGTGTTTCTTCCTCCTTCCAGTGCTTTTTGGGATCACCGAAAACTGCCCGGAGAAGAGAGCAATAATTCTTTCTTTTGGTGTTAAATTTGGTCACAGCAAGAATGAAATCATGTTGACAGGCAACCGGGAGAATTTTTAGGCAGTAAAAAAGAAGGGCAACATCACCGGAGACAGCGACAGATCCCGCACTAAACTAAAAGGTGGTCTGTGACCTCAATGCTTCGGATCCTTCCAGGAATCCAGGAAGACCCAGATGGGGAGGCTCAGAAAAATCTCTCCAGTTTTTTTAAATTTTTTAATTTATTTATTTTGAGAGAGAGATGGAGAGCCCAAGTTGGGGAGGAACAGAGAGAGAGGGAGAGAAAGAGAATCCCAGTCAGACTTCGCACTGTCAGCACAGAGTACAGTGAGGGGCTCACACCCAGTGAGATCATGACCTGAGCCAAAATCAAGAGTCAGATGCTCAACCAACTGAGCCCCCAGGTGCCCCCAAATTTCTCCATCTTTACTTGTTTGGGGGGTAGGTCTCTCTTTCTCTGGGGGGCGATCCTGTCAGAGTGATATATACATGAATTCCCTATGTCCTGGATGGTCTATCGGAACAACCCCGTGTCTTGACCCAAGGCAGGAAGGGAGTAAGACAGGAAGTAATGAGTCTGAGGCTGCCTTGATCATGCTGGTCCCCTTCCCATCCCCTGTGCCCATATTATATTGTGATATTATGGAACCGAACAAATCTGTTTTCTTGGATTCATTTCAGTAAAGAATCTGACCTGGTTTGGGTCCAATAGACCTAGCCATTGGTCTACCCTCAACGGAAATGTTCTACAAATATGCATAGAAATTACTGAAGAGCAGTGTGTCACTTGGTTAGTCCTTCCATGGAACTTCTTAAAATGGCATACTTTGAGTAGAGATGTATTTAGCAACTAACATGCTATCTTCAGTTCCTGCAAGAATCTTTTTCAATTGATTAAAGTTCCTGTGAGATACAAAGACTTACTGGATATACAGTAGGCGTGGAGATCGGGAATTATGTTGACTATTAGCCGTCTTCAGGAAAACAGCTGTCCCACTACGGAAAGTGTTCTGGATTTGCATTAGGAAGACCCAGGCCTGAGGATGTGGCCCCTCGACTTACTACATGGGATGGTGTTTTTCAAAACATCTATGAGGAAGGACCAGTTTTGTTGGCTGGTTGGCTGGGATATTTATATGTTTTAATTTTCAATCTATCACAAATGGATGCTTCTGTAAAATGTAGTAGAAAATATGTAAAAAATGAAACCCTTTTCTACTGTCATATTCCACAGACATAAAATCATGGTCAAATCACTATGAAAGTGTCTAAAAGCTTGCTCTCATTTTCTGTACTCGTAGGGTTGGCCAACGAGCAGTTGCTCTGGGGACCCCTCTTCTGAGAAGCCAGCATTGGGGAACTCACTTAGCCTTCCTTAGTTTCTCTACTAACTCAGCCTCCCTAGCTAATGTGAGGATTAAGATGATAATAAAGGTCTATCAAAGACTAAAGAGTAAAGACCATCCAATTTCGAAATGACTACCTTCCTTATTAACGATAATAGCAGTTGAAAAGGATAGCGAGGGACCAAAGCAATCTTTTTTCAGTGAGGGTAGATATTAATGCACAATCAAGTAAGAATTACTACCAACGACTACTTCCTCTGGAATCACTTAGGATCCAAACCCAAAACACGTGGCTGAGAGTCTGGACACGAGCACAGAAAAGCACCTGACCACGTCCATCTTGCCTCTGGTCCCCTGGCGACCAGCAGGCCCTCCAGGCTGCAATTTTCCCATCTGCAGGACCCAGCTAACAGCTGTCACTACTCTGGGACAGGTACAGACGGTCCCAGCCTCAGACACATCCTGCACGGCAGAGCGCCACACTTTCTTCTTGGGATGCTAGGGAATTAGGTCAAGCAACACGCCTTGGAATCCTATTGGGAAATGGGGCAGAAGTGGGGTGGTACTTAAGCACGTGCGTGTACGCACACACAATTCCGAACGAGTCCTTCAGATTCTCTTTGCAGATCTCCCAGCAACGTTACTGGAGGAGGATTCTGGAGAAGGAGGGGGCTGCATCAGGTGTGGCTACCCATCAATGGCTCAATCATCAGACTACAGCACCCTGCTTCTGTCATCGGCAAGAACAAGGGCGTGCCTTTCTCCCTCTCCTCACAGCTACCTCTCATCCTTTCTTATTTTATATTCAAATCGTCTTTCTCCAACATAAAGATAATATACGCAAAATACAAAATTAGCAGTACAAAAAGATATGAGATATAAAAGAATTCTCTCTGTCTCCCCATCTGAGGGATAGCCACTATTAATAATTATATATATATGTTTCCAAAAAATGTTGAGTTATAGAAGCATGTGTGTCCTATATAAAACACATATATGTTACTCTTTATATATATTTATGTGCTTATATATATGTACATATAAACACACATATTAATATATTTATATTTAAATTTTATATTAAATATTTTATACAGTATATAAACGTTATAAATGTTTAATATATATTGAATGTATATCTATGTATTTGCATATTTCCACACATGCCATTTATACAGTACACACGTGTATATATATGTCACTGATTCTTTTTTTTTCCAGAGAGAGAGAGTGGGGAGAGGGGGAAGGGGAGAGGGAGAGGGGTGGGGGGGAGAGGGAGGGAGAGAGAATTCCAAGCAGGCACCATGCTGTCAGCACAGAGCCTGATGTGAGACTTGATCTCACAACCCTGGGATCATGACCTGAACCGAAATCAAGAGTCAGTAGCTCAACCAACTGAGCCACCCAGATGCCCCACTTTTTCTTTCTGATCAACATGACTGTTCTCTAGTTTGGTAATAGGCAACATTTTTTTTTTTTCTCCCACACTTCCCTTGACATTCAGTTTTTGTTCTGATTTTACTTTCAAATTCCCTACCGAGTGAGGATGAGCCCTTACCCTGGTCCTGACACTCCTCAGTCACGGTCAGATCCCCAACCCCCCACCCAGCCAAGACCACCCCCTCCTGCCCTCCTTCCCATCCCCCGCCAAGTTACCTTTCCAGCCTCTGCATGGTCATGGCCAGTGTTTTGTTCAGCTCCTCTATCATCCTGCAGCCGGAGGGGTGCATGGGGAGGGAGCCGGTGGCGGAGGGCAGGTGCTGGCCGAGGCTGCCGTACTGCAGCTGGTGCTGGATCTGGGACGGTAGGACCGTGTGGTGGTGCTGGGCCCCGCTCTGCTGGCTGCTCTTCTGGGCCGCGTAGGACGCCAGGGAGAGGTCTGGCCCCCCTACAGGCATACAGATCATGACTTTCTTTGGAGGTAGCGGAGGGGACAGTTTCACTGGCAGACAAGGCAATTTCACAGGGGCGCCAGGATCTGCAGCACAAGGAGGGCAAGAGGCACATGTGAGTGTTGGGGGGCCCCGGAAGAGACCTAGACCACCACCCATACCCACCTCGGGACTGTGGGCACTGACGTGGGCCCTGAGATAACACGCACCCACTGAAGACACCAGCAGGGTCAGTGCTGCTGCCAGGCACCCACCCACTCTGGTCTCTCCCGCCCCAACCATGTGGGCTCGAAGGCGCTCAGGGACCCAGGGAGTAGCCATGTTGGCCACACAGCCATCAGGTTAAGTAAGGCTCACCAGCCGCGGGAAGGGGAAACGAATGCACTCTACATGATCACGGAAACCCATGGAACTTTAAAGAGACCCGCTCTAGGAAATGCCGTGTGTCTACAATTTTACCACTGTCATGTGAAAATATCCTTTTCAGCCGGAACTTTCTAACAGGCACGAGACTAGAAGCCAGCCCTCGGTTAAGTTCACTAATAGTATGTCCCTGCACAAGCGACATCAGTGCTGCTATCCTTAATTCCCACATCTGGAACCCCAGGAAGAGGCTTTATGAAGATCTGTGGTCATGGGGCACCTGAGGAGGTAGAGGCAAGGCTTGTGCTATTTAGCTCATCTCTTCACGTCCACACTTGACCTCCATGAAGGCTGAGCATGGTGGCCAGGCTGGTCAGCTCACTCATGTGGCATCCTTAGTTGGGCTGTTCAAACTGGAGGGAGGCTCCACCAGATCCTTGGGCCTTGGTGGGCCGTGCATACACCCAACGCCCTTGGTTCCATGACAATGGCTCCCAATGTAGGAGCCACCCCTTGGGGCATCTTTGGGATGACCTTGTAAAGTCCAGGAAATGATCTAGCCCTGGGGGGGGGGCGTGGTTGGGTCTTGTGGGCTGCAGGCTTGCCTGGGAGAAGCATGGCCACCAAGAGCAAGATGGGAGAGGGAAAAGGCCGATGGGCATGTATGTGATGCAGACAGAGCGCTCTCAACTTCACAGCTGGGATCCACATCAGGAAGCACTGCAGGGCTCTGAGTCTTGCTCCCTCCCAGGGGCTGAGATTTTTTCCAACTATCTGTCTGCTTCGGGTGTGGCCTTCTATAGTTTAACCCCCACGGTTCTGCCCAAGTGACATCCTGAGGGCACCAACCTGATGTCTCTCCTTTGTTGAAACCCCAGAAACAGAAATAAAGCTGCCACCCTGACCTATCATCCATGGCTTCCATGGTCTGTGTGTGTTTAGGTCCTCTCTCTACACCCACACTTTACCTCCTGAAAAACAGCCTGTCCCATCATATCTGAAAGGCTGTAGGATCAGAACCCCCTACTCTTTCTCTCCTGTGGATTTTACTTATTTGCCGGCCCCCAAATTCAGTGTGCACGCTCCCCTACATCCCACAGGTGGCCTTTGTCCCTCACATTCTCCACATAGGGCTGTCATGGTCTTCCCTGGTCTTCTCAAGGCTCCCCTCACTCAGCTGCTCCTACATCACAGGGAAACCCAAGGTGCGCACGCGAGGCCTCTCCTTCCCTCCAGAACTGCTGGGTTCCCCCAAACTACCTAATGTTTGCACACCCCTGGGCCTGCGCCACTTTCCCGCAGTTTGGAATATCCCGCTCTGTTTTGTCTTCTTGGTCACTTCCTCCTCTCCCTTCAAGATCCCAACTCAAAAATGACCTCCCGTGAAGGAGCTTCTTGGGTCCTTATCTCCTTCCATCCTGTACCTGGCAGGCCTACTGTGGGCATGAGGTATGTCAGTGCTAATAGCAACAGTGACAGTAGATGACAGAAATAACTCCAGCCGCCCCTATCCCATGCTTACTACGTGCCAGATACTGTTCTAAGCGCTTCTCAATTTAATCCTCACAAGGAGCCTGTGGCGTAGACACATTATTATCTCACTTTATAGAAGATGGCACCGGACTCTGAAGAGACCCAAAGGCACTTCCTGTCTACGTAGCTGTCTCCTCTCCTGGAGAACAAGGACCTCGGATAATCTGTCATTGTCATTCCATCCTTGGCATCTTGTAGGGTGCCCAGTTCATGGAACGAGAGGCTCATGACATGTTTACAGAACAGGTTGACGCTATGAGGCTCTGCTGTGGGATGAATTCTCACCTTCCCCAGAAACAGATTCTCTCGGGATGGGAAGAATGGAAGCACACAATGAATAATAAGTTCACGATCACGGAACTGTGGGTGTATTGACACTACCCTGTGGATCCTAGAGCTGAGATACAGGGAAGGCTAATCATTCCAGGAACCTGAGAAGATTGCTCCCCAGTACTGAAATGCCAGCCAATCATGACCACAGGGCTCCCTCACGCTCCTCCACAAAGGCTCCCCCTGTTTGTCACCAGCCCCCAAGCACAGGACACAAGGTAACCACGTTCAGGAGCATAACCAATGGTGCTCATTGCAAAGTGGCTGAGATGCAGAAACTCACCCCCCTCTGTCCAGTTCCTGCTACTGAAGGGTCCACTCCCTTGATTCTTGGAAGCCTTCGCACAAACCTAGCAAATGCAATGTGTACAGAAGTGTGAAGGGTTTCTATCCAAAAACCCTTAACCCATTATTCCTTCCTCTGCAGATCTAAGGCAGCTAGGTGCTCACTCGCTTGGGCAGGAGGAAACGGAGCCAGGAAGGAAGTGTGAACGGTCTCCCTGGGAAGGAACAGTGATTACCTTGAGTTCTACCCATCTCGGTAACCTAGAAATTCCTGCACGCACCCTACCACACGACTTCCGGTCACCGCTACTGCAGCAAAGCTTACTTGATTTCTTCACTAGGAAAATGGCCAAGGGGATACCCGGGATTCTATCAGAACAGGAAGGAAGTAATGACTGAACCACTGGACATGGTTACTTTCATTACCCAAGAAAGGAGATACTGGTGTCCTGGAGGACCCCTTCTCTTTTCCTGCATCTCCTTTCTGGTCATTTCACTCTACGCGGTCATAAATTAAATAGGTGTGGGAAATGAAAATGAATTATTTAGAGTAACGTTTAGCTCTGTAGACCTGGTAAAAAAAGAGGAGATTGGGAAAAAGGTTAAAAGCAGGTGGAATTATCAGCTTCCAGTAAATTTGCTCTGTCATCCCTATCTTTCTCCAACATGGTAGACAAGTGAGGAGGGCCTAGGCAGCCCGGATCTTGAGTAACTTCCAGTGCCTGCTTTTATATAGTGATGACATCTTAATACCAAGTCCTAGCTCATAACAGATCTGGAGCTAGCTGTACGTAGTCTGCCATTCTGAGTTTCTGTCTATCTCTTTATCTTTCTGTCCCCCGCAAACTTCTCTCTCCCCATGGGATGCCTAGAGCAGAGCAGGTGAGCCCTAGCATCCCGCAGCCTCCTGGTTCTCAACCCCAGGGGTGTGTCACCCTCATACTGATGCTGGCCCACCCGCCCCCTCTCAGGCATTCTATCGGGGTGCAGGGTACCCAGCTGCGTAGTTTTTACCAGTCATGTTTGAAAACCACTCAACTTCTTACTCCTGTCCTTTGGTCTGAAAACAAAACACAAAAGGGCACTAATGCTTAAGCAGAGTTCTTGGATCACCTGCAATAGTCCCCTGATACTTGCCCGAAGTCTATATTCCCGGGCTTTACCTCTGACCTGCTGAATGAGAATCTATGAGCCAGGTGTTTGGAGTTTAGCTGCTTCCTAGGTGCTCCCCATACTCAGGGAGTGAGAGGGAAGAATCGAGGAGAACCACTGATTTGAGGGTGCTGAATTGCTTGGAGTACAATGCTGCCTGAGGAGGGGACAGGATGCATCAGTTTCATCGGGCCCCTGGGTCAGTCCGAGGCATAGTCTCCAGGTTCTACTTCTATCCCCCCAACATACAAAGAGTAAAAGACCAGTTTGCAGGAAACCAATGTACTGAAAGCTAAACTATCTGAGATCCATTCACCTAACTGGTAGCTGTGCCTAAATCTACTGTCTGCAATTAAGGGACTTGTCTTTAAGCCGATTTGTCTAATGGCACTTCCAATTTCATTTTATCTTTATAAAAATCACTTATCATTGAGCATCTTGCAGATGAAAAGACTTCTTACATCCTCCTGGGTGAATTTTTCTCTTTTGTTTGCTTTAGAATGCTTCGAGGACATTTCAGACAAGTTTGCCTAAAGAGCCTGTCTTCAAAATTTTGTCTCAAGCAATAAATACTTAATCAGATGGTGAGCTTTTCGTACAGAGTTGATTCAGTGCATGAGACTCCTCTTGCTTCTTTCTTGCTGATTTTGATACGCCCTCTGTGTGCTGCTGGATGCAGCGATTCAACGCTCGAGGAGCCGTATACCCGGTACTCATTTCTGTTTAATGAGGCATTGGCTTTTTTGTAACAAGGATGACAGATGGAGATGAATGGATTGGGGAGGTCCTGCGTGACTTCACTGTTTCTTTCCAAGATGCCAAATTCCTACGGCAGTGATTTCACCAACCTCACTAGGGAGGTGTGGGAGAGGCAGGTTCCTGCGCACCACTTGCAGACTCAGATTCAGCACGTTTACAACGGGGTTCCGGAGTCTGCTTTGCAGAGTAGCTCCCAGGTCACGGTGACCTTGGTCGAGACCACACTAAGAAAGAGCCCCAAGAAGCATAAAATCGCTTCCAGCATTTGTTGCACTAAACACAGAAGATAGGAGCGCCTGGGTGACTCAGGCGGTTAAGCATCCGACTTTGGCTCAGGTCATGATCTCTCGGCTTGTGGGTTCGAGCCCCGCATCAGGCTCTGTGCTGACAGCTCAGAGCCTGGAGCCTGCTTCGGATTCTGTGTCTCCCTCTCTTGCTTTCCCTCCCCTGCTCACACTCTGTCTCTCTCTCTCAAGAATAAATAAAAACATTAAAAAAAATTTAAACACAGAAGATAAACTGCAAAATTAAACACTCATCTGGCTCGGTTTCAGTGTTCCAATCTGTGAAATGGGGAGGAATTAATAGGTCAGGGGCCTCTTGTGCCAATTATAGAATGTAACGTAGGCACCCTGTGTAGCACAGTGCCTGGCACTCGAGTAATAAATAGTCGCTATGAATCTGGTCGCTATCATTTTCATCATTATGGAACTGCTTCCTCAGGAGGTCAATCATCTTCCCCAAGGCTGGTTAAGGCACCATCACTAGGCTCTCATGGGCCCTGTGTTTCCCTTTGTCACAGCGTCTCCTATAGAGTCACTCAATCTGCTTCATTTTTCTTGACTTGTTGCTGATTTTTATTTGCAGTAGATAGAACAAGTGATGCATTGCTTTTATCCTGCTGGGTGTGGCTGTTTCCTCACCAGGCCACAGACAGGAACTGGGCCTAGTGCATAGCAAGTGCTCCATAAATATCTGTTGGTTTTCCTTCTCATCGCGTCTTCGGGAGCAGTGGGAAAAAGTAGAACTTAATGACCAGAGTCTCCTAAGCGAAGGCTCGGCTAATCAAAGGGGGGTCCATGGACCGGCAGAGGCAGAGCCTCTTGGGAGCGAGTCAGAAATGCAGGTTCTCAGAGCTCAGCCCAGGCCTTCTGAATCAGGATCTGTATCTTGACAAAGTCCCCTGCACCCGTCCACTCTGATCCGCTATCTTCTAAGGGCCACCGCTTGGCGAAGAGGCTGCTCCCTCGTGCAAAATGCCAAGTGCGCAGGGCCTCCTGGGGGAGACTCAGCTCCTGCACCTGCTCTCTGAGCGCTGAGCAGGGGCGGTGGGAGGCTTCTACTGCAGCCCTTGACATCGCCCAGATCTCAGAAGAACTGGGGTTTAATCCGAGTTCCGAGTCCAAGAAGCTCCGTCACTTTGCCTGAGACATTAGCCTTCCTGAGCCTCAGTTTGCTCATCTATACAAAGGGGGCATAACCCACCTTAATGTCTACCCAGCTTCTACATGGGGACCAGAGGGCTGAAATCCAGCCTGAGGTCTGTCCTGGGAAGGGCAGTCACCCCATAGGAAGGGGCAGCCTTCTATAAATTCACTCTTCCCAAAGGCACCTTTTTATAATTTTTTCTAACTTTTAAAAATAACTTTCTATAACTGTACAAAGTCCCAGAACAGTGAGCAGAGGGCCTGAGTATAAAAACTCTCCAGCTGAGTCCTTGATATGTAAACAGACTTCAATGAATATAGTCTTTGTTGATTATGAAAAAATAATGTTTGCTGCCTCTCCCCACAGGTTGTCGTGAGGGCTGGACAATGTGGACATGCTCTGTGATCTGCTGAGCACCGTATACCTCTGTCCCGTTACTCACGGGGCACTTGCTGAACCCTGGGAGAGCCCCCTCTAAGCCTGATGCTTCCCGTCTGGGGTGGGAAGCGAGAGGCCAAGACAGAAACTGGGAGTGTGGGGGCTTAATGTGTGGTGGTTTTAAGTCAGCAGGCGAAAACCCAGCTGCCAGCGAACCAAATAATGGGAACGAGAGCTTCCGAAGGGCCGTCCCGGCAGCCTTCCAGGCTTGCAGCAAAGCAGTGCGGGAAGCAAAAATGGCACGACCACCTGGGTTCAGGGTGCTGTTCTAATGCGCGCCGCCCTTATCAGTATTGAGGGCTGGGCGGAAAAACCCAGAACTTGGAAGGACAGAATCCAGAATCTCTGTGGTTCAGTAGCTGGGAAAGACAGCTAATCTTTTTTGGGGGGGTAGGGAAAGGGGGAGTGTGGGTTCAGACTCTTTACCTCTACAAATCTAGTGATCAAAAATGTCTCCTTTACCTTGATAGTACCTCACGGAATAAAATTCTTTGCGTCTACGGGATGCATGGTGCTCATGGATTGCTGGAAGACTCACTCTACCTCCTGCATTTTTAACGATGATGGTGTCTGGTCGTGAGGGGGCTCACACAGAGCTCTCTGCTCCCTGCCTTCGAAATGGATGAGTCCTCTGCACCCAGACTGATCGAGATGCGGTATATTCATAAACCTGTCTATGCTGATGGAGTAGAAAAAGCAAAACAACCAGTTCGAGAGAGCAAGGAAAATAAACTCAAACTGTGTGTGTGTGTGTGTGTCACAGAGCCATAAAACCCAAGAAGGCTGTATTTCCAAACACGACACCGCTCTGGCTGACGACTTCAGACAAGGACAAGAAAACCCCAGATGACTTCTGTCGTCCATCCTCAGGCCACAGGAGCGTAGTGTATAAGAGAACCAGTCTGGGCTAAAGGAACACACCTAGCCTCTCTTCTCACTTTTTTACTAACACCTGCTGGAGAAGCCCATTTATAACCGAGGATATAGGATATATTGTCCACGATAGTAGCACTTAGTGTCTCAATGAACAAAGGTGCTGTAATAATTGCTCAGTCATTTGCCACCTGGTCTCAGTGGGTTAGCTTCTTTGATCTCCTTTTAAAGATACAGACACTCCACCCACGAACACAGAATGTCTAGAAAGAGTACTTAGAATTTAAACGAGAGTCCAGAATCACCAGAGCCTGGAATCAGATTCCCTCTGGTTCCAACACTGTGACAAAGGTGCTCAGATGGGTTCCATCAATTCCTTCAGACCATTTTAGGGATTCTCAGGCTGTCTGGCCTTTGTCATTGGTCAGATGCCTGGAAAGGCAAAATGTGTCTCCCGACCGCTTGTGGTAAGAGGGATGGTGTGACAGGAAGCAGGTAACAGAGAAGTGACTTGTGTTAAATGCCCTAAGCCTGGCTTCCTCTCCCCCAAGCTGGCCAGCACACAGACACTGCCATAAACACCTGACGTTTGTGACAAATATGTCCTGAGACCTTCCAGAATCCTAACATTGAGGGCCACTATAGCATACACATCACCAGCACCTGCCTCTGCCTCTGAGTCAGTTTCCACAACAAAGCATTTTGGTTTAATATTTGTCCCCTTCCAAAGACCATCTGGGAAGCAGATGACAAGGAGGGAGGGACACACCTCACTGAGATGGAGATGCTGGGCAGTAGGTGGGGGTCACAGCTGCGTCACCTGCCACCTTCGTAGGGCATGCAATTAAATTCGATTCTTTTAGCGGTGCCTGGGTGGCTCAGTTGGTTAAGCGTCCGACTACAGCTCAGGTCATGATCTCGTGGTTCGTGAGTTCAAGCCCTGCGTCGGGCTCTGTGCTGACAGCTCTGAGCCTGGAGTCTGCTTCAGCTTCTGTGTCTCCCTCTCTCTCTGCCTCTTCCCTCCCGCTCCTGCTCTCTCTCAAAAATAAACAAACATTAAAAAATTAAATTCAACTTTTTTACAAGCAACATTGCACATGATTCGTTGCCACGAAACTGCTCTTAAGGAGTTAAAACTGTAGCTGTCCCTATAATGATGATAGCCAACACCTGCTGACGAGATCGGTGCATTTCGTCGAAAATTATAAATCACCTATACAAAAGCACATCCTCCTGTTTGTTTCTGCAGCAATGCAGGTGAGTGGTGTTGCCCCCAGGGAGACCGGGGAGGAGGGCACAATTCAACTGATAACTGAGCTGCTGAACCTAAGCCTTCTGTACGACAGGCACAAAGGGAAAGGAGAAGGTTCCAGAGATGGGTCTGACAGTCCCTCCCGTGGAAGGCTGCTATTTGTGACTATCCCGGCAAAAGCTGGGAGAGTCCCATCAAAGTCACAGAGTCATGAAAGCAAGCACAATATGCTCACCTGATCCCAGAACCCTGGAGCCAAGGGGCAGATCTATGATGTTTCAAAGTAGTTAACGGAGATTGTATGGAATGAGATACTGCATAGACCCTAGGGAGTGAGGAAGAGGTAGAACATTCATGGTGAAGGGACAAATATGTCCAAGCTAGATCCTTAGATAGTATAAGGGCAACATAGGGATGGCTACAATTAATCTCCAACTGTGCATCTACCTGAGGCAAGATACTGATCACTGTTGGGGGTCACACTCTGATTTCTTGCATTGACAGTGATGGGGACAGCTGGTCTACCCACCTGCAGTCGGTGGTCTACCAGGGCATGTCCATTGTCCCTTGAACTCCCAGTGTGCTCTCGGATGCCTAGGTCTGGACCCCAAGTCTGACTGATGGACGCCTGTCATGTTCTTTCACTTGTTCATGTAGGTATCCCGGTTCCTTCAGACACGACAGACGCTTGAGCATCAGATTTTGTTTATGGCACAACTCAGAGCCTGAGAACAAGTATCCGGCTATGAACTTGTAGGCAAATTGTCATCCAGCTCCTCCTTCAGCTGCAGGTGGTTCTCTCCCTCACAAGCCCTCCTGTTCTGGGGCTGCTCAGCGGAACAAGCCCGACTACATCCCCACTCTCAGGCTGACCCCTGGGACATGGAACTGACGTTCAAGAGGAAGAACCAGCAGGCACCGCAGCCCGGTGCCTTTTGCGACTTCAGGTTGACAATGGCCATCCCCCGCATCCATTTAGACATCCCGTTGTGAATCCATCCACAGTGTTATTGCACATCGAATCCACGAGAACATCAAGGAGACAGGTTTGGCTGAAATCGAGCAATTGCCGCTAAATGTCCACAAAATGTGCCCCACTTTAACCTCCAGAGTTCAATCCTTCGTTATGGCCTTTGAGACTTTCCATGGCTACCCTTCAACTCACTTCTTTCCTGATTTTTTGATGCTTCACTACAAGAAGGCTGCACTCTTGCCACACTGGGCTATTTGCTTTATTTTATTTCAATTATTTTATTTTATTGTATTGTATTGTATTTTATTTTGAGGGACAGAGCATGTGTGTGCACAAGCAGGGGAGGGGCAGAGAGAGGGAGAGAGGGAATCCCAAGCAGGCTCTGCACCGTCAGCACAGAGCCCAACATAGGTCGCCATCCCACGAACCGCAAGATCATGACCTGAGCCGAAACCAAGAGTAGACGCTCAACTGACTGAGCCGCCCGGGTGCCGGGTGCTATTTCTCAAACACACCTCACACTGAGGTACCTCTGAGTACCTTACCTCATATTTTACAACAACCTCCTTTCCCATTCATACCTGGCAAAATTTTACTCATCTCGAAGGCCTGTTTTAAATACATCCTCCTTTATGATGCTTTCATGCTTCTTCTGAGTCTTTCAAAAGGATGTGGGTCTCTTGCTATGCGAATTTCTTTAGAACCGTGTTTTCACATCTTCTCACTAAATATCTCCTATACTTCTAACTGCCTACTACTCCTACAGCTGGGGAGGGAACACTGCTCAATTAAATGAAGGCTGGCGGACCACGTGGCACATGGTGGGCGGCTCAAAATGCACGTGCCATTCAGCCTTACAAAGGAAGGAAATCTGATCACGGGCTACAGCAGGGATGAATCTTGAGAGCATTATGCAAAGTGAAATAAGCCTCTAATAAAAAGACAAGTACTGTATGATTCCACTTTTATAAGGTAGCTCAAATTCAGAGACACAAGAAGTAAAATGGTATCACCAGGGACTAAACAGGGAGGAAAGAAAAGGGGGAGTTGTTTAATAGGTACAGAGTTTGAATTCTGCAAGACAAAAAAGTTCTGGAAATCTGTTGCACCACTATGTGAATATAGTTAACATTACCGAGTTACACATCTACGAACTGTTAAGAAGGTATATTATTTTGAGAGAGGGAGAGCACAAGTAGGGGAGGAATAGAGAGAGAGAGGGAAAGGGAGAATCCCAAGCAAGCTCTGAGCTGTCAGCACAGAGCCCAAAGCAGGGCTTGAACTCATGAACCGTGAGATCATGACCTGTGCGGAAATCAAGAGTTGGATGCTTAACTGACTGAGCCACCCAGGTGCCCCAGGAAGGGAAATTTTATGTTATGTTTTCACTACGAAAAAAGTGCCAAGTCCATGAAATCTCTAACCTAACAGTGCTACATAAAAAAAGAAAGGTGTTTTGCTGTCATCTTCATGCTGATCACAGAGGTCAGAGCACAAAGCACCCTTTAAAAAAATGTTTTTGTTAATAGGAAGTCTTCACATGCACCAAGAAGGAATTTCAGCATTTTAAGAAAGGGAAACCAAGACTGGAAAAATATAGAAAACTGGGTATTAAGAGTAAATCTGGGTGTATTTCCCATGCCTTCAAGGTATCAGCTATCCAGAGACTGAACCTTCAATTCAACCTTTATCTGAGGCTTCTGGGTTACAGTTCATATTTTCCATTTAAGGCAGAGATGAAGTTCATGGTCACAGGGGTCCACTCACAACTTTTCTTCTGCCTTCAGAGTAGAAGGCAGAGAGGGGAGGCAAGGATAGAGGCAAAAGTACATGATTTTGTAGGGGTAGAGAGTAGGATGTTGGGTGGGGTGGGGGTACTGGAGAGAAATGGGGACAGAGGATAAGGGAGTCGGGAGGAAAACCAAAATCACACATCAAACTGTGATTGCAGAAGAGTCTGCCAAGGACAGTGTCCACAAAACTAGAGAGATGGCTAAGACAGGAATGTTGGTTTTGGGGTGATGAGCTCCGGATAGAAGATTCTCATTAGAAATACAAGCCACTGTTGATGCTGCTATTGGAGAAGATGAGAAGGAAAAAGATGATGATGAAAGAAGATAATTTGGGAGAGCAAGAAGGCTCGCTCCACTTGCTGGAGAACTGAGAAGACTCAGGAGAGAGTCTCCAAGTTTACAGTGGTTTCTGGATGAAATGGAATCAAGTGCTGAAGCAGAGAGATTTCTGCTCATCTCTGCCTGATCGCATACTTGGAGGTAGCTCCGGGTAGCTCATGCTTCCTCCTCTAGCATCCTACTGGGCCATCAACCACCGTTGCTCTCTATTAATCATGCTTGGTGTCTTTCAAACTGTCCTGTGTTTCCTTTCAAAAATGTCAACAGAGCAGCAGTGAGAACATGCTACAACCTCTAAGTCTCAATGTAGAGTTCTAGAATTCCTAGTTTATTAATTCCTTCTGACATAGCCCAGATGTCTCTAGAGTAATTAGGAACAGAACAGGGTTAATGTAGCTGCCTCAGGGTGATGCAGATTCATTATGACTGATTGTTCACTTATAAAAATTAAACATGTCTGATTGAGTTTCAGCCCAAAAGGACAGCACCAGGCTTCCAGCCCACACACATCTCCACCTGTCTTGTCTTCCTCATATTTAAAAGGCTACCAGCTACAACAGGGTAAGGATTATTAGCTCTTACGTATGTTTCACCCTTTGATCCTAGCTATGTGGATGTGAGGTTTACAGAGAGTAGATGAATCCACTCTTCTTGGGAAGGGATGCGGGCAGCCAGAGACTGGGCTAATTTTGGATACCCTCGGTCGCTCATAGATCAAGAGTCCTGTGGATACCAAGCCACCCAAGGTCACGGCTCCTGGCAGAAGCTGTGAATGAATGAAGGGTGTCTTCAATAATCAGATAACTAAATAAATGAGAGGCTGTTGCTGGATAAGAAACTGTCAATTCTTCTTTTAAAATGTCTTGCCTACTGTCCTCTTTCTTCCTGCTGTGATCGGCCAAATGCTTGTCAGCTCAATTTAAATTATTCAATTTAATTCAACTAGTGATGCCGGGGAATGAGGCACAGGGCTGGCCTTCTTAGGCCTTCAACTTTCTCCTTTTGTTCATTGTACATGGTGATCCAGGAAGGCTTTCAAAAGGCTAATCACCGTCGCATCCCTCCCCTGCTCAAAAACCAGGCTTTCCGTTGCTGGGGGAAAAAATCTAAATGCTCATATGCCTTGTCTAGTGAGCCCTTTCTCAATACATCCTGAGAAGGACCTGTGCCCCCAGCTCGGTGACCTCATCATGGACCCGAAGCACTGCCATCTCTGGGGCTCTGACCAGGGCTTTTTTTTTTCTGGTATGTTCTCCCCTCATTCTCTATAAATGCCCTTCATGCTTGAAGGGTCAGCTCAAGCTTCAGCCTTTCTATGCCATTTTCTCAGATCACACTGAACTCCAAAGGATACTCCTGACAGTAGTTATTTTGGCACTCTACTGTGTGTGTGTGTGTGTGTGTGTGTGTATTCATACACACATATATATACACACATATATACACATACGTGTACATACATATCCACTAAACTCATTCCCTTGCATCTGCTTTGATACCTAGCACAGTGTTCCATTTAGAAGTGTGATGAGTAAATATGAACTACAGGCAGTTTGTTTTGCAGTATTTAATCTTCAGGGAAATTGGGCATCAAAACCTTCAAAATCCGCTAGCTCTTAAAAGGCACACCGTTGATTTCTAGATTTAGAATCGTAATTCTTTTTTTTAACGTTTATTCATTTTTGAGAGAGAGAGAGCAAGCGAGCGAGCATGAGCAGGAGAGGAGCAGATAGAGAGAGACACACAGAATCCAAAGCAGGCTCCAGGCTCTGAGCTGTCAGCACAGAGCCCGATTAGGGACTCGAACCCATGAACCATGAGATCATGATCTGAGCTGAAGTCAGACGCTTAACCAGCTGAGCCACCCAGGCACCCCGGCATCAGTAATTCTAGAAATGAATCAGGAGAAACTCAGATGTCTACAAAGCTATGTGTGCTGTAGAGGATGTTTGCTGCTGTGATTTTTACGACGACAATGGGAAAGCCCACGAGGGGCCAGACAAGTGAATCCTGCTCGATGCCGAGCCACTAACGAAACTGTGTTGTGGAGTGCTCACAAACAGGAGAATCAGTTCACAAGAGATCACACCGCGTATAAAAAGCTGGTGATAAGAGATGATGTATAGCAGGCATTTGATTTTTATTAGACGGACAGATACATGGACAGTGGTTCTCTCTCAGGGCGAAGCTTATGAGGGTACCTTCTCCTTTGTGGGTTTCTATGCATTTACATTTTGGGATACTGGACTAAGGTGTTAACTGATGTGCCGAACGGAATGGTTCCTTTAAATGGAAATCTGCTCTTTGAAACCACAAACGTCTGGACACGTACGTTGATAGAGTAGCCTGACTCAACCCTGAGTTTAATTGGGACTCGACACCTTTCTGTCACAGAAGCAGCATTCATTCCCTGGACTAGGAGTTTGGAGGCATGGGGTCGAAGCATACCTCTCCTGCAGAATTCCGGTAGCCCTGCTAAAGGCACTGGTTTTTCTTAAACAATCAGCTTTTCTACTATAAAACAGGTGACTATTCTTCCCTACCTCCAACCCCATCACGTCTCACAAAAATGTACAGAGATCAATCAGAAACTATTTATAAAAATACTAAACGCCTTGCAAAAAGGTAGCTGATCAGGTGAAATTACGATCAAGGCTGGAGAAACAACCCCCTAAAATCTTTACTCTTCAATTTAAAACCACAACTTTAATGTTTTTAATTTAATTTTTTTTTTATTTTTTAGAGAGGAAGAGACAGAGTGTAAGAGGGGGAGGGGCAGAGAGAGAGGGAGACACAGAATCTGAAGCAGGCTCCAGGCTCTGAGCTGTCAGCACAGAGCCCAACGCGGGGCTCGAACTCACGAGCCATGAGATCATGACCTGAGCCGAAGTCGGATGCTTAACCAACTGAGCCACCCAGGTGCCCCAAAACCACAACTCTAAATCCGAAAGTAGTATCCCATTCATGTGCAATGAAGTCCTTCCTAGATGCCCAATCACTAGCACATCCCGAGATGCCCGATAACTGTGGGGACATTCACTAACACTTTAAACATGAATACATAAAAAGCATTTTAGGACAACATTCCTAAACTTATTCTTCTTAGAAAAGTACTTCCCACAATACTTTGCAGACTGTCTTTTTTTTTTTTTTTTTCATTTAACAGAACAAACAGCACAGACATGAATTTTAATAAAGGAAACAGGCTGGGCTTCAGATCAATAATTTACAGACAAAAAATTTAAAGCGTTGGCAAACTCTTTATGAAGGGAACAAGGTACTCCTCTTCGTCTTTGCGAAGATTTTGACATTGAAGCTAATTCACCTAGACAAGCAAATACTTGTGAACCAGTCACATAAATACCAAAGCACATATTTACAGATACACGCAACGAAGGCTCTTGGCATACAGTTGGCAGGGCGTACGTCGAATGCTCCTGGACGAACACACACAAACCCAGGTGGTGATTGCATGTATGTGGAAATACCCAGATGCCCCACAGAGCAACCTCACCAAAGAGGCGCAACAGGCCTCAGATAAAAAGAGACAGAGAGAGAGAGAGAGAGAGAGCAAGAGATCATCCCGTGAAGGGAAGGCAGGGCTGCACACTTCCGGAAGACATCTTGACTCACCTGTGACGTGGTTGGCAATCCTGGCACTGGGTTTGGGAGGCAGGGCGGGGGGCTGCTTGAGAAGGGACAGCTGCTTCACTGGGGTCTCCTCATGGTCTCCAGAGAAAGCAGCAGGTTTTTTGGGGGGTAGTAGCAGCACTGGTTTGGCTGAAGGATCTTGGGACAGGAGGGCTCCAGACTCACTGGCAGAGGGACTCTCTTCAGACACTGAGGGGACAACCACACGACACACAGGTGACATTACACAAACGCAGCGCAGGTGGGGGCCGGTGGGAGCACACAGGACAGGGACGTGGGCGAGCAACACAGCAGAGCACCTGCTCCACATTGGCACGAACGTGCGGAGCGTTAAACAGTAAAGCGAGGGCATGGGGTGGGTGGAGGGGACACATCAGGGAGGCAGAGGCAGAAAGGGACGGGGGGAGGGGCAGCAAGAGGACATTTTCTCAAAAACGATCCCAAGCTTCACCATTTCCAGCTGGATGTTTACACCACAAATTCTGTGAGTGCTCTCAAGTGTGACTCATGGGGCCACCGCCACACTCAACAGATGGCAGGTGCGGCGGACCAGGGACAAATAGCCCCATCTGAATGAACCAAACCAATGCTGGCATCTTCCTTTTGGCCTGTTTGCCCTCTGCTAGGAGAAAGAGAGAGTCGATGCTAGGGTCTGGTCTTTGCCCACTGGGTCTCCCGGTGTGTGGGACACCAGGGAACGAAGATAGCAGCCTAGAGTCTTGACGTGCTCCTCCAGACTCTGAAGCCTTGTAGGCACCTTGCAGTTTTAGGGGCCCCCCCCGAACCTCGATGAAGCAGAGAATGCACCAAGACAACACCTTTCTGTCTCCTCACCTCCCCTCGCCTCTCACGTGCCAGCACTGGGGCTTTCTTGTTTGATTCCCCCGTTTCTCTTTGCTCCCCATTGGGGGTGACTCTTCCTTTCCGCCATGGGAGACCCCGACTGGCTGCAGTTAAAAGCTGCCCCGGGGGCTGGGGGTGGAGGGTTAGCATGGGGCCTTCATCCCAAGATGGCAGCCTGGCCAACAGGACCGGAACTCTGATTTCAGGGAGATGACAGATTTCCCTGTAACAGTCAGAGCCGTGTGACTCCAATGTCACCAGGCAGGTTGGATCAGAAACACAACTCACTGCTACCGTTGGAAAAGTCTTCTCAGCCTCGGGGGGAGGGGTGGTCGGGGGAATGTAACTCAGTGTCCCCTGCAGCATCAAAGCCCTGCAAATGACCCTCACAGCACCCACTTCTCCCCCTCTCTCAAGGGACACCATCATTGTCAGCATTGGACACGCCGATGGAGCCATCAGCAGGTCCAAGCCCAAGCTTGGCATGGCCTCTGGGACGCCAGCTCTCTCATGCTCCCACTTGAGCTCTGCTGATGCAGACTTTGCCTACAGTGTGGAAAAAGGATATGGCCTTTGTAGCCACACTCCCGAAATTCCAAGAGGACCCCCCAGGCTCGCCTCCTGCCAACACTCCTCACTGGCCATTGGGAGGGTCCCACCTTCTGCAAACCTTCTGAGGGAGGAATACTGACCACTCAGAGGGCTCTGGACCAAAGGAGGAGTGCCGGTAGATGGTACCAAACATCATCTGTCTGCAGCCTAGGAATTAACCAGTAATTTGTATACGATTCAATAGCCAATTAACACATTGATTGTGTAAACTGATACCATCATTAGCTAGGCTGTATACCGAGCCTGGGATTAAGGGCTGTGCTAGGGCTTCACAAACATGACCTAGGTAGGAACCGTGTCCCAGTGTAGGGTTCCTGAGCTGAGCTTAACGGAAATGAGTGTTAGAAACAAACCAACGACCTTTTGAATCCTCCATATGACAAAAAAGGGTCTGTCTTCTTGAAAGAGATTAAGATTACAAAAAAGGTTTTGAAAAACTATAGGACAGTAAGTGTAAATATGTCCTGATGGGGCCGTTTCGTCCTCATTTGCATGAGATTCTTATGCTCCAGGTGGTTCGAAACAGAGCCCCAAGTCCGGCCCCCATACTGGGGACCTGCTCGTCAGCTCTACCAGGGGCCTTACCTGTCCCATCCATGATGTCTGAAGGTTGGAGCACCTCGTATGAGCAGGGGTCCCTGGGCATCGGGACCGGCTCCATTTCGGACAGGGCAGGCAGAGACAGCTGGCTGGAGCTCAGGGACTGTCCGTTTTCCAGGGAATCCTCCTCATTCGATATGGAGAGCTCCCCGTCTGCAAGTGTGAGAAGGAGATTGAACAGTGAGACAACGCCTGCCTTCCATGGAAGGGCAACAGAGTCTGCTAGTTGAGTCTAAATGTTTCTGAACAATCTTTATCAAGGTCAGTAGGCAAAACTTACACATGTTCTTTTGCTTTTCAGACCCGTATTTTATTTTTAGACCTCTGGCATCCGGAGTGACAGTCGATGTTTGGTCCCATAGACTGTCACGAGGGCGGCAATTTTCAGCGACCTCTTGCTCTCCATCTTTCTAACCATAATCACCACACTTGGTATGTTTTTTTTTTAATGAAAGTGAATTAAAATGAACATTTTTTCATAATTTTGGAAAGCCTGGAAAAACTGAACAGGCCTCAGAGACCGGAAAACCAGGAATAGGAATTCCTACTTTAGCGAATGAAGGGCTTCATACTGCTCAATGCCAGAAGAATGGATCCCTAAGGCTCGAAGGAAAATTCATCCTCTTTTCTCCTTCCTCCCACCCCATTTCTCCAGGTAGATAAACATTTAGGAGGGCTCAAAGCTCCCCCAGGCTCCCCTCCTGACAATAGGGACCACTCCCCACTGGCTGTTGGGAGGGTACCACCTTCTTCAAACCTCACAAGGGACTGAGTAGTGACAATTCAGAGGGCTTCAGACCAAAACTACAAGTCTGCAGTGACCTAAGGACCCTGGGAAGTACCCCAATTCTCCCAGTGTCCACCAGCCATCACGCCTTGGGGGCGAGCAGGCTTTGATCTTGCTTGCAGCTCCCGGCAAAGCAAGGGGCAGACAGCTAGTTAACACCAGGGTTGAGGATCAAAGGCTTCCGCACAATGGCCATTTGTCAAATCAAAATTCCCCCAGCGTGATTTCATCCTAGCCCAGGGGAGTCCTAAATAACTAGGCATTAAAGTCAAATTAATTTTTAAACAGGACTGAAAGCTGTTCCAGTAAGATGAATAAATATCCCGATGAAAGACTCTTAAGTTATGCTTAGTCAGAAACACAGACACCAGCAAAGCAATTACCTGCCTTAAAACTGGAAGAAAGATGATTGACTTGTAGAAATGAAACAGTGAAATGACTCCCAGGTTAATCTTGTATAAATAATCCTTTTCTTTGGCTATGCTTCTCCCAAGGCTTTATTTTTATACGTAACAGTACATCGCAGTGAAGGATGCTCTGTGTGCCCCCTTCCTCCCCGGTTAGAACTGGCCTCATGAAATGTACATTCAATAGTGTAATCTACAAACCAACAGGCTTTAGACAGCATATGCTTCAAGGACATAGGGCATTTGACCTGAATCTTGTACAAACATAGAAAAAATACAATACCAAAAAATCACCCGAAGCAGATGAAATAAAGCACTGACATGCTTTAAGATTCTGGGTTTTTTTCTCCCCCTTTTCTTTTTCATTCGGCCTTTTTGTATGCCTGGAATGGTCCAGTAGTCAGTATAATTGTCATTAACAAAATGAGGACTACTCCTCATTAATCAGAGAAGAAGAGCAGTGCAGACTGCACTATGGGAAGTGCACAGCCGAACCAACCGTCTTCAGGAGGGAAGGGCTGCGGGGGTGAGTTAATGCACTGCCGTCCCATAAGGGATGGTCCCCAGTCCCCTTAACTCGCTTTAATTTAGCATGTTCACACTGATGCCGTGGGAAGTAGCATTGCTTCGGGTTCCCAGTTGGTGGAATGATGAACGACGCAGCTGCCGTTCGGTTGAACACACCTCTAGAAATCACTTGGATTTCTGATGTTCCCAGTGTAATCAAAGTCCTGGGTAAGACAACCAGAGGGGGAGGGGTTTCAGCACTGTTGCCAAGTTCTGCTTCTTTGGGGCAACAGTGGAATCAAATGACTGCGGTCCTTTTTAACACTTAAAAAGAACCATAGAAGCAGAAGTGGGGAAAAGATACAACGCAACTGGATTCCTTAGACTCTCTGAATCTCAGTTTCATCAAGGCAGCCGGCTTAGGGCTGGAGGCTCGGCTAGTTAACGGAGAAGCACTTCTTGGGACACACCAACTGTTCAAAAATGTAGCTCTCCAGAGATTAAAGGTACCTTTGCTAAGTCACAAAGGCCCAAACCGCTTTGGAGAATTCCACTGTCATAATGTCGAAATATACATTTCCACTAAAAAATTAAAAATGGAGAAAAAAGAAATAAGACATTGATCATATCACCACCCTAATGGATACAGTTTATTTTTCTATACATATTTTTCATAGCTGTAGTCTTACTATGCATCAGATTTGGTCTTTTTTTTTTTTTTTACTATTATAAACACTATAATTTGCGTAATTATCATCTTGCTGATTATATTGGATGAATAAACTGGCATTTACTTAGCTATCTCCCTATGGCTAGTCATAAAGGGATTTCTAGTGTCTTATTTATGATAAGAAAGGAGGCTCTGTTGATTACCTCCCTGCATAAAGTCTTTCCTGCAATTAGAATTCTCCTATTTTAGGAGCGCCTGGGTGGCTCAGTGGGTTGAATGTCTGACTTTTGGTCTCAGCTCACGTGCTGATCTCTGAGTTATGAGTTCAAGCCCCACATTGGGCTCCATACCGGGTGTGGAGCCTACTTAAAAAAAAGGAAAAAGATTGTTTCCTTCGTTGTGCATAAGTTTTTGGTCTTAACGAGGTCGCAGTAGTTTGCTTTTGCTTTTATTTCCCTTGCCTCCGGAGCCATGTCTAGTAAGAAGTTTCTGAGCACTGGGTGTCCTATGTAAGAGATGAATCACTGGGCTCCTTTTTTTTTTTAATGTTTTATTTTTATTTTTTATTTTTGAGACAGAGAGCGAGAGCGAGAGAGCGCACGACCACACATGAGCAGAGGTGGGGCAGAGAGAGAGGGAAACAAAGAATCTGAAGCAGGCTCCAGGCTCCGAGAAACAAAGAATCTGAAGCAGGCTCCAGGCTCCGAGCTGTCAGCACAGAGTGCAACACGGGGCTCAAACGCACAAACTGCAAGATCATGACCTGAGCTGAAGTTGGACACTCAACCAACTGAGCCACCCAGGAGCTCCGAATCACTGGGTTCTACTTTAGTGGCCAAGACTACACTGTATGTTAACTAACTTGAATTTAAATTAAAAACATTGTTTTTCATAAAGTGATATAAATCATGGTTTTAAAAAGGTTAAATTGTATAGAAGCATTTATAAATAAAACAATATTAACCTCAAAAGAAAAAAGAAAAGGAAAAAGGAAGTCTTCCCTTTTAGGAGAGATTCTAATAGACGAAATTTATGTGTATTAATATTTCAATATCTAGCTGGGAATTCCTAATGTTTAGTAATTCCAAATTTGATTAATTTGAAGAATATGTAACTCTTCATGTCCTTTCTATTAACCATCACTATTTATTAGCCTCTTTACTGGCCCTTTTAATTAGCATCATTAGAAAAAGTGTTTTTCTTTTTTAGAAAGAACTTAACCCTCCAGAGTAAGAGGAGTCTCGTGGATTATTTGTACCTTCTTCTATTTAAATCTTTTTCATGTTTGTTTATTTTGAGGGAGAGAGCGAGCGAGAGAGTGAGCAAGGGAGGGAGGGAGGGAGAAAATCTCAAGCAGGCTCTGCACTGTCAGCACAGAGCCCAATGCCCCAACGCGGGGCTCAAACTCACTAACCGTGAGACTGAGACCTGAGCCGAAACCGAGAGAGACTCGTAACTGACAGAGCCACCCAGGTACCCCTGTATCTCCATCTAATCAGAACATCACTTTTCTTGTTATCATGGATGAGACAGAGTTTGCTCTTTACACTAATATTAGATATTAGAAAGAATATGAGAAATTATATTACTCTATATAATGTTAGATGTTATTTTGATGTTTTATGTGATCTTCTAAAATTATCTGCAATAATGGTTTTCAAAATGGTCCACAAAAACTGCCTAGCAGTTTCCTACCAGAATGAGTAGTGTGAGCAGGGAAAAGGTGGAAGGCACATGAGACCAGAGGGGTCGAGGCAGTGCCTCAGTGGCATCAGTGTATAACTTCCTGGAAGCAAGTTAAAGTAGGTGGCTGGGCTCCATCCCCAGTTTCTGAGTCGGAAGGTTTGGGGCAGGACAGAGGATATGCATGTCTAGCAAGTTCTTGGAGGATGTTAGAGCTGCTTTTGCTGATCAAGGTTCTACTCTTCGAGACCCACTGCATTGGAGGGTAGGAATCAGAGAGGCAAAGGAGCCTGGAAGGGCAACAGCGCTTTGTCAAGATGCCCTAAAGGCAGGAAACGCTGTGTACGTGGCGAACGGGGAACAGAGATTGTTGGTGTAAACCTCAAAGAGGACGACAACACGGCAGGAGGTTGCACTGTCTAACCACGGATCATGACTATGAACTTGTCACAAAGGAATATGGGACTGGGGAGAGCACTGAGGTAGAGTGGCAAATTAAAATGTGAGCCAGATGCAAACGTATTTAACAAGGGAAAATCACGTCACAGAAGTGGCAGAGAGCATGATGCAGACGTGAGTGCAAGTCAAGGTCATAAATGTTGAATGATGAGGCACAGAAGGCAACAGATTTAAGGTACAGAACGGACCATGGAAACTGTACCAGCTGTATTCTCCTCTTCCCCTTGTGAGACCTAAGAAAGGAAGACGCTGGTAGAGTCAGGTTAACCACCAAATCAAGGAGAGTGAAGGGAGAGGGGGTCAGTGAATGAATTCATTCAATTGACAAACATCTGTCGAGACCCTGTAATTAACAACAGGCAGCAGAACCAGCAACCGAAAACGCTCAGCCTGACCTTGTGAGTAAGGCGGACGGTTGCTTTCAGCTCCTTATGGTACTTTTAGAAACCCCTGCCCCATCTGTAGCACCCCCCCACCCTGAGCCCTGGAGCTTTACCACAGCCCGCCCTGCCTCCCCCTCCCATAAGCCAGGCGCGGAGCCAAGTGCAAAGGAGAACACAGACAACACAGATGAAGAAATGCAGAAACGCAGGCTCAGGGAGGAACCAGTAACAGAGGTGGGAAAAAGGAGCAAGAGTGCGAAGTCAAACCCTGAGAAGCAGACGAAGAAAAAGGAAGGGTTGAAAGGAGACAGAAGACCTGTGCTCAGAACACAGGAGCGCACATATTTCAGGAGGATTTTGTCTCACGTGGAATTTTTCTTTAAGTTCTGAAAGTATGATTTATGTAAAAGTTGTCTTCCAGAGGACTGGCTCAAAAGATGCATTAAAAAATGTTTTGTTTTGGTCTGTTCAGGGATTGCTTCCACTGATAGCCGGATGTCACCTCTGTGATGACATTTAAGGGTTTATTTGTTTTGATTTTTCTCCATTGTTTTGCTTCAGGAATATTCTGGTTTTAGGGTGACTGGCACCTTCTGAGCAATGAAATTTTCTCAAAGCTTAACTGAAGCTGGGTTTTTCTTTTTTTTTCTTTTCTTTCTTATTTTTTTTTTTTACACACGAATGTCACATAGAAAATGGGCAACAGGAATTCTTTTAGGTTCTCACAGAGAGCCAACTAATAACATTTACATTAAGTAACATTAAAAATTGCATGAAAGATAGAGATTTTGTTCCAAAAGGGCTCAGGGTTCATGGCTCTTTGAAGTGGAAGACAAAAATCAATTTTAATTCTGAAAAAATACTTTAATATAAACTTAGGCTCACCCCCAAATCTGATTTTCTAGGATATGCATATGGTTTCTATAAAAACCTATGTTTAAAAAATGTATTTCGGGTGCCTGGGTGGCTCAATAGGTTAAGCATCTGACTTTGGCTCGGGTCACAATCTCTTGGTTTGAGGATTCAGGCCCCATGTCGGGCTCTGTGCTGACAGCTCAGAGCCTGTAGCCTGCTTTGGATTCTGTGTCTCCCTCTCTCTCTGCCCCTCCCCTGCTCATGCTCTGTCTCTCTCTCAAAAATAAATAAACATTAAAAAAATAAATTAAAAACTGTATTTCTAGTTGGATAAGACATCATTAGTTAATAAATAATAGTTGACTGTGAGCATAAAAAATTGCTTTATAGGATGCCTTGGGTGGCTCAGTCTGTTAAGCATCCAACTCTTGATCTCAGCTCAGGTCTTGATCTCAGGGTCATGAGTTCAAGCCCTGCACTGAGCTCCATGCTGGGCACAGAGCTTACTTAATAAAGAATTGCTTTATACCTAAATATTGAACCATTATGGCAACACATTCACATGGATCAAAAAAATAAAAGTAAAACTTCAAAACTAGAATAGTATAAATAAATGTGCACACATATTTATTTACTCAGATTGTGTAAGAGGGAAGCCAGATGGAGAGCTTGTGACTGACTCACAAAACTTTTTTGATTTTTAATCTGCAAAATAAAATGCTGCACACCAAATGTAAGAAAAAGAGCAGTGTAGGGGAGAAATAGGAGCCAAACATAGCTAATAAAAGACCAACTATTCCAAGAACGAAGAGTATTTGTACAAACAAATGGAAGTGCTCCACATCCCACTTGTGTAATGCAGAGCCTTGCTGGGAAGGAAAGAAACTCAAATGAAATGACTCTGTGGGTGATGCCCAGACATTAAAAAATGGGTCTGGGGGCGCCTGGGTGGCTCAGTTGGTTAAAGCATCGACTTCGACTCAGGTCATGATCTCATGGTTCGTGGGTTTGAGCCCCACGTCGGGCTCTGCGCTGACAACTCGGAGCCTGGAGCCTGCTTCGGATTCTGTGTCTCATGCTCTCTCTGCCCCTCCCCCGCTCACACTCTGTCTTTCTCAAAAAGTCAATAAACATTTAAACAATGGGTCTGAAATAACATGAAGCACAGAAGCAGGAATGGAGGACAGTTTGTACAGGTGGAGCAGGAAGACATCAAAATGAAATATGTCTGCAGGGTGGCAAAGTTCTGACGTAAATTTGGCAAGACAAGAAGTGGAGTTTAATGATCACTAACTTTTTTTCTATAAAGATGCTTACATTTGTAAACACACACAAATCACGTGCTGCCTTGTTACATTCAATTTAAAAAATAGTTTTTGTTGGAGGGAAAAACCTTTCCTCGCCCCTCTTAAGAATGCATTGATTTCCCCTAAGTTCTTTTTGGTGGGGGGCTGGCTTCTTCCCCTTCCTTCTCTGCAGTGACCTCATTGCTAGGTCCCTGCTTCTTTACCAAGGGGAATAACTCTCCCCACAGGGTGAGCACTGGGGGTGTACTCTGCATTGTTCCCTGGCCATCTTGGACCAGTGTTGATCCAGGACTCGGACTTTCTTTTTGGTGGGCTGATGTGGGGTCCAGGCTTGGGGGGAGGGCATGAGTAGAAAGTTGTCAGGCCTGTCAATGACTTCCTCTAGACAAGCCTTTATCAAGAGTTCTATATTGGACCCTCCAGAACCAAGAAGAGTCTGGAGTTTCAAGGGAAGAGAAGGCTTTTTCTATCTCAGGCAAAAAAAAAAAAAAAAAAAAAAAAAAGGAAAGTGACAGGAAGGATAGTGTTATAAACCATGCTGTCTGTCCCTAACTCATTCTCAGGAGGGCTGGGCGGGAAGAGGGAAGGAGCAGGTACAGTGCAAAGGAGCCAGACTCTGAGCGTGGGGAGAGCTATGTTCTTGTTTTTGACATCGCTAGCTTACAACCAGTCACTCAACATCTGGGACTTCCGTCCCTTGAAACAAACAAAAAAAAAGGACTACTGTGTTGGTGCCAAGCTTCCTTTCAGATCAAAGTGTTATGTGTCGGACAGTTGGAAGAGATGAGAATAAGTTCTCCCCCAAACTTGCAAATAAGCCTGAAATAACAGATAGGCTAAACCAGCAAACCATTTTCCACTTTGGTTTCCTTTTCTTTGTCTGACTTACTCTATGTGGGCAAATCACAGCAAGAACCAGGAAATACATTGATGAATTTCATGCCTATTGTTCACTAATAAAGTTTTATATTTTTATTAACAAAACTGTTAAGTAAAGCTTTAGCATAGAGCTAGAAGCCTGTGCACTACATGAAAAGCCTTTAGATTCAGTAGAAAAGCAAGGTGGGGGGCGGGGCAGGAATGGGACAGCGAAAGGGATGGTCAAAGAAACATTTTTAAGCATTTTGGAGCATCTTCAATGTCAAGTACAATGACAGACATTATATCTCTAAGAGTAATAATAACAGCCCCTTAAACAATATTTTAGGAAATTTATTATGAGCCAGGTACCTGTTCATTTAATATAGACATAAAACAATTCTATCGGGTTGGTTCCAAAATTATCCTTGCTGCAGAAAGGAAAGTGAACAGTGGATGGTTTAAATAACTTGGGTAAAATCACATAATTAGTAGATAATGAGCTAGTAAGTGGTGAGACTGTGTGATCTCATTTAAAATGACTCATTTTGAAATTTTAATTCCTTAAGGATGGCAAAAGAACACTATAGCAATCCTTTATAACTAGATCATGTAGATGTCATAGTGTAAAGTCCAATTCTGTTACTGTTAAGTACATACAAGAGAGAAGAAAAGTGAATGACATCATGAAATCGTGACTACATTTAGGCTTCAAGGCAAAAGAAAAATTACTATGTAAGGGAAGCATCATGTGGCAATTTTAGGCTGGAAACAGGAAGAGCAGTAAACCACATCTTTGTTACTAATGCAAACGTGCATGTAGAACCTACACCTGTGGCCCGTGAAAATTTAAACACATTTTCATGTGTGCATGATCCCCAATCACGAAAGCAACACCAAAAAGCTAAGCTACGTATGTTACAGCAAATTACCTTTGTCAAGACATGTAAGAGGAGCCTCATGCCGGCATTTTCTGTTTTTTCTCCTTTGAGATCAGAGCTATTGTTCAGCCTATGCATGTTCTCATTTTAGCTCCCCAGACATGCTTTTTGACTCAAAAAGGCACCTGCACACAGAGTGGCTGATGAGTTCAATGTGAAGGTGCTTTTCCAAGAAGGGTTCCTCGGGTGCTGGTGGACCTAATATTAATAAGCCACGGAATAACAGACGTCATCAATGTCTCTGTTTTCTTCTTGACATTGATATACTCTTTCCACTAGAGTAGGAAAAAATCCACCCATGAAGGGGGTAGAGTCATTGTTTTGAAACCTACAAAGGTTTCACTTTAGACAACATACAGGGTTTTGGCAAAGCTTCCATTAATCCCAATAACCTTTTAAATCATTGCAAATCAAAGCCACTAGCTGCTCTCCTAGTCAGATGATCTCCCAAGCAACAGTTAGCTAAGAAATAATTTATCTAAGGGTTTTATCGAAAGGTTAAAAAGCTTTAAACCTAAGAAATCAGAAATGGCTCCCCAGGCATTTGTCAACTTTCGCTGGAGATATTTTCGTCAGTTTGCCTGAGTTCAGGGAATAGATATAATTGATCTAAATGGTGCTACAGATAACATTTTATAGAATTTTAAACACACACAGCAAGCAATACATTCCTATTAAACACTGCCTGTTTCAGAACGAATGCAATGGATTCCTGAGCATTTAAAAAGACTTGAACATCTTCTTTGCAATAACAAAACACCCTATAGTCTCCTCTCTCTTTCTTCTGGTGGGTTTTCTTTTCCACCATGGACAAGTCATTTTGAGTGTGTGTGTTTAAAAGTCTCTGTGTATCACCAGGACTTTCGGCAAACACTGAAAGGGGCTGTAGGATCGAGAATTTTAGGAATTTACAAGGATCTTCCACTTTGTCTTACTGGATTACTCACTTGTCTGGATTACTCTGGCCAACTTAGAGGAACAATTTTGCAAAAGCCACAAGGTTCTTTTGTCTGATACAAGCATCTCTGTAACTCAGGGTCCTTTTGAACCTATTACACCTTGGAAATAGGTACACGATGTATTTCAATCTCAGAATATAATTGGTTCTATGATACTCCAGACGAGCTCATACACGGAATGGAGGGGCGCATGCTTTTGTGCTTGGAGAACCACCTTGCTTTTTTTTTTTATTGTGGCTATTGTTCTGGACTTAATATCCTATTTTGAAATGATTAAGAGGCCTTTGCCTAAACCATTTAATACATGAGGTGCAAGGACTTCCTGTCACAAAAGTGGCACAGACTTCGGGAGGCTGCTTAGGCTACATTTCCCTATAGCTGTTTTCTGTTGGATTGATCGGCGCTTCCTGCCTTTACCGGACCTGATGGTCAATCCACTATAGCTCACGTGGATTCTCAGTTGCTGGCCGGGACTGCAAATGCATGGTTGTGTCGAGCTGTGGTATCCCCCCTCCCAGAGCTGTTTCTTTCATCTGTACTGGGTACAAGTCTGTGCCTTCTCCCATCTCACCCCAGAGCCCACTCATTTTCACATCATCTATCCTGCTGAAGTATGAGGGCTCTGATTGCTATTTCCAAACGACGACTCGGGCTCCAAGGTTTGTAGCTGGAAGAGGATTTACCATCTTGCTATTCCTGGGCATTCTGATACCAAAAAAAAAAAAAAAAAAATGCAACTGGGACAGGGACTGAATATAAAATGAATGGGATGTCAGTTTCTCTCCTGTGCTATTATACAATCACGTGACTCTCACAGAATCCTGCGTCTCTGTGCAAGGGCCTTGCATATTGGGGCAGCCTGGCTTAACTAGAATCCGAGATCTAAAAAATCCTCAATGGCTAGAGTGGGGGAGGGAAATGACAGTGGCTGCCAGATGTAAGTAGCTCTGTTTCTCTAGCTCGGTTCTCCAGTAGGGCACCCGGCGGCCACATGTGGCCACTACTCGTCAGGTAAAACTCAAAATTAAAAATGCAATCCCGCTCAGTCAGACCAGCCACACTTGAAGAGCTCGACAACCACACGAGGCTAGAGGCCGCTGCGGTGGCCGGCACAGATGACGACGGGACGTTTCCGTTACGGCTGAAAAGTCTACTGACCTGCACTGTGCATAACAGACTTGAAAGTCACAAGAAGGGCCCTGATGTGAGTGAGTCCATTTCCTGAACGAGGAAGGCAAAATGATGTTGCTAAACTGGGCCACACTGCAGTAAGTGGTCAGTTTAATGGATAGTATTTCCTTCGGAGAAATTAAAGGAGGGCTGGGAGGTGAGACATGCTCTGGGGCACATGCAGATGGATGGCAGGAGCCCGGAGACCAGCGGCCAAGAGCTGCAGAGGTGGGCATGGCCTTCAGAGAAGTCCCGAAGTCTCCCAATGGAATCTCAGCTCTCCTGGTGGCACTGGGGGTGGAGGTGGGGGGTCTAGGCTCCAGTGAAGGGAGGCAACTGAGAGAAGGCAGGCAGCTAAGAAGAACAGAAGAGCTTACCAAACTCAGCACCCCCCCCCCAAAAAAAACCAACCCAGTGAATAAATGGGCAGAGACATGAATAGGCACTTTTCCAAAGAAGACATCCAGATGGCCAACAACCCATGAAAAGATGTTCAACGTCACTCATCATCAGGGAAATACAAAGCAAAACCATGATGAGATACCACCTCACACCTGTCAGAAAGGCTAAAACTAACAACACAGGAAATGAGATTTTGGCAAGGATGCGGAGAAAGGAGAACCCTCTTGCACTGTTGGTGGGAATACAAACTGGTGCAGCTGCTCTAGAGAACAGTGTGGAGGTTCCTCACAAAACTAAAAATAGAACTACCCTACGACCCAGCAATAGCACTACTAGGTTATTTATCCAAAGGACACAAAAATGCTGACTTGAAGGGGCACATGCACCCCAATGTTTCTAGCAGTGTTATCAATAATAGCCAAAGTATGGAAAGAGCCCAAGTGAGAAAGAACGAGAGAAGAGAGAGAATGGAACACTACTTAGTGATGAAAAAGAATGAAATCTTGCCATTTGCAACAACGTGGATAGAACTAGAGGGTATTATGCTAAGTGAAATAAGTCAGGCAGAGAAAGACTGATATCCTATCTTTTCACTCATATGTGGAATTTAAGAAACTCAACAGATGAACATAGGGGAAGGGAAGGAAAAATAAGATAAAAACAGAGAGGGAGGCAAACCATAAGAGACTCTTAAACACAGAAAACAAAGTGAGGGTTGTTGGAGGGGAGGTGGTTGGGGGATGGGCTCAATGGGTGATGCGCATTGAGGAGGGCGCTTGTTGGGATAAGCACTGAGTGTTATGTAAGAGATGAATCACTGGGTTCTACCGAAGCCAAGACTATACTGTATGGTAACTAACTTGGATTTAAATTAACAACAACAACAAAAAGGTACAAGAGCTGCATAGGCCAGAAGTCTGGTAGAGGCCATCGCTAACACTCATTGAGCACTTCCTCTGAGCAGGCGATGGCCTAAAAGGCCAAACTGGATGATGACCTTTAGATCCTCCCACAGCTCCATAGGAGGGCCACCTGGCTGGTCAGAGACGGCCTTCAAGCAAGCAGGCTAGGGACCGGGCAGAGAGAGAGAGAGAGGAATAAAGGAAGGCGTGGCTTTGCTGGCTGGTGCAGTTGGGGTCCTGGGGTTGCATTCACTCTGCAAGCAGAGTCCGAGAGATGAAAAGCTTCCCTGTGTCTTGTACACACAAAAGATGAGAGAGCCGGCACTGGGATCCTGGGTGTGATGCTCCAAGCTGAGTGTTGTCATTGTGCAGATATTTACGTGGGGGTCAAGGTTGAATGCTTACTTGTCTAAATCTACGCAAGTTCTAAGCAAGTCAGGAAGGGTTTTCTTTTCTTTTTCTAAAGTTTATTTACTTATTTTGAGAGGAAGAGAGAGAGTTGGGGAGGGGCAGAGAGGGAGAGAGACAATCTAAAGCAGGTTTCATGTGGGCAGCATGGAGCCCGACGTGGGGCTCAAACTCAAGAACCATGAGATCATGATCTGAGCTGAAACCAAGAGTCGGACACTTAAACGACAGAGCCACCCAGGCATCCCTTGATTCACTCACTCTTTCCTCTGGATACTGTGTCTCTATGTGATGCTGGAACTAATGCAGCCATATGGTTACCATGAAGCATCGCAGCCTGATGATGGCATCCCTTAGTCCTGCTACTGACCTGATGAATTAGCTAGTCTCAGAGCTGCCCTACTACTGGCCTTTATTATGGGAGATTCATTCACTCACTCACTCATTCATGCAAAAAATATCAAATAAGCACCGCGAAATGCCAAGCATTGCTCAAGGCATTTGGAATACTACAGAGGACACAACACACAAAGCCCATTGGTCTAATTTGTTTATTGCTTCACCCTCCTTAAGTTCTTGTTAACGGAAATCAGAAGCATTTTAACGTTCACCCTTTTGGCCGAAGATTGGCTTCACAGGTCATTTAAAAGCCTACAACTGAACAGCATAAAAATAAACAAAAAGACACTTCTTGGACCATATTTCAGTTGGCGTGTCTGCACTGGACACTTTAGACCATTCCCTCCCAAACCACTGCCCCTTGTCTCGGCTTCCATACTGATACACATTTCCGGTTTATTTCCTATTTTTCTGTCCCCTTCTCAGTCTTTTGAGGGTTTTCCTTATCCCCAGACCATTTCTGCTTTACTCCTAGATCATTTCATATCGGGGCTCCATGGGGTTTTCTATCAGGACCATTTATGTTCTCCTCCTCCATCTTTGAGAACGATCGTCAACTCCTATGACTTAATGACCATTTATTTACATGACTATTCCAAACCTGCATTTCCGACGCAGATCTTTCTCTTGAGCTTCCAATCTGTATATTTAGTGATCTACTGAGATATTTGGGCATCTCAAACCTAGGCACTAATCTGTGCCCTAAGCCCACTTGGTCTTGGGTCCCCGACTCAATGAATGGCCCCTGTATCTGCTCGCCCAGTTGTCCAATGCACAATCCCGAGTGTCTGCCATCCCTACACCCTCTCCCTTCACTGCCCAGATCGATGTGGTCACAGGACCTCCCAATTCCATCTCCTCTAATTCTCCAGTCTGTCCTTCCCCCCACCACCCCCATTTCTGTGCACCCCCGCAATCGGGTCACTGAATCCCAGCAACAGTCACTATCTGGCCACTCTGACTCATGTCTTGGGCTCCCTCCAAGTTCTGGTTCCCCATAGGCAGAGGGGTGAGGCCGCAGATCTGATCATGCAGAATACCCTCCCATAGCCCCTCACAGCTCTGAGGATAAAGAATAAATAACGAATATCATTTTCCTGCCTGCATGACCTGCCCTACCTCCCCCTCACCTTACAGACACTGGACACACTCTGTCTCCCTCCCTTTTCCCCAGCTCAGTGTCTCTGCAGGGGCCAGCTCTTCCCCTCACCTATCCACCTTCTCTAGAATAAATCTCATCACGCTTCAGGTTTCCTCTGCAACACCCTCTCCTTCCACGATGCCCTTCCTAAGTCCCCAGATGTGAGTAGGGGATGCTTTCCCTGTGCTTCCAGACATCCTGTACTTTCCCTGACTGCTGAGTGCCTGAACCCCACTCCTAAGACTGTGGGTTCTGTTAGCCAGGACAGGCTGGCTACAACCTCCTTAGTATTCCTGGCACCTGCAATATAACAGGTAATCGACAAGTATGAGAGCGAGCAGCGCATTTACCAGGAATGCTTGCTCGTGGCGGTAACAGTAATTTCAGTAATTTTCTGGCTTGGGATGGTGACTTTTTTTTTTTGAAAGAACCCTATTGCTTAAGATAATTTCGATCACACCTTCTGTCTATTCTCTTTACTGTTTAAACCACTTTCCAACTACGAGGGCAAAATCCCCTGTACTGGGCTCGGAGGTGCTAGGGCGGCGATTATATGTCGCTGATGCTGAAGGTAAACCTTCCTTTTATTTCCACACAGCGACTCTACATACAGCTTTCGGAAGATGCCACTTCCAGGAGACGCATGGGAAACAGCTCAGGATGTGACAAAGGCATGGTGCCTGCAGAGGCTGTGAAAAGCAGTTCCCACAAACTCCAACTTTGAAAGCGTACGCACCCAGGTTACCAATAAACGATGGGACTTTAAGAAGGGCCGAGCCCACTATGGTTTGTCTCCTCCGATATGCTGGAGAATTTTTATTTGTATTTTTAAAATATGATGACCTTTTAATTTAAATATCAGGCTTTTATTTTTTCCCTCTTTCTCTCTGGAATGCCAGAGAAGGGAAAATGCAGCCTCTTGCATAAAAGACTTGTCCATTTCAGGGAGCTTCTGTTTGTGCTTATAATTAAAAATAACACCTTCCAAAATGTTGTTCTCACTCAATTAAGGAAGAGAGCACACCTCGGTGCACTGTGATTTGCTGTGAAATGTTATCTCTAATTCCCAGCACACAGCGGGAAGTGGAGCTGCTCACGGGCTCCCAGTCAGTTCTGCTGACATGCGCCCTGCTCTTCCTCTTCCTCTCCCTGGGTGGGGGGGGGGGTTCTCTCCTTCCAGGGGTCTTGGCGAGATCCCCATGGAGACTCCCGGGAGAGCTGCCATGGCCTGAGCTACACGCTTGCACGTTCTGGTGTCCTGTTCCCACTTAGGGTGTGGAAGTGTGTCACATGCATGTATTCCACAGCATAGAGATGGTCTCCCTTCCCTGGGCCGCCCTCCTGATAACTGCCAGATACGTCCACACTCCCATCCTGTACGGAGCAGGTGACCCTGGGGAAGAACTGAGGTTTCCCAGGGCAATCCAGTACCATCGCCACCGTTAACTCTAATATTCTTTAATTTTCTATAATTTTTGTAACGTTAATTTATTTTTGAGAGAGAGAGAGAAAGAGACAAAGTGAGAGTGGAAAGGGCAGAGAGAAAGAGGGAGACACAGAATCCGAAGCAGGCTCCAGGTTCCGAGCTGTCAGCACAGAGCCTGACATGGGGATCAAACTCAAAAATTGCGAGATCGTGACCAGAGCCGAAGTCGGACGCTTCTCCGACTGAGCCACCCAGGCATCCCAAGCCTAACATTCCTTAAATCCAGCATTATGTTTATTTGCAGAGATTATTTTCAATGACACTCATAGCAAGACTTACTAAGACTGTCTGACTACCAACTGGCAACGTGTTACAAAGTTTTCCTGTGTTCCTATAAATTCCAAATGGAGGACATGCAGTCTTAGCAGGAGTTTTAAGAGTCCACACTCACTGGCCGCGTACCCTTCCTTCCACAAGGCATAACCTTGCCGGGCTTCCTCTCCTTCATCTCTATGTTCGAAAAATAACAGTAGGAGACCAGGTGACCTCCTGAGATGCTTGCTAAGTCATAGAAAGATCATCACTGTTTTACTAATGACCAAACCATTCACCGTTTTCAGGTTATTTTTCTCCTTAACGCTTAAAAGCCACTGTATGTGGGGCGTCTGGGAGGCTCAGTCAGTGAAGTGTCTGACTTCAGCTCAGGTCATGATCTCATGGCTCTTGAGTTCGAGCCCCGCATCAGGCTCTATGCTGACGGCTCGAAGCCTGGAGCCTGCTTCGGATCATGTGTCTTCCTCTCTCTCTGCCCCTCCCCCACTCATGCTCTGTCTCTCTCTTTCAAAAATAAATAAAATAATAAAATATTTTTAAAAAAAAAGAAGAAGAGGAAGGGACACCAGGAGTGTGCGAGCACAGAGGAAGGGCCGTGTGTGAAGGCGGCCATCTGCAAGCCAAGCAGAGAGACCTCTCCAGAAATCGGTCCTGCTGACGTCATGATCTTAGACTTCCAGCCTCCAGATCAGTGAGGAAGTCCATCCGTGTCGCGTGAGCCACTCAGTCTGTGCCATTTTGCTACGCCAGCCCTCGCAAACTAACGTACAGGTGCCATTTTACATAATCCGCATCGCAACATCACCCCCACATTCATTCTATTCAGAAAGAAGCCCAGAGAAGGTATGCAACTCGACGAAGGCTGCACACCTAGTAAGGAGTGGAACTGGAATGGAACCTAAGTAATCTGATGCCAGGGCCCATGTTCCTAACAGCTGATGTGACACAAGGTAACAAGATCCAGATCCATGGCGACCCAAATGGCTGCTTTCTATCAGAAAAACCCAGAGCACATACAAACTTCTGCATGTTCTGTGTGCAGTTGGATTTCTAATTTTAGTCCCTCTCCTCTCCTTCTCTTCCCTTCATCCAAGCAATAAATATGTCTGGGAGCCTTATCTCTCTCAAGCATTTTCTGCAGCTTGGGGGGGCCTGGCGGGTCAGCCTCTGAGGTCCGTGTCCTCCTACAGTGCCCATGCTAGTCAGGAAAGTCAGCCAACAACTAAACAGAAAAGTCCAAACAGTGACAGTGCACAGACAAATGAGTGGGGACATTGGGGTGACAAGCAGAGGCTAAACCAGTCCCTTCCTCCACCACCAGCGACTGAGTGCACCAACAAAGTGAATGGGAATACCATGTGAGGCCCCAGCCTCAACATCCCCGTTTCTGTCTCCGGAAAAGGAGGCTTTTATTCTCACAACCTATGGAGTCTTGGGTTAAGTCAGAAGTTTCTTGGGCAATACATACCCTCACCCAGTTACCAGTTGTGATGGGAATAACGCATGCTACAGTTAAATATATTCTGTAGAATATTCCTAAAGGTTAACAGTAAGAGATAGAAGGGCTGCAGGAAGGAGGGAGGGAGAGGAAAGGGTCATTTAACTGGATCTGAGCAGGCTTAGAAAAAAATTTTTTTAATGTTTATTTATTTTTCAGAGAGAGAGAGAGGCAGAGAGAGAGAGGTAGACACAGAACCTGAAGTAGGTTCCAGGCTCTGAGCTGTCAGCACAGAGCCCGACGCGGGGCTCAAACTCACAAACCATGAGATCATGACCTGAGCCGAAGTCGGACACTTAACCAACTGAGCCACCCAGACGCTCCTAGATCTGAGCATGCTTGAAACGCGAGAGGAGTATTTATTTAAGCAGGCAGATGCTTATTATGTGGATGCTCACATTATCCCTGTCGTCAGACTCCAGCCATCTCTGCCGGGGAGTGACAAGGAGAAAAGCAGGAAGACTGAAGGTCACTGCAGGAGAGGTTGGGGGGTGGGTGTTGTACAGAAAGAAAGACATAGGAGAAAAGTGACCAAGTTGTGGATTCCTTTTCCCTGGAGAGCTTAATCATCCAAGGAATTGTATTTTGGTAAAGCCTTACCCAGAAGTGGAAAGATAAAGTGGCTCACCAAAGGGCTTTCTGGGCCCCCGGAGGGCCTGATAATTAGAGAAGGTACCTACCTTCTACCTACCCTTAGAGAAGGTAGGCTGAAGTAGCCCAACCTCACACCTGACTTCCAGCACCCCCTGCAGCTTTAGGCAGGGCGAGGACAGGGCCAATTCCTACTAGCCTTTCAGGGTGGCCAGTGGTGCTAAGAAAAAAGTCCCTGAAGGGTGCCAGCGGGAAGTCCCATAACCAGAATGGAGGAGGTGAAATGTACCCGAGGAGTAGGGACCGAGTCACTGACAACTGTGCGATCAGTGGGAAGCCCCATTGTAAGAAATCCAACCTGCCCTATTATGTGAGAACACAAGCCAGGCCTTCGGAAGACTCACAGAAAACGGGGAACGCAGACGTACAGGGCTCCTGAACCATCAGGGTCCCTCTTTGGAGGAGAATCTGTGCTTTAATAATCTGGCCCACCACCGGACACCGGCTTCAAACAGTAATAAGGCTTGAAACAATTACTGGTGATGCCTGGATCAAGACTGGAAGATGACAGTTTGTCACTTCACTGCGAGTCTTAATGGGGAGAGTGGAAGGGAAAGAGGAGAAGGAAGGAGAGGAGGGGGAGTAGGGAGGGGAGAGAGAGTAGGAAGGGGGAGGGAGAAGGAGAGAAAGCTTAATTAAAAACATCAAAGCCCTTAGGGGGTGTCTGGGTGGCTCATTTGATTCAGCATCGGACCTCAGCTCAGGTCACGATCTCACACTCTGTGAGTTCGAGCCCCGCATCAGGCTCCGTGCTGACAGCTCGGAGACTGGAGCCTGCTTCGGATTCTGTGTCTCCCTCTCTCTCTGCCCCTCCCCCGCTCGTACTCCATCTCTCTCTCCCTCTCAAAAATAAACACTAAAAAAAATTTTTTTTAAAAAGCAAAGCTCTTAAAAATCAAGAATGCTTAATATTCTGCGTAAACCACTGCATACATTTGAATTTAAAGACAGTCATTCAATAAGCCAAAGACACAGTATTCACTGGCAAACACTTGTGGATACATTCACAGAGCATCTGTATTACTGTCAATGTTATCGCTCAAAGTATCTTATGCGTACGGCCATATTTTCTAATTTTCGCCACCCCAACTCCTTTCGTGGTGGGAAGACCGACTGTCAGTAAAAAAAAAAAAAAAAAAAAAAAAAAAAATCTGTTAAGGAAATTCTAGATGCCTGGAGGTTTTTAACATTTGTCTTGGGAACCCCTAGTGTCCGAAAGAGCCTCGGCAATTAACTTCACCCCAGCTGTGTGTATTCAAACACCCATAGGCTCCCAACCAGGAACCCACATCAGTCCTGCAGCCACATCATTTTTCACAGCATCCCATTGGTTCCAATGGTGAGAAAAGGGGAGCTTGATTTCTCTCCGCTAATATAATTCTGAGAGCTTTGGTGTGGTCTGCAAAATTCTCTTTTCTCTCCAGAACTGTCGGGAGTTTAAAAGGTTCAAATCCTGATAAAGTGATGCAGAAAACGGACTCCAACTTCCAGAAATACGTGCGACTTTCTGGGCCCTGAGCGAGGGGACCAGTCCCCCTTACCTTTATCATAGATCTCCTTCAAAACACCTCGTTTTATCAGCTCCTCTCTGCTTTGCCTCATTGATATTTTCCTTTCCAGGGCTACGAGCAAAACACAGAGAAGCAGGTGTGAGTCAGTAACAAAGACGCTTTTCAGATGAATCCTAGTTAATATGTATTAAAACGTAACATACGGAGAAGGTTCTGCAAATTACTGTTTTATTAATGTAAGTTACTGAGATCTGTGAACACTTTTGGCTACGAGAACAAGCATTTCAATCAGATTCTTTCATTTAATCTTCAAAACCAGCTTCAAACTACTTAAGAGGCAGGCACTCACATTTCATTTTATTTCACCCCCCCTTTATGGTGGAGTAATCTGTTGCACAGAGAAATTCAACAACTTGTCAGAACCACAAAACGACTGAGAAGAGGAGCCAGGATTCAAAGCCAGAAATGCGACCTCCAAGGTTTCCTCAACCTCTGTGTCACAGCTCATCTTCCTGACTGTGGCAGTTCCTCGTAGGTGGGATTTTTCTTTCCTTTTCCTTTCTTTTCCTTCCTTCCTTCCTTCCTTCCTTCCTTCCTCTCTCTCTTTCTTTCTATAAATTATGTAGTTTATATAGATGTCACAGGATTTTTTTTTCTTCCCAACCACTAAAAAAATAGTTTGAAAATATCTCCTGCAAAGCTCTCTGGATTGAGAGATGGAGATAGGTAGTGGGGGACCCCCCCACAGTACAGATGCCCATTGCTCTCCTCTCTTAGGCTCCAAATCCAAGCAGGCAAGCGACCTGAGCTGCCCGGTTATGAAATGCATGTTGACCGTGACCCAGCTGCTCATCTGAGCCCAACACTCCGGCAGGTGGGGCTGGAGGGAGAGGGGGCAAGACAGAGGGCGATTCGAGTGTACACAGAGCCCAGGAGTGGAAGAGTGAGCGGCCGCCCAAAGGGCAGGCATGTGGCTCAAGGGAAGGTGGGGAGCAAGTCAGCAGAGCCCACAGAAGCGAGCGAGCCACCCAAGGAGCCGACATCCCTGTTTCTGGGTAAACAGTGGGTAAAGGGGGTGAGAGGTATTTTGTTAGCTTTTGTCAGCTTGAGAATGTCCCCATTCTTTGGACGCACAGTTATGGGGGGGGCAGTTATAAAATAAGGCAACTTTTATGCAAATTCAGATACAGATTAATGACACACAGAGTTCAGTAGAATTGAGTCCAAGGAATATGAATAAGCACTAGAAAGCAAGCAAGGAAACGGGGACCGTGCTGCTGTTATCTACTAGCGGTGTGACCTTGGTCAAGTCCCTCTGCCTGTCTGAGAAAACACTGATGCCTCAGCCCCAACGTCTCCAATTTAATAGGTCCAGGATGGGACCTGGAGAGATCTACACTGGAATAAAAAGCTCACTGGGTTATTCTGTCATTTCAAGTTTGAAAATCTCTTTTTATATATGTTGGGACTTACTATTTTTTAAGTATTCTAACTCTCTCTTCACATCTAATGAACTCAGCAGAATGAGACAGGGAAATAAATATGAGGTTAGGCTGCGCTCGCATACAGCTTACTGAGGACAGGTGACTCATAACGTGGATACGTAGAAATATATACCCGCAGAAGTGAGGGCAGGAGGGTTGCACGAAGGTCATGGCAGAGGTGGGGGTAGGAATCACAGGAGTTTCAGGGCTCCTATCAGATGATCTGATGCGATGGCAGGGGAGCAGAGAGATGTTCTCTGTGCCCAAGAGGAACCCCCAGAAAAGAGAGAGAGAACTGCATGTGGTTAGGTTAGAAAGTTCCGCCTGCTTTTGCTGGGATAGTGGGGACAGACTGGCTAGGCCAAGGGAGACAGGGTTTTTAAGCAAGGACTTTGTGAACCGATCCTTTGGGTGATGGGAAGCCATGCAGAAGGCACAGACAGAGGTGCCTTGCCCATCCTATGCTGAACCACAAATTGGACAGATTCCTTCTACACAAAAGGAGGCTTCCCAGGGGCTTTTCAAAACCAGAGACCAGCGGAAGGACCTGACGCCCAGCATTAAAGGAAGGGTCGGCAACAAGGTGGGCAAAGCCATGGGCTTGGCGGGCTGAGATAGCAAGTTCCAGTAGACAGTGGGTGCTCCCAGGCCTACCATGGAGCCATGCGGACCTCGGCTGTCACACCGCGCTCAGTCAAGGATGACAGTGCCTTGAAAGGCGCTCTGCCAGGGGCTGGAGATGATGGTGACCGAAGGGACAGTCCTTCCTCTCACAGAGTTGACAGACTAAGATATGGTTCAGATGGTCATCAAATAATTATCACCTAATGTATGGTTACAAATTGAGGAAAGTCCTGTTTAAAGAAAGGGACACATTCTGCCAGACATGTGATCAGTAACCTCCTTTACTGGGCCATGAGAAAAGGCTTTTCTGAGGAAGAGACCTACGAGCTGAATTTGAAAGGTGAATGCATAGTCTCTCGGCAAAGGGCAGTCAGGTAGGGGCTGAGGGAAGCACTTCAGACACACAGCAAGCTGGGCACTGGCCCCCGACAGAGGAACCGTGCAACCACTGGTGAAGAGAAAGCACGGCGGCCACCACCACCAGGTGGAGAAGGACTCGAGAGGTAGATAGAGGGATGGGGGGGCGCGGGTGCTGGGCTACCCAGGGCCTCACGGACCACGCTACTCTAAGGGCAATGGGAATAAACAGAGTTGAGTATCTAAAGATCAATGCCCCCATCAACATGGAGAACGAGTTGGAGGGAGGCCAGTTCTAGGGGATTACCTAGTCTAGACAGGACACGATGGTCACCTGGACCAAAATGCTGGTGACAGAGATGCAGGCAAAGGGTGCATTCAAGTCATGGGAAGGTGGCAACGTTGCCTTGGCATCAAGTTAAGGATGTGAAGGAAAGAGAGGGGTCAAGGGCAGCTGCTTGGTTCCTGACTTGCATAGCTGAATGGGGGCTGGTGTCGATTACTCAGGTCGGGGGACGGGGGCACAGGATGGGGGACGGGGGCACAGGATGAGAGGTAGGTTGGTAGGGAAGATGGCGATCCCAATGTTGGCCATGCCTAAGACCTGATATCAAGTACCTGCTGGGGAAAGTACCCGGATACTTTCTAAAACGAGGATGGGATGTTAACACACCGTGCTATACCTGCATGGGCTATGGTGGACTCTTTTCAATGCTTCTCACACTTCTCCACACAAACACTCCTAATGGCAAGGCAAGAACGCCTGGGGCTCCGAGGGTAGAACTGAAGCTGGATGTCCCAAATGTGCCATTTCTTTACTAAGAATGAAGGTGGAACTCACATAACAGATCTGCTCTTATTTAAATAATACATTTTCCCCCACCCCTGCCACGCCTCCCCAACCAGTTTCCAAGTTTAATTGACATTCTGGCAAGAGATGGCTTATTTATCCTTTGGCTTTGTCCACTTCCTGGTCCAGAACCCTGTGCCCACAGGGGATACATGGATCATTTTGAGAAGGGTGGCAGGTCATGTTACTGAAATGAATCCCCACCACAGTCCTCTGAAGTGGGTCCCACTTTTCAGAGGGACCTGAGTCCCAGCAAAATTAACTTACTCAGGGAGTGCCTGGGTGGCTCAGTCGGTTAAGTGTCTGACTTTGGCTCAGGTCATGATCTCGCAGTTCGTGAGTTCGAGCCCTGCGTTGGGCTCCGTGCTGACAACTCAGAGCCTGGAGCCTGCTTCAGATTCTGTGTCTCCCTCTCTCTCTCTGCTCTTCACCCACTTGCGCGCTCTTTCTCTCTCAAAAAAAATTTGTTTTTAAAGGTAAACTTCTGAAAACATTTTTCTAAAGCTGTAACCAGTAGACCCAAAATAGAAAAAGCAGGCATCCAATTCCCCCCCAAAATGAAAATTCAGCTCAGACAGTGGCAACGCAACTCCGTGGATCTTTAGAAAAGAACCCATTTTCCGGGCTGCGGTACGTGCACGGCACTGTAACAGGCTTTCGAGGTGGTCCTGTGGCAAGTGAAACATCAAAAACAAAATCGCATAAGCCACCGAACACGCCAAGACCAGCACTGGGCTAAAATCCTGCGCCCAACCGAAAAGACAGCCTGAAGAGGGAAAGGGGGGAAGTTACGGACAAAGAATCCATTGAGTAGATCGAAATACACAGAAAGAAACCTCCCATCCCCTTCTTGCCTGAAATGAACAGGAGAGGGATTTCTCAATTACTGTACCAAAAATAACCCCCCAAATGGCCCCCCCAAACCATCATCAAAGGTCAGCGTGTCCAAGGAAGACTTCCAAAGTCTGCCATCAAACTCGGCCTTAATAGAAAAGAGATGCAGAAAACCTTGAAAGGCAGAATTCTTGGATTTTTATCACCAGCTATTCATCAGGTCTTTTTACTTTCTGTATTTTTCTTTTTTTTCTTTTCTTTTTTTTTTTTTAATTTGAATACACGCCACACACAATGCTACATTAGTTTCAGGTACATTTCAAGAACATTCAGTTTCTTGGGGCCCTGCTGATCCAAGAGACTGTCTCTTCCAGGACTAGCCAACTCCAAGAGACTGTAGCTGACTAGCCCATGAACGTACCTTCCACATGCAAACCAACCAACCCACAGCCCATACCCCCAACTACCTCCTTTATGGGGTTCTGACTCCACAGGCCACTTCGCCCTGCCCTAATCACCCCAGGCCCTGGTACCAGACAACTGGAGACAGTCCCTATGGCCCAGAGCCTGCTGAAATTATTCAAACCAGCCAGGTAAGCTTGCTTATTAGCCAAAGGCTCTTGCTCACATTTTTCTCCCACTCTTTCTGCCTCCTGACCCAGCCTGGTGCTTCCCCACACGGCCCCCCATGGCATGGCCCTTTCTCTTGGGCTCTGTGAGTGTAACAAACCATATTTTCAATGGCAGCTGTCTCCTGACCTGTTGGCCTCACCACACATCAAATAACAGTAACAAACTATATCTTAAAAACACACCTATCCCGGGGCACCTAGGTGGCTCAGTCAGTTGAGTGCCCAACACCTGATTTTGGCTCCAGTCATGATCAGGCTCTGCACTGACTGCACAGAGCCTGCTTGGGATTCTCTCTCTCTCTCTCTCTCTCTCTCTCTCTCTCTCTGCCCCTCCCCTGCTCATGCTCTCACTCTCTCTCTCAAAATAAATAAAGCAAAAACCAAAACAAAACACCACACCTATCCTTGCTCTGGTCTGTAAACAAAGGAAAAACTAGGGGTATTTTCCACAGCTTTACACTCCAACCTCGTGTTCTGAAGTCTGCTCCCATTTGAGCAAATGCTTTAGAAATGCAGAGCCTGGTGAAGAACTGATCCTTGGCAGTAAATTCCACTGAAGCCCAGAGACTGACCCTAACAATGGAGTGGTTCCAGTCAGGGCTGGGGTCTGTGCTGTAGTTACCGGAAGCCGGCTCCCGAGCATCACCCCACCCCCTACTCTCCCAACCTCCCTAGCCACACAGGTGTGCGCTAAGCCCAGGATCCCATGATTCCCCGACATTGATGAACTTAAAACAGACATCTTGGGTGGACTTTCTCTCCCTATTGAATGTCCAGATTGGAAGAATCTGTTAAAAATAAGTATTTTGTGTGTGCGTGCTCACACACATATACAGTAAAATACTGTATACAGTAACTTGTTCTGCGAGGTTCTGCAAGACGAGCAAACATTTCTAATAAATGTTAACTTGATAAACGATGTCTTGCAATATGAGTGGTACATGATGCCGAATGTCACATGATTACAACTGAGCCAATGGTTCTCTCTCTTTCTCTCTCTCTCACTCTCACTGTGGAATTGTGGGTGATCGTCTCCCATGCTCAGCTGCTTGGTCTCAGGCCACAATATTTGGCAGAAATTAGTGATTTTTCAGAATAATGGAAGGTGCCCACAACTGGCCCTAGTGTATTTTTTTGTCACTTCAAAGCACCTATGGACAGTCCTTTGCTTTTCCATACAAGAGGATGCTTAGGAATAAGCTTTCCTTCATTCTAGGTCATTAGGTAGGTTCCTTGTTCAAGTTGCACAAAAAGAAAAAGATTCCATTGGGCCAACAGACAGCAGTGATTCCGTGAGTGATAGTGAAAGTCGTCCTACACAATAACCCTCTTCTCTCTCATCTCCCTCACACCAGCCAGGATGTTTTTCAAAGATAAGTGCAGGTTAGTTTATTTTTCTTTATATTTAGTATTTTCTTTATAATTTTGTATCATCTTACAGTATTGTGATCATTTTTATGTAAATATTTTTGGGTTGTGGAACGAATCATCTGAGCGTCCATTATTTCTTATGGGGAAATTCGCTTTGATACACACATGCTTTGGATTACAAGCATGTTTCCGGCATGGATTATGCTCGCAAACCAAAGTTTTATTGCATATGTGTTTTCTTCATTTACAAAAATATTTTCACTGTAAATAAGAAATATAGCAAAGAGTCCTTTTTTCACTGCCCCCCTTTCCTTGGATACAACTCCCCAAATCTGCCCTGTTTTGATATTTTCCTTCTTTATTTCTCTGTCTCCTTTCCTCCCTCCTTCCCACACACTTCCCCCATATATAAATGTAGTTTTTATTTTTATTTATTTATTTAAAAAAATTTTAATGTCTTATTTATTTTTGAAAGAGAGAGAGAGAGAGGCAGCATGAGCAGGGGAGGGTCAGAGAGAGAGGGAGACACAGAATCCAAAGACAGGCTCCAGGCTCTGGGCTAGCGTTCAGCACAGAGCCTGACACGGGGCTCGAACCCACGAACCATGAGATCATGACCTGAGCCGAAGTCGGATGCTTAATCGACTGAGCCACCCAGGCGCCCCTAAATGTAGTTTTTAAAAACATAAACGAGATCGTTCTGCTCGTATTATTTTACAACTCTTTCTTCCCTCTCATTTAACAATATGCTTTAGAGCTCTCCCCATCAGTACACACAGAAGCGGCTCATTCTCTCTGAATGACTCAAGTACCATAATTTATTTACCCATCTGCAACTGAAGGAAACTTAAATCGTTTCAAATTTGGGGCGCACAAACATTGGTACCGTAAACCTATTTTTTTCCAGCACGCATGTGAACAGGTGGAAGAGCTTTCTAGAATATATCACCAGATGTACAATTTCTGGGCAGTGCATCCTGTATGTGCTCCCAGTACCGAGGGAAGAAAAACACGTTTCATAACTTTTAAGTACTGCTTTTTCATTGAGAGAGAGAGAATGAGAGAGAGAGAGAGAGAGAGAGAGAGAAAGAGAAAGCGAGAAAGCGAGAAAGCAAGAAAGCATGGCCAGTGGTGGGGGAAGCAATATTGATGATGGAACAGGTTATTTGGGTCTCCTCGTAGTACCAAGGCAGGGACTTGTTCAGATTGTCCTCTAGGACAATTCATCTCTGTTGAATTCTCTGCTCAACTGCCTTTAAATTACATTCTGGAGGAGCTAGAAATTTCGAGTGGGAAAAACAATCGAGCAATGATGAAATTTGCAATAGCTCACCGCAGAGCCTTATACCTTTGGTTGTTAAAATAGTCAACTTGTAAATAAAATCAGTGGCTTTTATCCCTTTGAAATTGTACAATGCCGGTGAATGTGAATTTAGTCTAGAAATCTCCAAGTGACAAATGGAATGAACCTCAAGAGACTAGAACAGACCTCCACTTCCTATCAGACTTATGAAAAATGAGGATTATTAATATAATGCAATGACTATAGCCTAGGAAACCCAGCACAACATAATCAACCCACATGCGAACTATCTCCACACAAAATGCTCTCAGTTTTTAAATGAGACTCTGTTTCAAAATAAATTTATATGTACAATATATAAAAGGAGAGAAGGGGGGAAGAATTTGAAGAAGTAGGATAAACCCAGAGACCTTCCATTTTGTAGATTTTTTTTTTATTGTTGGGGGGGAGAGAGAGAGAGAGACAGAGTGTGAGTGGGGCAGGAACAGAGAGAGAGGGAGACACAGAATCCAAAGCGGGCCCCAGGCTCTGAACTGTCAGCACAGAGCCTGACGCGGGGCTCGAACCCACAAGCTGTGAGATCATGACCTGAGCCAAAGTCAGACGCTTAACCAACTGAGCCAGCCAGGTACCCCAAGACCTTCCATTTTGAAAACCAGATGATAAATGCCAGCGTTTTAGGAAGGAAATTAAAGAGAAAAATTAGGAAAATTAGTAAGGAAATTAATGAGAAAAACAATGGTGTTGTCGATCTAAATGCTATCGTGAAAAATGAAGAAAAAGTGGAAGCGAATACACCTATAAATGTCTAGTTTCAAACAGAATGGTATGACCAACATATTCAAGAAGTCATGTTAATCTAGAAACAAAATGGTAGGATCACCAGATACTGTGCCTCTTACTAACAAAGACGCTTGAGCCCTATGAATATCCAAACATTTTGCCAAATGTGTATAACTAGGCAAGAAGGTTTGATCACTTGATCATCCTGAAAGCTTACTGAATTCAAAATGAAATTTTAAAAAATGGCTATTAAGATGAAGGGATCCTTGGGGCGCCTGGGTGGCTCAGTCGGTTAGGCGTCTGACTTTGGCTCAGGTCATGATCTCACAGTTCGTGGTTTCAAGCTGAAAGCTAGCTTGGAGCCTGGAGCCTCTCTCTCTGACTCTCTCCTGCTCATACGGTCTCTCTCTCTCTCTCTCAAAAATAAATAATAAAAAAAAACATTAAAAAAAAAGATCAAGGGATCCTCAAAACCAGAGAGGCTGACCAGTTCAGAACTTGTCTCCCCTCTAAAAATCCAAACCGTGTGGAAATTCCTTCTAAAAGATAGCCTCTAAGGCGTAACTGTCCTTGTCACACGCACAGATCTGGATTCCCACATTGTTCCAGTATAAACTTCCACAGAAGTCCGAGTGGAGGGGCCCATGAGCAGAGTTCCCCATCTCCAACATGGTAGCCGGCCAGTGTTCGCATGCAGTGCTGCACAGCTGGCTTGGATGAAGTCTTCGTGGCCCATGGGGTAGATGAGACTGTTTTATTTCTTGTTGTTTGTGATTCCATCCAAGTCCTCCAAATCAGCACTTTCTAAAGTCCGTTCTGCAGAACAGTAACTCCCAGAGATGCTCTGAGGAAAGGATTCTGAGGGCAACAATTTGGGAGAAACGCCAGGTACCGCAGGAGAATCACAATGTTCATTAGCCCAAAAGACCTACAGAAAAGAAACCAGCTTAACTCTGTTTAACCCGGCGTTTCTCCCAAATTCATTTGACAAGATGATCCTTTTATGGAGTGCTTTGGGATTTTCGTTCTGAGGGAAACCTTCTGGGAAATACTGAATACGTACCAGATTGCAGGGAGCAAATGTGGTGTTCTTTCGTAACAAGGAACCGGGGAGGTCAGGCTGTCTTAAGTCAGCAGGGTCGCAGAGGGCCGAGCTCCTTCATAAAGAGCTTTATGACAAATGAATCAAACACAACCCAAAACCCAAAGCCCTGCAATACCAAACGAGCAAGACACAACTGACCAGGAAGACCCTAAGAGAGCAAAGGGACCAGCCATCCATCTACCTGTCCTCTCGTGGTCATGGTAGAGAATGGAGCTGCATCCCACTGAGTTCCTCGGATGGGCTAGTCTTTTTTTGTTTTAACCTTGAGCAGACCAGCACCACAGAGTATCTGCCCAAAATAACAATTTTTGCTTTGACATATTTGATATTAGGCGATTCTTTCTGACAGTAATTCAGACAGCGTAATTTCCTCTGGAGTCAGAGAGAAGAGTAGGACCCTGTCATTAGCAGAGATGAGGTGATTCGTTTTCCTCTTTCCTGTGGGCGAAGTGCCTATGGGCAGGTCCCACGAGAGCTCTAGCCACTGATTGAGGGGAGAAAGGCAGGATCACAGGCTCATTTTAAGCTGTAAGTTGGGCTGTTAAAACTACATTCTTCCTGGATCTTGACTGGATTCTGGTTTGAGCAAACCAGCCATGAAAGTGTTTTGGGGTCAGTCGGGAAAACACAAATATGGACTGGGTATCAGATATTAGGGAATTATAAGGGTCCTGTGATTATATAGGTCCTTTCCCTTACTTTTGAGAGATGTGTGATTAGAAAGGTCTGTAATTAACTTTAAAACACTTCAGAGGAAAACAAAGCAACAAATATGGCCAGATCTCAGGAACTGTTAGGTGATAACTAAACAATTACACAATAATTTCATTATAGAACTCTCTCGATTTCTCTTAAATTTGAAAATTTTCAAAATAAAAAGCAACCACACAAAAGGAACGAACCTTCGCAGTAATGCTGAGTAAAAAGAACATGACAGGGGCGCCGGGGTGGCTCAGTCGGTTAAGTGTCCGACTTCAGCCCAGGTCATGATCTCACAGTTTGTGAGTTCGAGACCCACGTCAGGCTCTGTGCTGACAGCTCGGAGCCTGGAGCCTGCTTTGAATTCTGTGTCTCCCTCTCTCTCTGCCCCTCTCCTACTTGCACTCTCTCTCTCAGAAATAAACAAACATTAAAAAATTTTTTAAAAAAAGACAAAACACATATACTGTGTTCAAGTTCAAAAACCAGCAGAACAAAATATATGCTTTTGAGATGCATCTCTAACCTTGAAAACTACAGATACTGTGGTAGGGTCCCCTCCCTAAGAGGGGAAAAAAAACCCTCAAGGCAACCTGGCTATGCGCGTATATGACAACATCCCTCACGACCTTGTAACATGAGACCACTTAATCAGACTGCATGTTTGTGTGTGTTACCATGCATAGGAGACAAAGAAGTAGAAAATATATTTAACAAACTACGACACATGGCGTACGGGGGCTCAGTTCTTTGGGTACAAACCCAACTGAGTGGTGCCGGCAGGAATAAAGTTGCTTCCTGGAAAGAAAAGCCGTGGTGTCATGATTCTCTGGGTGAGAATCCTGCTACAATACCAGCAAGGAGAGAATCACAATAAAAATTGAGTCAGTGTCTACCTTTGATGGGGAGGACTGTAATCAGAAAGCACGTCAAGGGGCGCCTGGGGGGCTCAGTCGGTTAAGCGTCCGACTCTTGATTTCAGCTCAGGTCGTGATCTCAAGGTTTGTGAGATGGAGCCCCGTGTCAGGCTCTGCGCTGACAGCAAGAAGTCTGCTTAGGATTCTCTCTCTCCCTCTCTCTGTCTCCCCACCCTCATGCCCTCGCTCTTCCTCTCTCAAAATAAATAAAAAATATTAAAAAAAAAAAACAAAGAAAGGCACATCAAGGAGCTTACAGGGGTTGTTGGTATTTTTTCTGACTTGGGCAGTGGTTACGTGGGTTTGGTTTATAACAACCTTTCAACTGCACCCATTAAAATGCTTAATGTATTTTACTTTCCAAAATAAAAACATTAAAAGGACTTTCTCGGGGTGTTGGGTGGGAGGAAGGGCTAAGTGGGGGATGGGCAAGGGCACCTGTTAGGATAAGCACTGTGTATTCTCTGTAAGAGAGGAATCACTAGGGGTGCCTGGGTGGCTCAGTCAGGTAAGCGTCCGACCTCGGCTCACGTCATGATCTCACAGTTCATGGGTTCGAGCCCCTCATCAGGCTCTGTGCTGACAGCTCAGAGCCTGGAGCCTGCTTCCGATTCTGTGTCTCCCTCTCTCTCTCTCTCTCTCTGCCCCTCCCCTGATCACACTATCTCTGTCTCTCAAAAATTAATAAAATGTTAAAAAAATGAGAGAGAGGAATCACTAAATTCCACTCCTGAAAGCATTATGACACTATGTGTTAATTAGCTTGGATTTAAATAAAATTAAAAAATAAATAAATAAACACAGACCAATGAATAAGAAAAAAAAACAATAAAAGGACATTGTCCCTAACTCTGCTTGTCTTTGTATGGCTGCTATGGTCTCTGAAGGGGAATAAAAAACTCAGCCACCATATAATGAAATTACGCAGTTGGCCAGCAGACTATCTCCTGCAAATGGAAGGAAAGGTGATAAGGCAATAAAAGCTGCAATTCCTTTCCTGGTCATTTCTTCAAATAGGTCAGATGAGAGAGTGGACAAGCTATTCTTCAGGCTTGCAAATCTCCAGGCAGCAGGCCTGCTGTTTCAGAGGCAGAAAGTGAGCACAAAGTTTTAGGTAATTTTGCAGAAGGGAAGGATTCTGAATTTTGAAAACAGGATGCATCGCTTGCCGTCCAACCTTGCAGTGGCAACAAAGAAGCAACTTAGGGGAAGTAATTTTGCAAGGATCAGGCTCAGCGTGGAGGAAAGTTTCCGTGTTCTAGCTCTTTAAGCCCCAATCTGCATAAGAAAACTCCCAATCAAATTCTAAACAAAGTATCAGTTTTCTCTTCTGAGATCTAGGAGCGGAGACACACAAGAAATAATTCCTCTGTCCGTTTAGTGGTTCCCTGTGATGGGACCATGCTAGAACATGATTTAATAAACGATAAGATCTGAAAAATAATTTACATTCAGCCCCATTTACAACCTTCCCTTTGACCTTTCACCTACGTATTATGATAGACAGTTTTATTAAATGTGGAACAGGTGGCCCGATGGTCATAGAGAATGCAAGGTGACGAAAGTGTTTATGTCAGAAATACAGGTTCGGTGCTTTGGGGGCTTGTGTCCATTACTTGCAGGAAAGTGTGTCATCACACCTAATTTTTGTGTGCGATTGCGTACCAAGCCACAATTCACATTTCAATTGTGTTCTCTGTTGCCTCTATCAAAACCCACCCCCCACCCCGGAATAGAAAGAAAAGTCATTGATTTAGAGTTAGTTATGTGAGTTTCTCCTTCCAGATGTAGGAAGCATAATGCTGTCGTCTATTTCATTCCAGACACCTAATTATTATTGATCGCTTTATGACAGAAGTGTACTGTCCAGGGCACTGAAGAATGGAAATCTGAAATCCTGCCCAGAACAGCTGAATACCCCAGCTACCACCTGCTACCTAAAGGATAATAGGGCCCTTGTTCAACGTGTTTTGTGGTGCCAACTTAACGGAAATAAGCTCGCCTGCTTCACTACTTCTTTTTCTACCCGTGGTCACGTCAACGCTGCTGCAGTGAAGTTTAGATGGCAGAATTAAGATCGTACTTCTCCGATACTTCACAAATCAGAGAAAGACAGCAGCAGACCGGGAGTTTTTATTTGTCCTAATACCTACAGTCAGAACTAAAGTCAGCTAATAATTGGGAGCAGAGATTTTAAAAATTATAACTAAGCATAGTCATGTTAGATATCTACTCAGACAGGTAGGTTGCCTGAAAGGGACATTCCCGGGGGCCCCGCCCTTCCGTTGCCATGGTAACACTTACTCTGCCTTAGGAGCTACTCTACTTGTTTTCCATGTAGTACTTTAAGTAAATCTCAACACAGCTCTGCGAGGTTGGTACTATCACCTCCATTTTGCAGAAAAGCACAATGTTACGTAACTTGCCCAAAATGCAAAGCCAGACTCGAACCCAAGCCATGTGATTCCAGTGGGTAAACACTTAAACATGACATTATCCTGCCCATCTATGTCGTTAAAAGCCTGGATTATGCCTCCTAATTTGTCCAGCGTATCTACCAATGAACACATTTGTACAGATGGGCTCTAGTGTATACACAGAAAAACTAAAGATAACATTTTTTGCTATTTCCTGGGAAGAATTCTGTAGCTTGTAAACTATGACTGTTTGTGAAATTGTCTTATTAAGTTCAGCAGTTATTTACTTATTGAATGAGGTTTCATATACAAAGGCAAAACACACTGCCCTGCGCACGAAACTCATAAACCATGTGACTGTCATTATCACCACTCTCTGCTTCAGGAAAAAGTCACACTGGCCAGAGGAAGTACAGAGTCACGTGTAAATTTATAATTTCACACCCTTAAGATGCATATGCAGGTCTAGGAAGGTGCATATCTGCTACTTATGAGTTACTTCAGGTGGAGAGAATTATTTAGGAAAGAAACATGCAGATATGCTCATGGATTTTGATACATATATTGAAATATGGAGCTACATCTTTTATACCAAAGCAGAACAGAAATGCTTGTGAACAAGAAGCACATAATAATTGCTTGTAATTAAATAACAAAACCTTCCAAATCTAAGAAGCTCAAGCAATTTAGGAATGTCCCCTCCTATTCTGCCTACAAGACATTTCTTCATTTCTGCCTCAGTCTTCTCTTGCGTTGATGAGATGCTTCACCCAGAAACAGGGACTGGGTTTGGTTGGACTTCACTCAGGTGTTTGCCAACTAATGGCCATGATTTCCTAGAGCCTAAATGTCCATCAACTGATGAATAGATCAAGTAGATGTGGTTTATATATACACTGGAATACTACATGGCAATGAGAAAGAATGAAATCTGGCCATTTGTAGCATTGTGGATGGAACTCGAGGGTATTATGCTGAGTGAAATAAGTCAGGCAGAGACGGGGCGCCTGGGTGGCTCAGTTGGTTAAGCATCCGGCTTTGGCTCAGTTCATGATCTCACAGTTCGTGGGTTCGAGCCCCGCGTCAGGCTCTGTGCTGACAGCTCAGAGCCTGGAGCCTGCTTCGGATTCTGTGTGTCCCTCTCTCTCTGCCCCTCCCCTGCTCATGATCTGTCTTTCTCTGTCTTTCAAAAATAAATAATTGTTAAAAAAAATTTTTTTTTAAAGTCAGGCAGGGAAAGACAGATACCATATGTTTTCACTCATACGTGGAATAGGAAAAACTTAACAGAGGACGATCGGGGAGGGGGAGGGGAAAATAGTTAAGGAGAGGGAGGGAGGCAAACCATAAGAGACTCTTAAATACTGAGAACAAACTGAGGGTTAATGGGGTGGGGGAGAGGGGAAAAAAGGTGAAGGGCATGAAGGAGGGCACTTGTTGGGATGAGCACTGGATGTTATATGGAAACCAACTTGACAACAAATTATATTAAAAAAAACAAAAATCCCCAATATGTCCAAATAGCCATTATTTTCATTTTTTTTGAAAGATACAGAGACAACATGATTGGGAAAGGGGCAGAGAATCTCAAGCAGGCTCCACACTGTGAGCACAGAGCCCGATGCGGAGCTTGAACCCACAAAACTGCTTAACTAAGCCCCCCGTCCCCTCCCCATTATTTTCAAAGAGAAGTAATTATTAATTTTTATTATTAATTTTTAGGGGGAAAATCAATCCATTAGGGCCTGGATATTATCCTTGGGAAAAAAATCCTAGAATATTTAAATAGTATGGTTGGAAGTCACACATCTGTCCTAACAGCAATGGGAAAAACTGGAAAACACAACCACCACACACAAAAAAAAATTCATTAACATACGCAACAGAGAAGAAAGGTCTAGAAGAAAGTTCTAGAAGAAAGTCACTCAAAGCTTTCCTTGAGGCACTGCTTGTTCTTATGGAATGCCATCAGTCCTCACAGCTGTAACCAGGCAGGGAGACATGGTGGGTAGCGCTTTGCTCCCGTAAATGAATGTTCGGCCTTCTCTGTTCATCTTTTGTGACTGCCACTTTCGAGTTCTGTTCTGGTGGGCATTTCTGCACTTCTTCTGAAATAACTGTAGCCTGCACAGAGGAAGCTGACAAATGTACAATCCTGAATTCACAAATACAACTGGCAGAATTCACTTTCTTTCATTTGCTTGAGACTGTTTATGACATCACCAAGGGAACTCTGTTCCCAAGCCTGTCTGGCTGTTTCCCAGTCCCAGAGATTGAGTCCCAGGGATGGATGGATATGAGCAAAGGTCTGGGTCGAGGCAGCGACTGACTGAGAATGAGAATTCTGATTGTTTTGGTACCATCATAGCTTGAATGAGTGAGGAATGAGTATAGCTATAGGCACTGATGAGAACACAGCCGATCTCAGTGATGTTCAAAGGCAAGTGTCAATATCAAGCCATTGTCTTCCTTCCTGGCAAACCCATAAAAGGGGCCCTGCTGGCCTCATCATCAGGTTAATAGAAAATCTTGTCCAAGGACGGACCTATGCAATATTACAGGAACAAATGATGAAAACAGAACAACTGGATTTGATTTCTTTTCCTTATTAAAATACGCTGTCACCTGACAGATCTAACTAAATAAATGAACTGTTGTGAAGCCATGAAGACGGAATCTGAATAGAAATGGTCTGGACTCTGTCATATGATGTGTCAAAGCTATGAGCTCAGTGAGGCCATCAGCTTCGCATCTTCAAAAAGTGACGGGGTGCCTGGGTGGCTCAGTCGGTTATGCCTCCTACTTCGGCTCAGGTCATAACCTTGCGGTTCATGAGTTCAAGCCCCAAGTGGGGCTCCGTGCTGACAACTCAAAGCCTGGACCCTGCTTCTGATTCTGTGCTTCCCTCTCTCTCTGCCCCTCCCCTGCTCACGTTCTCTCTCTCTCCTTCTCCCTTAAATGTAAATAAAAACATTTAAAAGAAACCCAGTGGTATATACACACAATATAAAATATGGTATCTCTGCCACTTCTATGTGTACAGTTCGGTAGTGTTACGCATATTGACATTGTTGTACAACAGATCTCCAGAACTTTTTTCATCTTGTACAAGTGAGATTCCATAGCCGTTAAACAACTCCCCATTCCTCTCTGTCCCCAGCCCTTGGCAACCACCATTCTGCTAGAATCTGACTCGTCTGTGTATCTCATACAAGTGGAATCATATCATATTCATCTTTTTTGTGACTTATTTCACTTAGCATGATGTCATCAAGGTTTATCTATGTTGTAGAATATGACAAAATAATTTCCTTCCTTTTTGAGGCTGACTAATATTCCATTGTATGGATATACCACATTTTTAAAATGTTTTATTTTATATTTGAGAAAGAGAGAGAAAGCACGCGTGAGTGGGGAAGGAGGAGGAGCAGAGAGACAGAGACAGAGTCCGAAGCAGGCTCCAGGCTCTGAGCTGTCAGCGCAGAGCCCAATGGGGGGCTTGAACTCATGAGCAGTGAGATCATGACCTCAGCCGAAGTCGGACTCTCAAGCGACTGAGCCACCCAGGAGTGCTCCCCATTTACTTTATCCAGTCATCTTTTCGTGGACACTTAGGTTGCTTCTACCGCATGGCTACTGTGAACAGTGCTATAAACATGGAAGTGCCCATGGCTCTTTGAGATCCTGCTTCAATTTTTTCGGATCTATGCCAGATGTGTGATCGCTGGATCACACGGTTATTTTACTTTTAATTTTTTGAGGAACTGCCATACTGTTTTCCACAGTGGCTACACTATCTTACATTCCCACCAATGGCACACAAGGGTTCCAATTTCTCCACATAAAAAAAAAAATGTTTATTTATGCTCTAAGAGAGAGCATGCAAGCAGAGGAGGGACAACAAGATAGGAGGACAGAGAATCCCAAGCAGGCTTTGCGCTGTCAGCACAGAGCCCAATGCGGGGCTCGAACTCACAAACTGTGAGATCATGACCTGAGCTAAAGTCAAGAGTCAGATGCTTAACCAACTGAGCCACCCAGGTGCCCTTTTCCCATTCTTGTAACAGTTGTCAGTTTCTGGGTTGTGTTTTCTTTTTCTTCTCTCTCTCTCTTTTTGATAATAGCCATCCTAATGGGTGTGAGGTGATGAGCCTGGTTTTAAGCTGTCAAAACTGAGAGAGGGAAAATTACAAGAATCCAGGGATATGATATTTGGCCATGAGCTTAAATGCTTGTAAAAGTTGCTGTTTCTTCACCTAAGGACATAGAAATCCTATCAGAAACTAAAGACCTTCTTTGACCCTTTGGGATTAAAAGACTTGATTTCCTTTTAGAGGAAAACTGAGGATGAACTTTATTTATGGAAAGGATGAATCAGGTAAGAGAAAAGGTTCTGTTTTTTTTTTCAGAGGAACATTTGCTATTGTAGCTGTTTTTACTTTCAAAATACACATTTATCCATACAATTTCTCCACAATTAAGGAACAACTGCAACTTCACCGAGAATATCTGTATCCACTCTGTGTGAAGGTCTTTCATTCTGTGAGTCAAAGCTCCGTGTCTGGGAGGAAACTGGCTGCCTGGTATGCACTTGGTCTCTGTCTTGAAGCTTTGCTGGGGCTTGACGGGACTGTGTCCATTCAAGTTGAATCTCTCAGATGATAATTTGGGAAGTTGGGGGGCTATAATGGAGTTCCAAAGTATTAGTCTGGATTCTGTAAGCCTTCAGCTCCATGTTTCAAACAGACAGAAAACATATTTATAATGAAAAAAAGAATCCATCCATAATATGTAGCACAGGTGTTGGCGAACTTTTTCTGCAAAGGAAAAGACACACACAGGCTCTGTGGAAACCACTCAGCTTCACTGTAGCAGCTACGGACGGTGCACAAATAAATGATTATGGCTGTGTTCCAATAAAACTTTATTTAAAAAACAGGCTAGAAGATGAATTTGGCCTATACATTGGGGTTTGCTGACCCCTGTTGTAGAATATCCAAGGGAAACAACTTTAAAAATTAGAGTTTTCTCACAGGTTAAAGGAAGAGGAAGCAATCTTCAACTTCTGTGGCAAAAGGGAAGGGAGGGAGGGAGAGAGGGAGGAAGGGAGGGAGGGGAAGAGGGAGAGAGAAAAAGACAAGCGGCAAAGTAAACCTCCTTGATGTGATTTCTTTAAAAACTAAATATAAAATTGTGGCTTTCATGTAAAAAAATTGCATTTAATAACCTAGGGTCATGTTCACACTTTGGATCCTTAATCTTAAAAAAGGCTTATGATAGGTGAAAATCAGCATAATCTTAAAATCCTAACTTGACTTTATGAAGTCCCCTGTAGGGACTGCAATCATGCACTTGAATCTTCAGACCTTTATCTGAGTTTCTGCTGTGTATTTTCCTGACTCTGAGTACCCGTCCACCTACATATATTCAGATAACTTTCTTTTTATTTTTATGTCTTTATTCTTTATTTTGAGAGACAAAGACAGAGAGTGAGCAGGGAAGGGGCAGAGAGAGAGAGAGGGAGACACAGAATCCGAAGCAGGCTCCAGGCTCTGAGTTGTCAGCACAGAGCCCGATGCGAGGCTCGAACTCACGAACTATGAGATCATGACCTGAGCCGAAGTCAGATGTTTGACTGAGCTACCCAGGTGTCCCTATATATTCAGGTAACTTTCTGTTCCTTTTGCATTCTTCTAGTGATATAAACACCCACTTTCCTAAATTAAATTCTTTTCTGCACTGAACTAGAGTTATGCCCTCGCCATGATAGTCAGGTTGGGTGGGAGAGAGTTTGCTTTGGGCAGGCGGTCGGTCGGATGGGGAGGTGGTATCAACTTGTGAATGAGCTGGGGTATCCAAGTAAAACCAACTGATGGTCAACCAAATATATGTAATTGGAGAAGTGACAAGGAATCAGAAGCAAAGAGACAACCAGAGTTCAGGACACAACCAAGGGAGGGAAGGGACTTCCTAGGGAATTGAAATTAGATGAGAAGCAACAGGAGAGGAATCACTGAGCCTTAGAGACAAGCACGGTGATGGGGCGGGAGGAAAAATACTCACCAGTATTTTTGTGAACAAACAAAGCTGCCGGAAAGTGGGCTTTAACAAATTCTAGGTGTTCTGAACATTCTATGTGATGAATAGAACTGCCCTGTTGCCCAGAATTGATTCCATTTCACACCAAGTTGTGGACCATTGTTTGAATAACACCATTAGTGGGCTTTATGCTGCCCTTTGTATGCAAAGTATAATTTTTACCTTTTTAAATGTTCATTTCAAAGTTACTGTCATTTCCTGGGGCGCCTGGGTGGCTCAGTTGGTTAAGCATCTGACTTCGGCTCAGGTCATGATCTCACGGTTCGTGGGTTCGAGCCCCGCATTGGGCTCTGTGCTGACAGCTCAGAGCCTGAAGCCTGCTTCGTATTCTGTGTCCCCCTCTCTCTCTGCCCCTCCCCCACTCACACTCTGTCTCTCTCAAAATAAAGACATTAAAAAAATTTTTAAAAAAAAGTTACTATCATTTCCTAACTCACACAGCTGAGGAAAGGCATTTTAATTTTCCAAGTAAAGAAATGACACGCTTAAATCCTATATGGATACTTCATTTATACACACTGCCTACAACTGACTTAGAGAATTTTTCCGTTCTACTACCAAGACCCCGAAGAAATGGATTCGTCAAGGAAAAAGGGATTAAAACAGATCCAAGTCTCAGCTTACAAATTAGGGCTGGGAATTTCCCAGGACTGGTTTCATTTAAAGCATACAGGTATCCCTCGCTTTTTTAAGACTTCGCATTACGCCGCTTCGCATTTAGGAAGGACCTACGTTGGTGCCTGTTTTTGTTAACTGAGAGAATGCGATGACAGTTTTCACTCATACCAAAGAAAAAGAAAAAAGAAAAAAAGAAAAGAAAGTCAAAAGCGAAAACAGCATTTAGCCTCTGTTTTGCTAAAAGTCCTTATACAGGCAATGCTCACCCTGAGCAGTGAGAGTGGCGCCACCAAGGTCCTTCCCTGGAACCACACCCAGCATCTCAGCATCCAGCTGCCAGAGCTTTAATTATGTGTACGTGGGTGTCCTATATTTATTTTTGTGCATCCGTCAGCAAGGTGTATCCTGAGGTATCATAAAAGCTTAAAGAGGCTATTTTTGGGGTCCAGGAATGCCCAAAGATGTTAATATATAAATTAATGGTACAGATGACTTTTGAAACATATGGGTTTGAACTGTACTGGTCTGTTCACCGTCCAGCACTGTCAATGTATTTTCTCTTCCTCAGGATTTTCTCAAGCACATCCTTTCCTCTAGCTCTTTCTATTATGAGAGTACAGTTTATGCGGGGCGCCTGGGTGGCTCAGTCGGTTGAGCGTCCGACTTTGGCTCAGGTCATGATCTCATGGTTAGTGGGTTTGAGCCCTGCGTCAGGCTCTGTGCTGACCGCTCGAAGGCGGGAGCCTGCTTCGGATTCCATGTCTCCTTCTCTCTCTGCCCCTCCGCCACTTGTGCTCTGTCTCTCAAAAATAAATACATGTAAAAAAAATAAAAAAGAATACAGTTTATGATATACATAATACACAAAATAGGTGTTAATCAACTGTTTTTGTTACTTGTAGGACTCCTAGTCAAGAGCAGGCTATTTGTAGTTAAGTTTTGGGGGAGTTGAAAGTTTTATGTGGATTTTTTACTACTATGCAGGGGGCTGGGGTCAGTGCCCCTAACCCCCCTGTTGTTCAAGGGTCCACTGTAAGTACATCCTTGCTTTATGCCATTTCAGTTTGCAAAAGGCTTCATGGGAATGCTCTACTTTCAGAGAGCAGGGCAGGGGTGGGGTGGGGGGGAACCTATACCAGGCTCTGCTAATTCAGAATACACCTAAAAGGTTATTTTAAAATGCACCTGTCTAAAAGTACAGGTTGGATGAACTTTCTAATGAGGTCATTAAACGACCTCCAAGCCTCACATTACCAGTTAATGAGAAAGTTCAGTTAAAACTTTAATTTGCCTCAGTAGAATTGCAGGATTTATACTGGGCTCACGGTGGCTCAACAAAAAAATATGCAAGAAAAATAAAAGTCCTTCAGATTGTGAGCTGAAGCTAAACGATGAAGTCTTCCATGTCGGTGTCATTTTCAACCCCCAATTCAAAGAAACCACACTGGAAGAGCCGGTGATCCAATTAAGAGTATGATTCTGAAGCTGAGTTAATAGGGTTTCTTTATGGTGCTGTATTTAAAATGAGAGGGACTTCACTTTTACTAATGACTTGAAATACACTCAACAATTGTTGTCCTCCATATGACTCCAGGAATTACTTTCAAATATTTTTCAGGGCTTTAAGTCACCACAGCATTCACTTACCTAAATTGCAGCTCAAGTTTCTAGCTGGCTAGCAAGAAGCCAGAAAAGCAAGGCAGCCGACAGAATGGATGGCATAAATCCATGCATTAAAACTCATGCAGTGAATCATTTTGAGACCTCCCCAAACTCCCACACCTAGCTTCGTTTAATTGTACTTACAATTGAAATGGGTTTGGCAGTCTGGTTTCCTAGCTCCTTCCAGATTAGAAGTATAAATTACGAAGCAAGAGGCAGGCGGGTGAAGTCGTCGCTTACAGAAATGGAGATGGGGGAGGGGATTTTAAAGAAAAAGGACTAAATCGTCCTATGCCTTTTATTAGCCCCTGTGAGCATCATCATTCAGTGCATGGCATGGTAAGAAATGTTTTAATAAGAACCCTGAAGCATCAAGAAAACATAAAATTAGGTTTACTTTAAGGAGAAATGGGAAAGCATGTATATTCAAGAGACTTCTATGGAGATTGATTTTAAAAAATCTTTAAGGCATTTAGAAGAGATCATCTTTTGGTAAAATCACTCATACAGAACACCTAATTTCCTAATGCTTAATGAAGCATTATGATATTTCCATAATGATGTAAGCTGACATAAATCACTCGGAGACATGATTATCTATAGAGCTATAACACTGTGTGCTAATGCCTGATTAAAAATATCAATCAAAGAAATTAACAATTTAATAAAGGTATATTGAGGTTACTGTTTTGTAAGCACGTCAACAGCTAACATGTATTTTCAAAGTCCAGAATAACTTTCATAGTAAGGAAGCCAGAAGACAGTTTTAATTCCATAACATAATGTCCAGCGAGCCTAAATTCATTTAAATCTACATTTCTGAGGCCAGTGGCAGTTAAAATTTCCAGCAGCTGTCAACTAAAGCCATCTATCTTTTACAGAGTGAGAGAGTAAGAGTCTCTAACTATGAGTAATGTCGTCTTCGGTCAAACATAACAGAACGCACATATGGCCCCAAATAAGCCAGCCGTACTTTGTATAAACCACTCAGTGTCAAGACAGGAAAAAAATGCCATAGGGTTCAAGTATAATGAATCATCTATACACAATACATCAGATATACAGCTGTGTTTATATTTTCCTACACATAAGCCACTTTACATTCCTTCTGGAAGTTATAAGTATAATATATAGGTCTATATGGAAACACATCCAAGAGCTATGGAATCAATTATTTTACGGATGGACAAGACGAAAAGGATTTTCTATTCCAACCTTCTAAGAAACGGAGACTGAGAGGTTCCCATGAAGTATGTGCTCAAGGTTGACACTTAGCAACGAAGACTGAAAGCCAAACTCCAGGACACTTCCAACCACACCAAGAATCGACCTCAGGAAGGTCAGATACATAGTAACACCTGCACTTCCGTCCAATCTTCTTCTTCTCCCAAAACAACTGATAGGCATTTCAGATGGAACTTATATTGAGGAATCACGTAGGACGAGTGGGAACGCAAGAAGGAACTAACCAATGGCTAATAGTTAAAACTCTCTACATAGTCAATTTCTGCCAAATTTTAAAAAGCTTCCTAACCGATGATTTACATCTACAGCCAACTTCCATATGTTTCTATAGAAATAGTGCCAAGTGCTTACACTGTAGAGAGTATTTTACGAATACATTATTTTATGCCCCCACAGTAGCACCTGCTAACAGAAAGGGCAAATAAGAATATTAAAGCACTCCTCCTCTAAATCGAATGGGCATCCAGAAAAACAGGTTGAATGTGTAAAGCTTTGACAACTGGTTAAAAGCAGAGAACCTGGAGTCTGACAGATCTGACCTAAAACTCCATTTCCACCATTACTAACTAGCTGTGTGACGTTGGACAAGTTATGGGTCTCTCTGAGCCTCAGTTTTCCTGTTTATAGTTTAGAAAAACTGATGTTTGACACACAGGATGGTTGTAATGTTTAAAAGAGCACAAATGGACACTCAACATGGTGGACATTTAGTTTGGATACTGTGACAGGTCACACTTCTTGATTCTAGGGCTAAGAGGCTGTTCAAGGCCATTCCACGCTGTAGTGGGAGGTCCTCCAACTCTTTGTATAAACCAGCTGCCCATTCTCTGGACAGGAGAGGTTTGCCCAGCGTTCAGCAAACTTCTATTAGCAGAGTATTGTAGGGGCATCGGTGGTTACTTTCTTTCTCACACATTTAAAGAAGTGAGTAAATTCCTTCTCCTTCATTCCCTCTTTTCCTTTCTCTTTTTTTCTTTCCCTCCACAACATTCAGTATTTGGTACTTACTAGATACTAGATACACTGGTATTTATTTTTCCTTTTTTTTATTTAAAAATTTTCTAATGTTTATTTTTGACAGAGAAAAAGAGAGAGCACGAAAGCAAGCAGGGGAGGGGCAGAGAGAGAGAGAGGGAGACACAGAATCTGAAGCAGGGTCCAGGCTCTGAACTGTCAGCATAGAGCCTGACGCAGGGCTCGAACTCAGGAGCCATGAGATCATGACCTAAGCCAAGGTCAGATGCTCAACCAACTGAGCCACCCAGGCACCCTGACGCTTGTTTCTTAAACACAAAGGTAAAAAAGTATCCTCACGAATTAGTAGAGTAAGATAATTTTTTTAACTAAGATAATTTCTAATTCACATTCTCTCGCTCTTTCCCATACACACAACTAATTCAGTCTTATTATCTAGCTACTTTCATGCCTTTTTTTCTTCTTACATGGTTATCTGGTGGTCTAAATCCCAAGAAGGAAATACTATTTGAATAAGAAATGCTTTTAAATATTATTAAATTCTTCATATTAAACATTAACTGGACACAGATACACAGGGGGGACATTTCCGAGAAATATCTTCGTATGAAAGTCATTTATTTAACCTGGACTATCTTCAACACAGTATTTTTTAAAACATAACAACTACACCTCTAAATACTGGGAATTTCTCCTTTAAATCCTTTACGACAGAGTAAAATTGTTATGGAGTTTTAGGAGTGACAGGTTTCTCCCCTGTTAAAGGGAGGTACAAAATAAAGTCTTACGAGTAGCAATTATGTTATTTTTCATTAAGTTTCTTGCACCGACAGTACCGTTGAAAATTACTGAAAGGTAAACCAGAAAAAACTAAAAAAGCTGCTGACCTTGAAGATAAAATCAAGTTATAAAAACCACTGTAGTAAAGACTGCCACTCTTCATTAGTTACAGTCTAAGAACACAAATAAAAATTGGAGCAAAGCGAGACCCTAAGAATCTTCAAGATTTCTCCTAAAATAACAAGTAGAGCAGGAAGCAATTATAGTCAATTCTCATTATTTATGGTAGTTAGGTTCTAGAACATCAGTACGAACAGTGGATTTGTGAACTGACCCATTACTCTTAGGGGAAATACAGGGCCAGTTTCCTACAAACCTCTGGTCACATTTTTGTCAACTGATCAACGCATAATTTTGTTTCATGTGTGCTTCTGTTTTGGTTTGTTTTTTCCAGCTTTACTGAGGTATATATAATGGGCCAATAAAACTGTAAGATATGTAACGAGTACAACATGAGTGTTTGGTACATGTAGACATAGTCAAAGAATCCTCCCCTCCCCATCGATTTAAGGAATACATCCATTCTCTCACATATTTAAATTTTTTTAACGTTTATTTATTTTTGAGAGAGAGAGAGAGAGAGAGAGAGTGTGAGCGAGGAAGGGGCAGAGAGAGAAAGAGACACAGAATCAGAAGCAGGCTTCAGGCTCCGAGCTGTCAGTACAGAGCCCAACGCGGGGCTTGAACCCACAAACCGTGAGATCATGACCCTGAGCTGAAGTCGGCCGCTTAACCGACTGAGCCACCCAGGCGCCCCCATTCTCTCACATATTTAATACCTGTCGCTGACTCATGAGCCTTGAACTCATGGCCAACAGCACGGTAACTCATGCCTGAATGGGGTTACTAACACATGCATTTCCTCCATAGGCACATCCCAGCCTTCCTGCACTTACGAACACCAGATAGAGCTCCGTCACGATGCTGGGAGGCCATTTGAAACAGAGAAATCACCAATAAAAAGCAACGAAGCACAAAAAACATGGCCAAAATAGACTGCAGAAAGGACACTTATTTATCATACGAGCTGAAACAAGAACGCAGATTACAGCCCTGTTTAACCTCAGTTGGGAACATGCATTTTGAGGGACACAAACTCTTTGCTGCTCTGCACACGTCAGCAAATGGCTGCAGAAGGTCCGCAAGTACTGACTTTGGGGTTACAAATTACCAGTACATTTTGGCGAGTAGGTGAATTCCCAAATACAGAATTCTAATAACGATCGACTCGATTCTTAGGACAGATGAAGCCCCAACAGGGTGGCAATCCAATCGCCACAGTGCCTTAAATACAGTGCCTGATCACAGGAATAGGATGTGGAAGGAGTGAAGCCTCTTTGGTAAGATCAGGCCCAAATCTACACCCACGTGAACACGAACACATGGAGTCTCCGACACAGACGCAAGTTAGTCACTCACCAGCAGAGGGCGCTACACTTGCGCAGAAATATGGGGTTCGTGCTATGGTGCCAAGGGTGCAGAAAAGGAAGAATGAGCACAGGACCCGTGACTTATCCAGTACATGTTCTCACCTGGCACAAAGGAAATTCTTTGGGCGGACGCCTGGGTGGCTCAGTTAAGCCTCCAACTTTTGATTCTGGCTCAGGTCATGATCTCATGGTTCATGAGATTGAGCCCCACGTAGGGCTCTGCGCTCACAGTGTGGAGCCTGCTTTGGATCCTGTCTCCCTTTTTCTGCCCCTCCCCCACTCATGTTTTTTCTCTCTCTCTCAAAAATAAATGTGTTTAAAAATTTTTTTAAAAAAAGGAAATGCCTCAGGAACGGTCTAGCCATTGTAAAACTTAATACCACTGCTTCAGTAAAAATTCTAGAGGTCAGAACCTCTAGGAAAACAAAGTCAAACTCTCAGTTGTCGAGTATGGTAGCCTCTACCCACCTGTGATGATTTAGACTTAGGTTCATTAAAATGAAATAGAAATAAACATTCAGCCATACTAGCCACATTTCGAGGGCTCAGTAGCCACATGTGGCTAGAGCCACTGTACTGACTGATACAGAGAGCAGTGGGCAGTTTGTCACATGAGGGGCATCACACAGAGACCCCTCTGTCCTGTGGAGGATCCAGACTGTCCCTAGCTAAGAGTCCTCTAGTCTCTTGCCTGGACAACACAAGCCCTGACTGTCAGCATTCCCAGCACGTAGGGGAGGAGATGGGTCTCATCCCAGCTTAACATGAGGCCACGCAGCATCTATTAGGGTGGCCTGCTACCCCAGTAGGCATGGTCCATGTGGCCAAACTCATGCTGGCTCAACCTCCACAGAGATTAAAGCTCCATTTCTTTCACCAGGGTTGGGGAGAGGCAGGTGCTGCTGTGTACGGGGGTAAATGAGGAGATCCAGGGATCCAACTGCTTCTTGCAAGCTCTTTCAAAGAATCCACCTTTCCCAGGCCCACCTGTACGCCTGTCTTTAGCGTTACCTAAAGCCTCCAGCTCCTGAACCTTTCTGGGCTTCTGCAGCATGGACGGTCTGGCCCGTGGCTTCCCTTCATTTCCGCTTTTCTCTGGTCCACTCAGCCCACTCATCTGCTTTCCAGCTTTGAAGGTTGGCTGACTTTTCTCTCTGCTATTGTCTTCCCTGGTCCATGCCCCTTTAACACCATTTACCAGTGTCTCAGGAAAGCATGGTGACAAAGTTCACTCCACCAGGTCTCCTGGATACCCTTCACTTGGATTTCAAGGCTTGTCATGGACCGAACGTTTACTCTTGTGTCATCCCAAATTCCTATGCTGAAGCTCTACCCACCCCCAGTGTGATGGTATTTGGAGATGGGGCCTTGGGGAGGTAATTAGGTTTAGATGAGGTCATGAGGGTGGAGATCCCCATTATGGGATTACTGTCCTTATAAGAAGAGGCACCAGCGGGGCGCCTGCGTGGCTCAGTCGCTTAAGCTTCCAACTTCGGCTCAGGTCATGATCTAACGGTTTGTGGGTTTGAGCCCCACATCGGGCTCTGTGCTGACAGCTCAGAGCCTGGAGCCTGCTTCGGATTCTGTGTCTCCCTCTCTCTCTGCCCCTCTCCCACTCATGCTCTGTCTGTCTCTGTCTCAAAAATAAATAAACATTAAAAAAAATTTAAAAATAAGAAGAGGCACCAAGAGCTCCTTTCTCTCCATCATGTGAGGACACACCAAGAAGGTGGCCATTGACATGCCAGGAAGAGAGCCCTCACCAGACCCAACCATGTTGGCGCTCTGATCTTAGGCTTCCAGCTTCCAGAATTGTGAGAAAATACATTTGTGGTTTGTTTGTTTTTAGTTTTTGAGGGGGGAGGAATAAGTGGGAGAGGGGCAGCGTGAGACGGGGACAGAGGATCGAAAGCAGGCTCCACAATGACAGCAGGGAGCCCGATGCGGGGCTTGAACTCATGAACCGTGAGATGATGACCTAAGCCGCACTCAGCCGACTGAGCCACTCAGGCACCCCTAAATTTCTGTGTTTTTAAGACACCCAGTCTGTTGTATTTTGTTATGGCCACCCAAGCTGATTGATACAAATTCTCGTCTTTTATCAAAAGGCCTTTATAGGTATAAATGACACAATGTGACTTGGAATAAAATCAATGTGGAAGTGTCTAAACAGCCAGAATGCCCACAGGTAGCAGGCTAACGCTGAACTATAAACTGATCAAGTGACTGAGTCGTAATGAGCCTACACGAATGCACGCTTGAACGCTCTCAAATGGTTTCATTTTATAGGGAGCACACTTATGTAATTATCTTAGTGACTCATTTAAGAAAATAAATGGAAACAGATATTGCAACTGCTTTTAATGACCTGAACCCCAGGGAACCCCATGGTCTGAGAATACCACTGGTAGGAGAAGTCAAGCTGTGTGTTTCTTCCCAGTTGGCTGGAGCGGCAGCCAGCCCCAGCATCCGCACCTCAAGGTCCCCGTGGTACAGTAGGGAGCGGAAACACCGGGGAGAGAGACATGTGCCCAGGGGATGCATCACTGGTCATGAACGAGCTCTCCGTGGTTCGACACCCCTAGATCCCTTGGATCTCTCTGATGAGGGTCTTACTCAGCCTTTTGGACACTGGGGGCATTCTGTCTCCTCGGGTGATCTGCATACAGAAGGACCTATATCCCCCTCCCGAAATCCAAATGGCGACCTCTCTCACCTCTTCGAGACTTGGACTATCTGACCTCAGGTCAGAATTTGCTTCCTTCATCTGCAAACCAGCAACTGGCACCACAGCCTCTCAGCCTCTCGGCACTGTCTGAGCCCCCAGTCCCTGCCTTCAGACCACAGGCTACTATGATGGCCCGAATGCAAGTGCCATCTCCCTGACTGGGGACACGGGGAACAAAAGGGGTGTGATTGGGCCAGCATTTGTAGCACCCAATTCATAATTGTTTTTTGACTTCGTTAATTGTTTTGGTGTTGTTTTGTGTCTTTTAGAGGAATGCTTACAGACACTGGTACTCTGGTCAACAACATCAAAACATCCTACCCACTCCATCCTCCCTCAAATTAGCAAGACAGACAGATGGCTGCCAGTTTGATGGAGGATATTAATGACTTTCATTCCCTGCCTCCCCACCCCAGCAGAGATGGCTGCAGGATTTAAATTTAAGACCTTCCAGTTCTCAGGGCGCCCGGGTGGCTGAGCTGGTTAAGCGTCTGACTTTTGATCTCACCTCAGGTCATGATCTCATGGTTCATGGGATTGAGCCCCACGTGGGGTGCTGTGCTAACAGTGCGGAACCTGTTTGGGATTCTCTCTCTCCCTCTCTCTCCCTCTCTCTCCCTCTGCCCTCCCCTGCTCTCACTCTCTCAAAATTAATTAACTTAAAAGAGAGAGAGAGAGAGAGAGACCTTCCAGCTCTCATTTTAAAAGACACACACCCATTACAAGCCTTTCCACATTCAACGCTTTGCACTTGGGTGAGAGAAAGGGACAATCTGTTAAGCCTCTCTCTTCCTCTTCTTGACCCCCATTTATATTCCTGTGACAACCCCACTTAGTGCTCACTTTCCTTCCAATAGTAAAAATAGGCAGATGTGGATTCTCTCACCATCTTGAAAATGTTCCCATTTTAAAAGAAGCCAATGTTCCCATGGGAGCACAGCGGTAACCTGGCCACTCAGAGCAGAGAATGCCAATAAAAGTCTCTTGCAAACCATCATCCCCACCCGGGAGCTGGACCCAGGCAGACCTAGCTTTAGGTGAAATTAAATTAGAAATGTTTGTCTTCAGCATCTAAATAACTTATTCTTTCACATTTTGGGGACCCTTTTCCCCTTCCAAGTTCTGGGGAGCCACGCTCCGTGGGAAATTTGCTAAGTTCTTGATCTTCCTTTATGTTAGTTCTTCAAAATTCATGCCATGAACCATTTCCTGAGAGGCCCAAGCTCTGTCTCTGGCTGTTAAGAAGACAGCTAATTACACAAAATGACACAAACCAAAAACACCCCATACGCGCTACTGTCCAGGGGCTATTTACACGGTACTGTGTCAACTCACAGCCCACCCTTGTTCGTTTTTTAAAAAAACTAAAGACAATGACCTTGACTGACGGAGTCAATCTAGTGGTGGATCAGTGGCCCTAAAATCCTATCACATGCTCTGTAGGCAAGAGTTCTATACAGTATCTTCCAACTTCCAACAGTTTAATTCTCCTTAAAAATGAAAGAAAACAACAGGAAAGGTTTTAGGTATTTGAAAGTAGAGAGATTAGTACAAGGAAGTACTACCTGCTCATCTTCCCTTTTCAATAACCATCACTGTAATTCTTGCAACCCTGATAAGTCAGTGAGCACGTCTTAGAGTCAAGTCCTGTATTTGGGTAGAATTGGCATGTAGGTAGTTTGACACTTGAGGATGTCTTAACCTGCAAGGCAGTACTCATGTGCCCACGTATTTTTAAAGCTTCATTTCGAGGACACTTACAAAGCTCATCTCTGATCAGGTGCGGAGGAAGTTTCCCATACTTCAGGACAACTATACTTCATATAACTACATAGAGAAGCTGAAGATGTAGTTGGGGGGTTAATCAGTAAGCCTAACTAAAAACTCACGAAAACACAAAACACCTAGACGTAAAAAATAAAATCCTTATGTAGTGAAACGCTCAAAAGTGAATTTTTTAAAGCGATTTCATTATTGGATTGTTTGCTCTTTAGAAAGTGCTGCCAAATAGGGGCGCCTGGGTGGCTTAGCTGGTTAAGTGTCTGACTTTGGCTCAGGTCATGATCTCGTGGCTCGTGAGTTCGAGCCCAGCGTTGGTGTCTGTGCTCACAGCTCAGAGCCGGGTTCTTTGTCTCCCCTTCTCTCTGCGTTCCCCCCACTCCCCCTGCTCCCTCCCTGCTCATGCTCTGTCTCTCTTTCAAAAATAAATAAGCGTTAAAAAAAAAGAAAGAAAAAAAAAGAAAGTGGGGGCAAATATGCCAACATGGAGGTGAATTCTTAGTGAAGGCTGGTGGCCGCGGGGTTTAGGAACAGATTGCTTCTGTATCACACGGAGGCAAATGTACAGCCTCAACACACGGTGTATCTTTCCTAACACCGCGTGCAGCTTTTCTTACGAGACTCAGTATGTGGATATATACATGTT
>CM053577.1:127845643-127932468 GCA_028646485.1 Cryptoprocta ferox | reverse complement strand
AAAGAAAAAAAAAGAAAGTGGGGGCAAATATGCCAACATGGAGGTGAATTCTTAGTGAAGGCTGGTGGCCGCGGGGTTTAGGAACAGATTGCTTCTGTATCACACGGAGGCAAATGTACAGCCTCAACACACGGTGTATCTTTCCTAACACCGCGTGCAGCTTTTCTTACGAGACTCAGTATGTGGATATATACATGTTTATATATGGACATACACACATGCATAGAGGTGCACAAATCCATGTATTTAAAGCCCATGATAGTCCTGAACTTCACATTGTAGGACATACACCTGAACGCAGTCTCTCCTGCATCCCTCATCAATCTGCCGTGAAATCTTGTTTATCTGACCTCAGTCACTTCTTACACAGCCCTGCTTCCCACATGGGCTACCGCGGCCCCGGTTACAACCCTTTTCAAGCCCTGTCTTGATGGAAAGAGGCATCTGATGGCTCATCCTGCTGCCAATGTCACCAGTACCCACCTATCCTTCACACTGCTGTCTGAGTTATTTTCTAGAAACCATATCAGATCACAGAAAATGTACCCTGAGCTCCTTTCGAGGCTCCCCATTATTTACAAAATGAATTGAATGCCATTCACCAAATTGGCATATTAGGTCCTATGCCACCGAGCTTCAATTTATAATATTATAATAGCCATTTTAGTAGCTACTAGTTAGCTGTATTATAATATAAATTGTAATTATATTATACAGATGTTATATATAGTATTATATATACTTAGGTAATTATTACCCATTACATGAGCACTAATATAAGAGGTATAATCTATAATAAGCTTACTACACAAGAATCCTATGAAGGAGGTATTATTATTTCCATTTTACTGAGGAAAAAGGAAGCACAGAGTAATTAAGTAACCTTCCCCAGATGGCCCAGATGTTAGGTAACAGAATCGGGAGGTGAGCCCCGGGAAGACTGGCTCTGGAGTCAGTGCCCCTGACCACTGTGAGCTACACCGTGTCCCCCACCAGGCCCCCTCTGGGCGCCCCCACCCCAATCCCACCAGCACTGTGGCTGTCCCCTCTGAGCTCTCTGGGCTTCACCGGAAGCCTGGAAATCATCTATCTTGAACAAGTAGACACTCTTCCCCCAGGGCTGCCCAAGGTCTATGGTCACATCACCCCGCACCCCTTCCTCTGGGCAGCCCTGCCTCCACTATGTACTTATCTGGTTCTGCCTTGGGTTGCGGGGAGCTGCAGAGCTGCCTATATGTACCCCAGACTGTACCCTCTTTAGATTAGAAAGCACTTGTCCTTTCCCACCCCGAGGGCTGGCGGGACAGTGTTCAACCACCTGTCGCTCGTCTGAATTACAAAAATGTGAAGGGGGAGGGGCACCTGGGTGGCTCAGTCGGTTAAGGGTCCGACTTTGGCTCAGGTCATGCATGATCTCATGGTTCGTGAGTCTGAGCCCCCCATTAGGCTGTCTGCTGTCAGCACAGAGCCAACTTGGGATCCCCTGTCCCCCTCTCTTTCTGCCCCTCCCCTGCTCATACTCACTCACTCTCGCTCTCTCTCAAAAATAAAAGAGAACATTAAAAAAATGTGAAGGGGTATGGTGACACCAGTGCCACAATGCTGGGTAATTTTCTCCAAAAGAGGCGAACAGATTATTTATTTATGTATTTTATTTATTTATTTTGAGACAGAACGCAGGGGAGGGGCAGAGAGACAGAATCCCAAGCAGGCTCTGCAATGTCAGCACAGCCCAATGCGGGGCCATGAATGGTGAGATCATGACCTGAGCTGAAATCAAGAGTCGGATGCTTATTAACTGACCACCCAGGCGCCCCTATGAACAGATACTTTAAAATGACATCAGTAACAAGGACTGCATGAGTCCTGATAGACTCAAATCCTTTCCACAGACCCTGATTGTCCCCCACATGACTTGGTGGTGGCGGGAAGGACATGAAAGGTGGCATGTTCTCGGCTGGATCGCCGTCCTTGTGTGGCAGGGCTAAATGGCGTACAGGAACACAGCAGCCTAAAGGAGAAGAAACAAGATCCTGTGCTCAATGGCTCGAATGAACACAGGAAATCAATGTTCCCCTACCTTGTGCCTCCTTCAAATTGCCATACTGTCAGGACAGAAGCAGGCCAGCATCATGCGTCAATAGCCAGACCTTCTTGAGTCTACACTGAGTTCATTCAAGGTCATCAGTCTCCTATTAACTCTCCCAGCCAAGCAGTCCCATCTCAGCAGCGTGGGTTTGCAACACCACAGTGGGGCGCCTCACTGTTCAATTTTGCTGACTATTTGGTTTTCCCAGTTCGTTTAAATGGACTGTTTTCCTTGTAGGGTAGGAGGAAAGGAGGTGAGCAGAGAAGAAGAGCTTAGTTTAGGAAACTGGCTCGCAGACCAGGAGGAAGCCCTGTATTACAGTTCTGCATCTACTCTTTATATGCAGTAACAATTCATAAAAGATCTGCAAGCCGGAGAAACTGCTAAGGGGAAGTGTGGTTCCCCATGGGGAACGGGAGAAAGGCACTGCCAGAATCAAGACTAACCAGGAGTCACGATTCGAGATGGGCCACCTGGCCAGGGGTCCCTTCAGCGAGCAAGTGGATGTGACGTGATTGACATGGTGCATCTCGAGTGAGCAAATCCTCAATCAAACAGCGGCGAGCTGTGGCTTGACTGCCTCCATGCAGGAAACCACACTTCCTTACCACTCGGGTTTAGATTCCTCAGAGGTGACTCCAGCAATACTGCGTGGGGAAAAGGGCCAGGTTTTCCAGGGAAACCTCTGCTCTGGGGAAGTGTTCTCATAAGCCAAGTGTTTGAGATCAAAGGGGCTGATCCTTCAGCACACGCGGGGTCTGAAACTCCTCCTGGGTATAAAGCAGGGATGGAAACAGAACCAATTCTGTGCTGCAAGCTATAGATGCAGGGGCTGGGAGGTGGGGTCTCTTTCTCCAGGGTCTGTCTGGCATCTGGGTACATGGGGGCCATGGGAGGCGGGGGCCATTTCCTGTGTCTCATGCAGCATCAACTCCCTCTAACTTTGGGAACATTCACTTTAGCACTGAAAAGGTCCGTATGAGCAGGAGAGTAGTGTTATAAGCAACGGATTATCATGAACTTGGCAATCGTCACAACCGGAAAGTCCCAGGTCAATTCCAACGCCTTTGGTGTTTCCCAACAAATGTTACGAGCTTTGATTAATCTCATGGGTTTTCACAAACACACTGCCTAACACTGGAATTTCTCTGGAAGAGATGCTTTTCTCCTCTTACACAAGCCTTATTTTCGATCTTCAACCACCTAAAAAATATGCTTGGGGGGAAAAAAGAAGTGATGTTAAAAAAAATACTCTGTTTTTAGGAGTTAGGAAAAACAGAAAGCTTGAAAAGGGAAGACATGGGGGGAGCCTGGGTGGTTCAGTTGGTTAAGCATCCGAATCTTGGTTTCGGCTCAGGTCACGATCTCATGATTCGTGGGATCGAGCCCCGCATTAGGCTCTTTGCTGAGCATGGAGCCTGCTTGGGATTCTCTCTCTCTCCCTTTCTCTCTGCCTCTCCCTCTCAAATAAATAAGCATTAAAAAAATTTTTTTAAGAAAACAGAAGACAGAGAGAGGTTTCTTACAAACTCTTCAATAAGGGAAGAAGCAATGTTTGTTCAGGGCTGATCATGTGCCATGAGGCTAGGTCCCCTCACTATGACCTAGCATTAGAAGTATTCTGGTTACCATTTTACAGATGAAGCAACTAAGTGTCAGCCCTATAGGCATGGTGTCAAAAGAATGAGTCTAACATGTGGCCGAGCAGAGGTGCAAACCCAGTGGTGGGCTCTGACCACAGTACCACACTGCCCTTCTTAAAGGGGGTCTTGCTGGGGCATGTATCAGAGCAGTGACCTCATGGAGGGACAGGAAAAGGATGCTATTTCACAAGCCAGCAGGACTTGGGTAAAAAGTCTCAGTCAAGTGGCTTCTTGATTTCTTTGCTTCCCCAAAACCGAAGCCTCCCTTCTGGCCTTTCTGAGAGATGGGAGCAGAGCCACAGCGCCTGAGCATAACCAGGGGAGTACATATAATTCTTCCTGCACATTCTTAAAGCCTTGTGCCCCCGGGCAGTAAAAATGGATAGAGCAGAAAATCTATCAACACGTTCAGTTCGCTTTCCTTTTTCATTTAAGAAAAGTTTGAAATATTTTTGTAAAGTTTTAAAACATTCACGGGGTAGAAACTAACTGAATATTCAATTTTTTTTGCTTGAGTCTCTCTAGCTTCTAGGCACTGAGGACTACATGTTGGTTTAAGGAAGAGCATAGTAGGAAATTTTACATACAACAGAATATTTAAAATTATCCCCCTGCTCATAAAAATCAAGAGTTAAACACAGAGGCTATGCTGCACATTAATTTATCTGAGACACCTGTTGAGAGCTTACCAGGTGCAGATATGGTGCTAGGCGCCATAAGGGCAAATAAAAAAGACAGAAAAGAAGGTGGTTAAAAAAAGATGACAATCCCCAGAGGGTGACAGAAGGCTAGAGCACTACAATCACTACTGAACATAAAGGAAAAAGAAAGTGATATGAGCTACGTGGGCTACGCTTCTAAGGTGAATTATTGCAAGTTACGTTACGCCGATTCAAAAGCCTAGCTAGCTCGGTAGGATTTAAAATACACACACATTTGAGGCGCCTGGGTGGCTCACTCAGTTAAGTGTCTGACTTCAGCTCAGGTCATGATCTTGCAGTTGGCGGGTTTGAGCCCCGCGTCGGGGTCTGTGCTGACAGCTCAGAGCCTGGACCTTGCTTTGGATTCTGTGTCTCCCTCTCTCTCTGCCCCTTCCCCGCTCATGTCCTGTCTCTTTCTCTCTCTCAAACAAAAACACATTTTTTAATTAAAAAAAAAACAATAAAATAAAATACACACACATTTGCCCTATATCCCATCTTCCAGATCGGAGACTGCATTTTGGTGAAACTTACAACATGTGCTAAGTAGTCACAAAACAGATGCCAAATAAATACTTGCGCAGTTGAATGAAGCATGTCAGATGTTCACTGGGATTCCAACTGTAGCCCTTTAAGAGCCAAGGGTGTATTTTAATTTGATATTTATTGCTCTTTATTAACTGTCTTCCAAGATCATTCATAGACATCCTTTTCACACAAACATCCAATGAGACATCAGTACAGAAAAAAAAGCCCAAATTAAAAAAAAAAACAGACTTAAGATGAAAAGAATGTCAACTGGAATTAAACCCCAAATCCATTAAACATGGCACCTTGCTGGGGTCAACTCTGCAGACATGAGAATATGTGTGAAGCCGACTAAGGCTATCTTGGACAATTCCACCATGATGACCTTTCTGAGACCTGAAGCCTTCTAGAACACAGCACTACACCCTCCCCACCCCCATTCTTTCCCTATGGTTAACCACACCCTTAAGTATACCCTCTGGGCTTACCCTCCTTGATCAGCCTTGGAGATCTGTTGGACACACTGCTATTTTCAAACATTCTCCTCCCAGAGGTCCCTCAGCAGGGACTCCTGGCCTCAAAAGGCCACAAAAGCAGGTTTAGGGGAAGTATGGTTGGGCTATCTACTCGCCTTGAGACAGACAAGACAGGTTTCTAAGTGCCCTGAAATAAACCATTTCTCATCAAGCTGGACTTGCTGTCCTTTCCCTTTAGTCTTCCAGGGCTCTTCCGCCTTTGGGGGTCTTTTAGCATATACCTTCCCTTCACAGAACACTTGTCTTGGCCACTATGATCAACTGGTGGCCTTTAATTTAAAGGAAAAATCCAAGACTGAGGAAAAGGGCAGGTTTCTATAAAACAAAAAACTCAGCTGCTCTGAAACAACATGGCGGCCAACTTCCTCCCATAGGACACTGTGCCCTTGTCATACTGGGCTTCAAGGTTCTGATGTTCCAAGAACCAGCAAATATTTCCAGTCAGCAAATAACAGAGTGAGTGCAGGCTAGCTCAGGTTTTGAATAACCCAAGAGGCTGTTGAGCACTGTATGTGAACGGGCCAGCTCTGACACTTAAAAAAATGAAAGCATTATGTCTACACAACAAAACTTGCCACCCACCAGAAGTGTGACCGGGGATAAGTAATTTAACTGTGTGCTGCAGTTTCCTCCTATGACAATGGGGATAATAACACTGTCATCTACGTGATAGGGTGTCGTGGGGATGAAAGAAGATGATGCTAAGAGCAGGCTGAAAGCTCTCTCACTGTTCCTTCCTCCTCAGAAGTTACAGTTCAACGAAGTATCAGTATTTTCACCTTCTTGAAATTGCAAAAATAGGAGTGCCTGGGTGGCTCAGTCAGTCGAGTGGCCCACTCTTGATTTTGGCTCAGGTCATGAGCTGGCTCAGGTCTTGGTTTCGGCTTAGGGTCATGGGGATAGAGCCCCGCATCAGGCTTTGCACTGAGTGTGGAGTCTGGTTGGGAGTCGGGGTCTCTCTCTCTCTCTCTCTCCACCCCCCTCTGCTGCTCACTCTAAGATAATTAGTACATACATAAATTGCAAAAATATACTTACAAAAAAGCATATATAGCTGAATGCATTGTGCATTATTTAAAAAAAAAATGTTTTTGAGAGAGAGACAGAGACCGAGCATGAGCAGGGAAGGGGCAGAGAGAGGAGACACAGAATCCAAAGCAGGCTCCAGGCTCTGAGCCATGAGCACAGAGCCCAACGTGGGGCTTGAACCCACAAACCACAGGATCATGACCTGAGCCAAAGTCAGACGCTTAACCAGGCATCCCTACACTGTGCCTTATAAAGAGCAATACTCTGTAACCACCACTTGGATATAAGAAACAAAACCCTGCCAATTCCAGAGACTCGCAGGAAGCTCTCTCCTTCCCAATTCCCTCCTTTCTTCCTAAAAGTAAACACCATTCTGTCTCCAAAATAATATTTTCTCAAGGTGGCCTTAACAGACTGAATGCATGGTAAGTGCTCCATGAGTGTTGGCTACGGTTTTAAGAAAATAAAAGGTACACTTAAGCAGTCTTCTGCTTCCTTGTGTCACAAGACTCTCATTTCGTAATTGCACTTATATGTGTCACCTCTCCTTCTTGGCCTGTCTCAGGATATATAACCAGCTTGCACTTGGCATTCTGAATACAGCCGTCAGACTCCACCACAAGCTGGATTTGTAAGTGTATTAATTTAATGCACATCCCTCCAATTTCCATCTAGTTAACCATTATCTTCAAGAGTAACTTCCTCAAGAATAGCAATGAGGAAATGGAGCCTTAAGGATTACTTCCTGTGGGAGCGCCTGGGTGGCTCAGTTGGTTAAGCGTCCGACTTCAGCTCAGGTCATGATCTCACGGTTCGAGAGTTCGAGCCCCGCATTGGGCTCTGTGCTGAGAGCTCAGAACCTGGAGCCTGCTTCGGATTCTGTGTCTCCCTCTCTCTCTGCCCCTCCCCTGCTCGCACTCTCTCTCTCAAAAATAAACAAACATTAAAAAATAAAAAAAATAAAAAAAGGATTACCTCTTGTCAATTACATTGGTCTAGAACTTCTACCAAACACCCCAGATCATTCTGGCACCATTTTGAAAGGAGAAAATGGAGAGCTAATGTCAAGAAGGCGGCAGCACACCCACCATGCAGGGGCCATCTGATCACACACTGTGACAGCTCCACGTTACACCAGCAAATGTTCTATTCATGTGAAGCAGGATATTCAAACTTAGTTGAGAAATTACCATGCACCTGCTGTTTCGCCACTGAACTTGGTGAACCTTTCAGAAGTAGTGGGTTCATATCCCTGAGGCCTAACTCTGAATTCAGCTATACCACCAGCTGACGGTTTCATGTGAGCTAAACCCCATTTCGCTGAAATCACCCCTTCTCCGGCATGCAATGCACAGTGGCATTTCCCTACTACCTGCCCCAAGCTCTTTTATGCTCAGCCCAAGTACAAGTGCAGCTTGGAAAGGCATGGATTCAAGGCAATGGGGATGGGAGCTCCCAATGGCAACCTGAACAACACATCTCTCATTGGCTTTTCTTCCTCCCTAACTTACTGCCTCATTCCTGTTTCCTGCGATCACCTCCCAGATAAACTATGTGCATGGAACCCTTGTCTCAGGCTCCGCTTTCTGGCTAACCCAAGCTAAGACAAGGATAGAAGGGAGAAGAAGGCACAGCTTCAAAAGGGATTCCTGTTGAGGGGTGGGGAGGGGTACACAATCAAGTGCCGTAAAGACTGATATTTGGGGGTTTGTGTGATGGGGTAGGGGGTGGTTCTCAGTTTCCCCTTCAACCAGCTACAGGGCTTTAGGGAGGTCATTTGATGTTGACTTAAGTAGTAGAAAGACAAGAGATACAGTATCTATATATATGTATGTATGTAAATGTACGCATGTGTATATATATGTATATGTTGTATGTATACAGTTGTATAAAAACAATTCCAGGCTAAACCTGTCCCACATCCCTAGAGCACTTAACTAGTGCTCTAGGACTGAAAGAGGAACACGCTTACATCAAGTCCCATACAGTCTCTCATCTATAAGATGGCGGGCACTGGCCCCACTCAGGAAGCAGTTTAGCCTAGTTGAAAGGTCTGGCCCTGGAGTCAGACAGACCAGTTTGAATTCCAGCTTTATCCCTTAGTCACTGTCACATCTCCCCAAGCTTCAGTTTTTGCATGTGTCATGTGGGTACAAGAATAGTACCTTCCACACAGGAATAGCTATGAGGATTCCGTGAGAATATATACGCGATTTATTTAGCGCCCCATCTGGGATGTCCCGAGTGCTCGATAAATGCTCATTGTTATTACTGTGATGACAGTCTGGATTTCTAACTTTTGGATCAGTTGCTGATTTTAGAGCAGCGTTTCTCAGCCTCAGCACTACCAATATTTTGAGCCACGTCATGCTTTATTCGGGGGCTGTCCTGTGCATTACAGGATGTTTAGCAAGATCCCTGGCCTGTCCCCACAAGTCGCCAGGAACACTACCAACAGTGCCTCCAGACACTGCCAAACGTCCCCTGGGAGCACAAATGCCCCAGTCAACAACCACTCAGCTAGAGAAACTAGGCTTTAACTCTGCATCTGGGGATTACTGATCCCAATATTTAGTTTATCATGTGACGAAATGTCTTCCTGCTGTTTTCTTACTACTTTTAGTATCTGGATATTCTCATCTTCTATTAGAATAACATTTCTGGGGTGGGAGGAGGAAATCTGACTAGGTGCCCCAGATCTGGTCAGTAAAGGAGCACCTACACCTGAAAAGATCAAGCAGTTATTCCTGTGGATGTACCAATAACAACTCTCTGGACGACGCAGACCAGATGCCTTTCTCCACGCCAGAGACTTCAAGAACTCGGAGAGGTCTCAAGGGAACAGAGAGGTTTTGGAAAGAAACTATAGTCTCTCTGTTCTTGAGCCAACACGTGGGAGCAGTTCAAACAGCTCCTGGCAGATGGAAGAAGGAGAAAGGGAAACCTTCGGGGCAACCTTGCTTCTTGGGAACTGGAAGGCACAAAAGCAAAACCCGAGGGGTGCCAGCAACCTGTGCCCAGCACTCAGCTACTTTGAGGATCAGAAACCTGTGCCACGCAAAATGTTTTTGCAGATCTTTCAGTTTCCTTTTTGGATTGTCTTAGTATTTTTGTTTTTCAATAATCAATGCAGTGTTGGGGCGCCTGGGTGGCTCAGTCGGTTAAGCATCCAACTTCGGCTCAGGTCACGATTTCGCGGTTCGTGGGTTCAAGCCCTGCGTCAGGCTCTGTGCTGACAGCTAGCTCAGAGCCTGGAGCCTGTCTTCAGATTCTGTGTGTGTCTCTCTCTCTCTCTGAACGTCCCCTGCTCACGCTGTCTCTCTCTCTCTCAAAAAAAATTTTTTTTTAAATAATCAATGCGGTGTTATTGCTATTTTATCAGGTTGGAAGCTGATTTCTTAGAGCTCATCTTATTCAATACTTTTATTATTTCTAATAACTAGTCTGAGAGCTGTGTGCTTTCCAAAATTCATAGTCTACAAACAATGGTAGTGTTTCTTCCCTTCCAATCGCATACAATTTTCTTGACTTATTACATTATCTGGGGCCACTGGTAGACTGATGAAATGAAAGCCTGAATAGTGGACATTCTTGTTCCTGATTTGAAATGCTTTCTAACATTTCAGCATTAAAAATGATACTTCTTGGGGCCCCTGGGTGGCCCAGTTGGTTGAGTGTCAGACTCTTGGTTTTAGCTCAGGTCTTGATCTCAGTTTCTGAGATTAAGTCCACGTCTGGGCTCTGTGCTGACAGCATGGAGCCTCTTAGATGCTCTCTCCCTCTCCCTCTCTCAAAATAAAAATAAACACACTTTAAAAAAATGATGCTGGAGGGCCTGTGTGGCTCAGTCAGTTAAGTGTCTGACTCTTGATTTTGGCTCAGATCATGATCTCATGGTTTGTGAGATCAAGACCCCGAGTCGGGCTCTGCAGTGACAAGCCTACTTGGGATCGTTTCTCTCCCTCTCCCTCTGCTCCTGCCCTGCTTGCTATCTATCTAAGTATAAAACAATAAACATTTTTAATACGATGCTTACTAAAAAAATTAAAAATAAGTAACAATGACGCTTACCCCTATTTGTTTTATTTGCCTTTGGTTTTGCTGCTGTCAGTACATTATATTAACGTACGCTCCCTTCCTAGTGTTTTTGTTGTTAATCATGAATAGGTGTTAAATTCCATGATATAATTTTTCTGTGTCTACTGAAATGATCACATGTATTTTATCCTGAAATCTGTTAGTGTGAATTAGGAACGGAGTCCAGCAGAATGAGGAAGTGCATATCCCTTTTTCCTTTCTCTTGAAGAGAAAGTTTATGATAATCTCTTTATAATAATGTTAAGTTTATAATAATATGTTTCTTGAAAGTCTGGTAAAACTTGCTTTAACACCTTTGATGCATTATTTGTGGAAGGATTTTTATCTATTTATTGAACTTAATGATTATAAATTTATTCATGCTTTTATTTCTTCTTGGATCTATTCTGTTATTTTTTTCTAAATTTATGTCATCAATGTTTTAACATTTATCTACATAAAGGTGTGTACTGTATTCTCTTATCACTTTTGGGGGGGGCACAAGCAGTGGAGGGTCTGAGAGAGGGGGACAGAAGATCCAAAGTGGGCTCTGCACCGACAGGCTGACGGCAGCAAGTCCGATGTGGGGCTCAAACTCACAAACCACAAGATCATGATCTGAGCCGAAGTCAGATGCTCAACTGACTGACCACCCACATGCCCCTCTCTTATATCCTTTTAAACTTTGCCCCTTATTCATACATAGTATCACTTATGTGCTTTTTCAATTTTTCTCGTGATTTCTCCACCAGGGGGCTCTATTTGCTGATTCCCTGTATCATTAACTTTTCTATTTTATTAATCCGTCCCTGCCATGTTTGGAATCTCCTTCCTTCCACGCTTTTTTTGGATTCATTCTGTTGTTCCTTTGCTTAGTTTCTTAAATGGATGTTTTAATTTTTGTTCTTTTCTCTACGAACATTTAAGGCTGTGAACTTTCTTGCATTCTAAATATTTTCATATGCAGTGTTTATTTCTTGCTCTAGATATTTTAAATTTCCATTATAATTTATTCCTTTGCCGATGAGCTGTTTAAATATACATTTTTAAGTTCCACATTTAATGGGAATTTCTACGTGTATCCTTTTGTTGCTGCCTTTGACCAATATTTTCTTTCATGATGACATCATTTTAGCTTTTTCATTTTCATTCTGCTCAACAGATTCTGCTCAGGTGTCAGCATAAGGCATTTTGGTTGTTACGTTTGATTGCAGTGGTTGCTTTATGGGGACTCAAAAATTTTTGTCACTTCCTGAAAACTCAGCATGCATTATAATATGATTCATCTAAGATCTAATTGGTTTTTTGCTTTTTTGTAGGAGAGCGCTTTAGAGATCTAGTTCAAAATACAGCTGGAATTTGGAAGTCTCAAGGCCTCACTCTTAAATATAAGCTCATAGTCAATGGCCACGTGGTGTGAGGGGAAACTCCTATACAAAAGAGGGATACCATGACAAGTCAAAAACTAAAAGTTGGCCTTAGGAGAAATGGATAATATAAAGACCAATAACAAAGAATACCAAAAAAGAAAAAAAAAGTCCTTTGAGTAAAGATGAACCATATGCTATGAAAAAAGAAACAGAAAACAAGAAAGACTTCTTGAAAATAAAATATGAGTACCAAAAGAAATGAATTCATGAGTCAGAATACAAAGGAAATATCCCAGAAATTAGAAACAAAAGACAAAAGATGGAAAATAAGAGAATGAAGAGAATCTCTCAATGAATTCTAACATTTGGCTGACAAAATTTACACAATCAGAGAACAGAAACTCAAAGGAAGTAAAGTTTTAAAAGAAATAATGTAAGAAAAGTTCCCAGAGCTGAAAGATAAGGAAGGGCCTTTAGCTTGAAAAGGTCAACTGGATATCAGGTGCAATGAATGCCAAAGTGTACCATCAGGAGATTTTGGAACACCAATGACGAAGAGACTACCCTCAGATGTTCCAAAGAATAAAGGGCCACACCAAAAAAGAAGAAAAATCAGAAGGCATGTGACTTCTCAAAACTACTCAATGCTATAAGACAATAATATCCTCAAATTTTCATGAAAATTAATTTGAACTTGGAATTCCATGTTTAAAGAAATAAAGTGTGCGTGATTCTTTTGAATTACTTTAGAATGTGCTGCAGCAAAACTACAGAAAAACAAAAAAGTAAAAATGTGTGGGATCCAGAAAACAATGAGACACATGTGGAGAACAGCTAAGGAAGTCTGATGAAAAAGTGGTCTAGAAAGTGAACATCCCATACGTAAACAGGAAGGGGAAAGTGAGATGGTCTCATAGAAAAGTAATATATTTATATTAATAAATATAAACATGCCAGAGCTAAAAAAATAAATTTGTTTTAAGGAAGCAATCACAGAAAGAAAAAACAACACAATGAACAACTACACACTTTAGGAAGAGGAAAACAAACTTCAAGAATGAGAAGTGTATTAACTCAGCATAGAACATCATTACACAGACCCAATAACGTAAACACTGATCTAACTAAATAAATATACTGGAAGGATGGGGGAAAGTAAGGTAGAGGATTAAACTAAGACTTTAACCTAAAAGAGTAGGAAGTATTAAACAGTAACTTAAGTAGTAGCATTCCTTATAAGATCTAATTTAGAAATCTAGAGTTAAAACTTGCTTTCTTTGAGAAATAAAACTGGCATGATGCGGTGTGGGATGACAGGTGATGACTATTTTCATTGTAAGAACTTCTCCACTATTGATATTTTAAAACGTATGTATTTTAAGTTAATAGGTTTTCGATAAACAAATGTGAACAGCCAATAGGTGTTATACAAATTCATGCATGGCAAAAATAAATGAACCTCTAAATAAATTATATTCCAATAACAAGATATCAATTTTTACTTAAATTGATTATCTAAAAAATATTTTAATATCCAGTACCAGCAAAGTCATGGTGATACGCACACTTTCATATAGCGCTGCTAGCTTTAAACCAAAATAATCTCTCTGGATAGCAACTTGGTAATTTGTGCAAAGAGCCATGCAAATATCTATTTCCTTTGACACAGTAATTTCATTTAATCCTATAGAAATAATAAAAAATGTACATTAATATTAATGCACTACACCTGGGGTCTATGAGCACACATAAATTATGGGGGATTCTTATGCAAATTATGGTATATCTATTCAAAGGACTCTTCTCCAGTCATTTAAAGGATCATTTCTGAAGAGCATAAAAAAACACTTAAAAGACTCAGAGAGAAAGAAAGAAAAAAAACAATACAGAACTTTACAGGAAGGGCAAAATTTCAGTTTTCAGCTATGACAGAGAAACCAGGCTTGACTCTGACTGTGAATAACTAAGCATGAGGACAAAAGCTAGAAAATGACTGCTTTCAGACAGTCCAGACAAGCAGAACATGACTGTGATATATGAAGTGAGCCCTAGAATTTCCCCAGATTTCTGTCTGAAGGCACTTTCCAGACCGTGGTACAGAGATGTGGGTATTAAGGAGAGCTCAGTGGTCCTGTTGAGTTTTAAAAAGACAGAGACTGGAGGCTACAGGGAGGCTCAGGCAGCTGGGATATGAGAACAGAAATCCTTTTGCGTTTTTAGCTGAGATTCGAAGCTTTTGAGCAAACTGTAAGTTCTGCGGAAAGAAAGAGTCCAGAAAGCTGGACTCATTGAAACTCTGACCATGAAGAGTGGAGAAAATTCACTGAACACCTTCAGCAGTCTGCTGTACAGACTCCAGAAGGCCTTAGTAGAAAGACTACACGAACCCTAAGGGGAGAACTCCTCTGAACTCATTAAAAACAAACTTATAAACAAGCTTTGGAAGGATCATGCAAATGACAATCGCTGGCCAGCACAAAACTGAATACTCTATCATGGAATAAAACAAAATCCAGACGGTCCACAATGTGACGCCACAATGGTCTGTGTTCAATAAAAATTACTAGGCAAATGGAAAAGCAGGCAATTGTAAACTATAACCGGAAAGAAAACTAATCAATAGAAACAGATCCGGAAATAACAGACATGATGGAATATGCAAACAAGGACTCAAAAAAGTGTTTTATTTATGGCCGAGGACTGAAAAGTAACCAGAAGCATAAGAGAAATTGAGAAAATTTAAAATATTGAAAAAGAACTAACAAAGACCTGTAGAAGTGAAAAATACTCTATTTCAATTAATAGTTTCACTGGATGGGAGTAACAGAGGAGATGAGACAATACAGAAGAAAAGATTAGTGAACTTGAAGACACAGGAATAGAAACCATCCAAACTGAAAAACTCAAAGAAAAAGGGCTGAAAAAAAAAATGAGGAGAGCCTGGGATTCCTATGGAACAATCTGCAATGTCCTAACACACATGTAAGTTGAGTTCCAAAAGACAGGTGCAAGAGGGAGAGGCAGAACATTTCTATAAAAATAATGTGTAAATTCTTCCAAATTTTATTTAAAATAAACTATAAAGGAATGAAAGCACAGATCCAAAAAGTTTGCTAAACCTCAAGCAGGATATTTAAAAAGTGACACCAAGACGCATTATAATCAAATTACTCTAATTAAAGATAGAGGAAAGTCCGTAAAAAAAGTAACCAGCCAAGAAGATATATTACGTAAAGGTGAACAGAATTAAGAATGATCTCTGACTTCTCATCAGAAATAAAGCCATCTAGGGGCATTGGGTGGCTCAGTCAGTTAAGTATCAAACTGCTGATTTTGGCTCAGGTCATGATCTCAGGGTCATGAGATCAAGGCCCACATTGGACTCTGTGCTGAGCCTGGAGCCTGCTTAAGGTTCTCTCTCTCCCTCTGGCCCTTCCCTGCTTGCTCTCGAGTGCTCTCTCTCTCTCTCTCAGGAAGAAAGGAAGGAAGGAGGCAATCTAGAAGACAATGGAATAATACCTTTAAACTGCAAAAGGAATGGGGCACCTGGGTGGCTCAGTCAGTTAGGCATTCAACTTCGGCTCAGGTCATGATCTTTTGGTTCAAGGGCTTGGACCTTGCATCAAGCTCTGTACTGATGGCTCAGAGTCTGGAGCCTGCTTCAGATTCTGTGTCTCCCTTTCTCTCTGCCCCTCCTCTGCCCATGCTCTCTCTCTCGAAAATGGACAAACATTTAAAAAAATTAAATTTCAAAAGTAAAAATAAACCCATGACCTATAATTCTAAACCTAGAGAAAATATCCTATAAAACTGAAGTTTATGTAAAATAAAGAAATTTTTAGATAAATAAAAGTTGTGTAAATTCATCCCTAGAAAGCCTGAACTATAGGCAGGTGTTTTTAGGCCAAGGAAAATTTTATCAGATAAACCCAGATTTACACAAAATAATAAAGAGTAGCAAAATGGAAAGGATTTCTTATTCGTAGTTTTAAATTTATTTAAAATGTAACTATAAAAAAGTAAAAAAAAGTAATAAAAATACATGGTGGATTGTGCAGAAATAAAAGATATTTTAAGAGTCGCACAAGGACTGAGGAGGGAAAACCGTTAAGGTTCTTAAATTACATAAAGTGGCATTGTATTAAGTAAAGGTAGACTCTAATAAAGATGAATATAGAAAATCCCAGAGCTACAAAAAGAATCAATAAATAAAACAAGGGAATATAGCTAATAAACGAATGATTAAACAATCCAAAAGAAGGCAGGGAATGTAAGAAAATGGAATAAAGAATGGATGGGACAGGTGGGAAACTCGTAGTAAGAATGTAGATTAAATCCAATCACATGGATAATTACACCAAAAAAACACCCTAAAATGCAGAGACCTACCATAGGCCATCTACTACAAATAGAGCACAATTTAAATATAAAGACACAGAGCGCATTTCCCTATTTGCTAGATGAGACGCTGCCCAATTCATGAATTGCTTAATAAAGCCAATTACATGCTCAAAAAACAAGGAAGGAAGGAAGAAAGGAAAGAAGGAAGGAAGGAAAGAAAGAGAGAGAGAGAAAGGAAGGAAGGAGGAGGGAGGAAGGAAAGTTGACTTCACGCAAAAGGATAGAAGAAAGATCTACTATTCAGACACTTATACTTGGAAGCTGGAATAGCTACATTGATTTCCAGGCAAAATAACCTTCATGACAAGGAAGAGCGCAAGATATAAAGAATGCCATTATATTATGATATGCATCAATTCTTGCAGAGGCCTATATAGCAATCCTAAACAACAGATTTTAAATTACATTCATTAAAAACTGGCAGTATGTAAAGGAGAAATAGAAACATTCATAATTCTACTTGGAAATGTTAATGTTCCTATTGTAGTATTTGCTAGAAAGTAAACAATGAGAGTAACAGTATACACAATTTGAACAAATGCTATCAACCAGCTTGACCTAATTGTCATTTGTAGAATATTTTATATGCCAAACTCCAAAATATACTTCTTTTCAGGCACATGAAAGACTGGCCCAGATATCCTATATGCTGGCTATAAAATAAGTCTTGATAAATGTAAAACAATTAAAACCATCCTGAAAATGTTCTGTGATTACAATGATATTAAATCAGAAGTTGAAAACAAAAATAAATTTTAGAAGTGTCATATATTACAAAGCTATGTATACGTAACAGACATCAGCATATATGTAACTGATCAGTTCAAGGAGAAATCATAAGAAAAATTAGAAAATATTTAGAACCAGATAATGATGAAAATATAGCCTATCAAGTTTGTGGGATGTGGCTGAAATAGTATTTAAAGGAAAAATCATAAAATCTTAAATGCTTGTATTATAGGAAAAAAACATCAATGATAGAAGCTTCCCACTTTAAAGGAACTGGAGAAGCAAAACTTAATTGAACAAAAGTATAGGAAAGGAAATAATAAGGACTAGAAATCAGTGAGAAAGAAAATGAGCAAAAATGAGGCAAAAATCAATAAAACTGAAAGTTGATTTTTGAAAAGATCAGTAAATTGAGAACCCCCTAGCAAAAGTGATCAAGAATAAAAGAACTTTTTGAACTGTCAATGTCAGACAGAAATGAAGGAAGAGCTAAGGGACATCACTACAGTGAAAAGGATTCTAAGCACATATTGTGAACAACTTTAAGTCAATAATCCAAAAACTTACATGAAATAATAGATTGCCTGAAAGACAAATCATCAGAAATGATATAAGAAGAGGAAATGCAAATAATCCTGTATCTACTACAGATATTGAATTTGAAATTGAAACCTGCTCTACAAAGAAAACTCCAGGTTCAAATGGCTTCACTGCTGAACTCTACAAAACATTTATAGAAGAAATAATAATTTTACAGAGACTCATTCAGAAAACAGAGAAGAAGGAAACTTTTTCTAAGCTTCTTTTATAAGGTCAGCTTTACTCTGATGAGAAAACAAACAAAAAAGACATTACAGAAAAACTATAGACCAATACTGTCCATGAACATAAATCCTCAAGAAATCCAGCAATATAGGGGGCGCCTGGGTTGCTCAGTCGGTTAAGCATCCAACTTGGGCTCAGGTCATGATCTCAAGATTCCTGGGTTCAAGCCTTGCGTCAGGCTCTGTGCTGACAGCTCAGAGCCTGAAGCCTGCTTCAGATTCTGTGTCTCCTCTCCCTGCCCCTCCCCTGCTTGTGTTCTGTTTCTCTCTCTCCAAAATAAACGTTAAAACAAAAATTTTTTTAAATCCAGCAATATATAAAAAAGGCATAATGCCCCATGACCAAATGAATGCAAGGTTGGTATACCACTCAAAAGTGACTCAATTGTGATCCATTATACTAACAGAATAGAATGGAAGAAAATAATCATCTTAAAACGTGGGAAAGCAGTGTTTAAAAATATGCAATATCCATTTAGGATGAAAAAAAATCATAGAAAACTAGGAATTGATGAAAATTTCCTTAACTTAATAAAGGCCATCTATGAATAACCTACAGCTAACATCATACTTAATAGTGAGAGACCAGACACATCTACTCTATGATCAGGAACTGGACGCAAGGATGTACACTTCTCCTCTTTCTATTTAACATTGTAATGTATTATAAAATGCTTTAAAAAAATATCCTACATAGCCGTCACAATGAAGCAAGACAAGGAGGAGGGGGAGGGAAAGGAGAGAAGGAGGAGGAGGAGAAGGGGAGGAAGAGGAAGAAACAGATTGGACGGAAGAAATAAAACTTTATATGCAGGCAACATAACCACGTATTTGGAAAATTTTAAGGACAATGTCAATATACAACAACCATACAACTAACTGCATTTCTATATTTCTACAAAAAAAATAAGTAATTGGGGAATGAAGTTTTTTAAAGTACTATTTACAACAGCATCCAAACATAAATATTTAGGGATAAATTTAACAAATTATGAAAAAAAATCTATACACTATGCTCCAATATTGTTTAAAATGCAGAGGAAAAAATACTGTTAAAACTGTATACCAGAGTATTCACAGTGGTGCGAACACTGTGAGAATGATATATGCTTATATTTCCCTCTTAATACTTTTCCTATTTTCCAAACAGTGTGTCATAACCTGTTGTTTACTATCACAAAAGGAAAAAAAAAATAAAGAAGAAAAAAACCCCAAAGAATTGGGGTTTTGTCCTGAGAGAAAGATTGAATCCTTGCAATTTCCTAAGTGGTAGGCATGTCTCTGATACTCTTCGCCGGCCCGTAGTTCATGCTAATGAGTAACTCACTTTGGGTCTCTAGATCATTGCAGGATGGTCAAGCTGGAAGACCACGTGAAGAGACAGGGTTGGGCTTTGAGCCACCTGCTATCAGCCTGACCTTTAGACCTTTGGGGAGGGAAGAGGGGGCTAGATACCAAATTCAATCCAGTGGTGAACGTTCATTCACAATGAAACCCTAATAAAAATGCCCCTCACTGGAGGTTTCTGGTTGGCAAACATGTTGACGTCCTGTGGGAGGGTGCCGTGCTCTGATCCCTGAGGAGAGGGTGTGGGAGCTCCACATTCAGGACTCTGTCCTGACCTCACCCTATGCTTCTCTTTGATGAGGTTTTGGGGTGATGGTGGGGTCCGGAGCCAAAGGCCAGGAAGGAATTCTTGAGAGGTCTCTGGTGCAAAAAGGTGATTTTAGTGAACAAGGGGACAGGACATGTGGGCAGAAAGAGCAGCGCTGGAGTTGTGAAGAGTGACTGGTTATATACTATGGAGTTGGGAGAGGTCAAGTTAAGAGGAATGTTCCAAAGGGAATTTTCATATGCTAAAGAAGACTCCCAGGAGACTGGAGGCCTTAGCTATTGTCAAGCTTAGGTTGTTTTTCCCTCTAGGGAAGCAACAGCATGAAGACAGTGGGGAGTTCCGGGAGACATAGTTTACTCTGCCTGCCTCAAGTATTTGTCAGTGGGCTGCAGGTTAATAAGGAAATTTAACTTTATCTGCCATCTCCTTCTGCCTTAGTTTCCCACATCACTATGGAGGGGAGGTTGATACCAGGGCTCCAGGAAACTGAGTCTATAGATTTCTGGAGAACAGACTTTTTCTTATAATTTACTAAGATATTTGTAGCCAGGTGGAGAGTCCTGTCCTGCAGGACTGTGAGCTCTATCAGTTAACCATTTGTTTTCTTTCCTTTCCTTTGTCCTTGGGCAGCCAGGAGTACCTGAGGGATATCACACACATCCCAAGGCAGGGGTGGAGTCGGGGAGTGTGAGCTTGTACTTTGCCCTCAGTTTACCTCACACTCCCTCATCTTCACTTGGCCAATCCTGATCTGTATCCTTTATAACGAAACTGTAGTCCTAAGTAACAGTGCTTTCTCCAGAGTTCTGTGTGTCCTTCCACTGAACTGGCGATGGGAAGTCCCAGATTTGTTAAGGGTTCAGTGAAAAGTTGCAGGAGGTTTTGGTTGCTCACATCTGAAGAAGGGGCCGTCTTGTGGACCGTGAGCTTTCACACTTGTGGGGTCCCAGCTAAGTCTGGGTGGTTAGGGTCAGAAGTGAACTGTTCACTTCCACACAGGTCAAACAGTATAGCTGAGACAGAAGAAAAGAAAAAGAACAATGTTTGCGGAGCTGGTGCGTTTGTGTGTGCGCGCGCACGTGTGTGCACCCACGTGCACGTGTGTATCCTCATTCAACAGTCATCTGTAAAGAGGTCAAGCTAGAAGAATTCCTGCCCTTCTTACCCCCGAGGGCCACAATCTAAGAAGAACAGACTCATTTATAGTTTGACTACTCCCCCAAATCATATTTTGGTAACAACTTTAAGTTTCTTGTACAACAAAAACTTATTAATTTGAATCACACTAATTTGAAATGTGTAGAATCTAGGCAAGATTCCGGCTGCAATTTTATCTTTGCTTAGCCAACGCTTTTTTTAGAGTGAATTAGAAGGAGAAGAAAAAAAAGATCCTTCCTGGAAAGGATCTGCAAGGCACAGAATTATTTTATGAAGTCGAATCTACAACATACAAATAATACGTTAATTATAAACTTGCCTTACATATTCACTAATACAATCGCCTTGACAACAATTAGAATGAAAAATCTGTATCAACTGAGAGTTTTATAAAAATTAATGGAGTAAAATAAAACCCCATCTATTTTTAAAATGTTAGATTTTGAAATTAATAGCCTTTGATTTTAACCAAATCTGCATGGCTTTTTCTTTTAATCTTCATTAGTAAAGTTTATTGAATAAGTTGTCATAGATTATTCATGTATACGTACACATGACCTTACCAAATATATTTCACCAAATACACAAAAATATTTTCTTTAAGCAACATTTTTATGAAAGAGAAGAAAAAACTGATGAACTGTTATAGACTACATGGGACTAAAGAGAAATATTTACAAAATTCAACATGAGGTCCTAGACAGTGAAGAGGGAGCTTAAGGCAAGCTGAGGGCAAAGAACAAGCTAGAACCACTCCCCCAACCCCCCCACCCCCACCTTGGGATGTGTGTGATATCCCTCAGGCACTCCTGGCTGCCCAAGGGCAAAGGAAAGGAAAGAAAACAAATGGTTAACTGATAGAGCTCACAGTCCTGCAGGACTGGACTCTCCACCAGGTTACAAATATCTTAACAAATTACAAGAAAAAAGCAATCTGATCAATAGCCTAATCTCCATAAACCTGTAGACTCAGCTTCCTGGAGCTCCAACATCACCCTCCCCTCCGCGGTGATGCAGGGAACAAAGGCAAGAAGGAGATGACAGGTAAAATTAAATTTCTTTATTATCTACAGCCCATTGACAAATACTTGAGGCAAATACAGAGAACATTTCTCCAGGCACCCCCTACCACCATTCCATTAATGCCTTACTAGAGGAAAAACAACCTTAACTTGACTATAGCAAGGCTTTGGGTATCTAGGAGTCCTCTTTAGCATATCAAAGTCCTTTCGAAGGCTCTCCTTTTGACTTTACCTCCCCCTACTCCACACACTATAACCAGTCACTCTGCACAACCTCAGAGTAGCTCTTTCTGCCCAGGGATCCTGTCCCAGGGCTTTAACAAAATCTTTTCGCACCAGAGTCTTCAAGAATTCTTTCTGGGCCATCAGGTCCGAACCCCCTCACCACTCCAAAACCTCTTCAATAAGATCCAGAAAAGAAAAGAAATAATGGAAAAAGAGGTGAAATTTGAATAAAGTGTGTCATTTAGTTGATGATTTGGTACCCATCTTTAATGTCCTGCCCTTGACCAAGTACTATGGCTGTAGAAAATGCCAACATTGAGCAAGCAAGGTACGGGTTCTCATGAAGATCTGTGCAGTATCCGCAACTTTTCTGTAGATCTAAAATCAGTTCAAGTGTAAAACCTCAGGGGCGCCTGGGTGGTTCAGTCGGTTAAGCGTCGATTTTGGCTCAAGTCATGATCTCACGGTTTGTGAGTTCGAGCCCCGTGTCGGGGTCTGTGCTGACAGCTCAGAGCCTGGAGCCTGCTTCGGACTCTGTGTCTCCCTCTCTCTGCCCCTCCCCCTGCTCATGCTCTTTCTCTCTCTCTCAGCAATAAACAATTAAGAAAATTAAAAAAAAAAAGTAAAAGCTCAAAGCAAAGAAACATTTCTATCCCATATTACACAGTTTCAGAAAGAAGAAAAGTTCATTTCAAGAAGTTACTGCAGGTGCTGAGATGTCAGCAAAATAGGAAGTCCTGCAAATTGTCACACCTGTTATTGCCACTGGGTTTTCTTATTATGAAGGAATGCAATCACCCTTCCGACACCGGAAAGTATCTGCAAATTCTCACGATTCACAAACCACGGCTACAGGGGAGTTAGCACTCTCCTGTTTTTCCTTGGAAAACGATTCAGATGTTTTCCTCAGTCTGAAGCTGGTATAGATCTTGTGTTCAGAAGCAGCAGTCATGTCTAATTTATAATATGCCTCCAATTATATCTACTGCTTAACACTAATGTGCTTGCCAGAAAAGCAATAAAATTAACAGCATGGCATTTTTTCCAACAGGGCAATGTAATTTATTTAGAAATGTTTCCAAGCCATATTTTTGTGACAAGCCTTAATAGGTGGAAGTAAGTAGAAATGTATCTCTTTTGTTTTGATGGTATCATAAAACGAATTCCAATCACATTTGAGCCTGGCCAGGCTGAGTCTCTTGGTGAAGAAATAAAATAGCAGTCTGGACTGCCTTACGCCCCGAAGGATGAAGTAAAGGTCATAAACTCCGTTAACAGGCGGCCTGCTTGGATAGAGGCTGACTGGTCATAAAGGAGGCCGAGGGTGTCTGTCCATCTGTCACGTTAGAGATTATTTTAAAAGGCATGATTTGCATATGAATAATGCATAATGCAGCATCAATTACATTTTCATCACAGTATATACTGCTATAACCCCAGCATGTTTTGGGAGCTTTTCAAAATAAGAACAGATTTTGCTGCTAAGAGCAGATATACATAGAAACAATTTTTTTCCTCCCAGTGCAATCCTACACATCCTTAAGCTTGCACCCGTAGTACCTGGTGTGTCTACACAGATGCATCGACAGCCTTAACTGCTCTGCGATATTTCCAAGCCAACCTCCCCCCCAACCCCCGCCAAAAAACCAAAAACCACCTTGACAAAAAATACCCATAAATCAACATCTAATTGTTGTAAATGAACAGGCTGTGCTGTTAAATACTAAAAATTCTCCCTGCCTTTCCGGTCTACCTCCTGAGGAAGGTCTACCATTTTTGTTCGTTTTCGTTTGGATCCCTTGAGAGGAAGACACTATTCCCAATCGCTGAACCACGATTTTTTTTTTCACATTGCCAAGGACCCTCTCCAACAAACCCAGAAACTCCCTTCCTCCAAGCCAACGGGAGAGCAGTTTTAATGAATCTCTGGAACTATTCGGTCAAAGTTGAATTCTGATGATTAGTCTGACACTTAACCGCATTGTCTCTCCTCCAGCCCAGTGGGTAGCCTCTTGCATGGGGCTTGTTAGAGGCTGGTTGTTAACTACTTGGCAATAGCTGCCCCTTCCGGGAAAACAAAGAAAAGTGCTATTCTAATTGCAGAGGTGCGGCTCTGGGTCAATGAGCAATACAAATGTGTTCCCGGGGAGTGAAAATCCGAAAATCCGACAGGTCTGCTCTAGAGCTGGTGGAGAAAGCCTCTCTGGAGGCTCTCTAGGATATCTACACAGTGGATGTCCAGTGAGGCCTCTTTGAAACCTGATGGTATTAACCCATGGGCAGCAAGAACCGCCACCCCCACCCCCCAGTGAAGCCCAGCGTTCTAGACATCAGACTTTACCCAAGGGGGCTCCTCCAAGGACAGGGTGTTGATTTTAAGCAGCATCACAGAGCTGTACCATTGAGTTGTGACTGGCATTCTTTTTTAATTTTTTTTTAACATTTATTTTTGAGAGAGAGAGAGAGAGAGAGAGAGAGAGAGCATGCAAACGGGGGAGGGGCAGAGAGCGAGGGAGACACAGAATCCGAAGCAGGCTCCAGGCTCTGAGCTGTCAGCACAGAGCCGATGTGGGGCTCGAACCCGTGAACCACAAGATCATGACCTGAGCTCAAGTCGGAGGCTTAACCGACTAAGCCACCCAGGCGCCCCTATGATTGGCATTCTTACTGCAAAAGTTAAGCGCCTTTTTATCTCTTCAGAGATACCTTGTCCTTTCCTACCTAGATTCTGGTAGTCTGGGTCCAGGATATAGCTTCCGCAAGTTTCCACCGAGGTCAGCCTGAGAGCTGCCTGGGCCAGTGATGGGATTGGGCCACCCCTGAACACGCCATTTTGACTTCCACACCCATCATAGTTTGGTGCTGTGGGTTACAGGACTAGAGGTTCTCCTCTATTTTTATTAAACTTTTTATGTTTTTTATCTATTTTTGAGAGACAGCGTGAGTAGGGGAGGGTCAGAGAGAGAGGGAGACACAGAATCCGAAGACAGGCTCCAGGCTCTGAGCTAGCTGTTGGCATAGAGCCTGACGCGGGGCTCGAACCCACAAACCGTGAGATGATGACCTGAGCCGAAGTCGGACGCTCAACTGACTGAGCCACCCAGATGCCCCTCTCCTCTATTTTCTTAGTTCTTGACATAGGTTTATTGCAAAAGTGGCAAAAAACTGGAGTAAGGGAAATTATGGGTCAGCTTTTTCTACTGTTGGATGGCCTAACCCAGTTCCCACTGTTGGTGGGACTTAAACCAGTTCCCACTGTTAGTTAGCTGGATGGGTTAAACCACCGCAACCAGTCCTACTCCAAGTGTGGTCAGACTGCTAGCAGAAGCATCATTAGGAAGCTTATAAAAATGACACCTGATGGGCCCTGTCTTGGATTATCTCTGGAGGGTTGTGGCAGGGGGTGGGGGGTGGACAGGAACATGAGTTTTAATAAGATCTTCAAAAGAGTCTGATATACACTAAAGTTGGAGAAGAACCGGGAGAAATAAACTCGAGTCATGACAAATGCAATCTGGGACATCTCCTCCCCTCTTCTCTTTGCCCTTTCCTTTATCCCAATTACCTGAGCCTCGGCAAGTACCTGGGGAGATATGAGCAGGGCTCAAGCATCAAATAGATCAAAGGACTCCATCTTCTAGAGAATCCTTCCTTACAGCTCATAGTTTCATGGTAAGTGCTTGTCAATTGATTAGATCATCTCCACAGAGGATTTCCTGAAGCTGATGATCACACAATTTGGTGAAGGCAATTATATTAAAATACCAACCAACCAGCTGGTTCACAATTTGGGATTTAAGAATGTGGGAAACAGGAATATCACGAGTGCTATTGAAGGGTAGAAGGGGAATAAATGAATCAGCGTTAACATGCATTAATTACACAGGGACACAGATTTTTGGAGGTGGGTCAGAGGAAGCCGAAAGCAGCATTTTTTTCTTCATTTACAGGACGGTGTACCTCCATAGTCCTGTGACATATCTACCATAGGCAGACAAAATTGATCACATTTCAGGGTTGGGAATTAAACAGTTGGCCAGCTCTTCCATGAAGTCTAGTAATTCTCTTTTGCAAACCCCAGAAAAAATATTTTATTCTGGGAGCCTGTGATTTCGAATGTGACCGTTCAGAAGTTTCAAGATGTATCCTGGCTCAACTGCTTGTCTTAACAGAAGACAGGTGGAAAGAAGATTCAAGCGGAAACAATTTGAAAATTTCACAACATTCCTTAGTTAATCAAGAGAAAACGAAACTCTCTGCTGGTGAGTGGCCTCGGGTACCACAGTAAGCCTTGGGGCCTCGGTTCTCTGTGCTAGCATGTAAGTCCCCTTTCTCAATTTTATTTCTGTTATTCACCACGAGGGTTTCACGGCATACCCCATGTTTGCATGTCTGAATATTACTGATTGTTATGAAGACGCGCAGAGTCAAACTAACCCTGGTTGTGACCCTAAATCAGCTACCCATCCTGATTTAGAAATTTACAAATTTAGAAATTTAGAAATTACAGGAGTTTCAGGGCGCCTGGGTGGCTGTCAGTTAAGCATCCAACTCCTGATTTCCGCTAAGGTCAAGATCTCACTCGATCGTGAGATCAAGCCCCACATCAGGCTTGACACTGACAGTGCGGAGCCTGCTTGGGATTCTCTGTCTCCCTCTCTCTGCCCCTCCCCTGCTTGCACTCTCAAAATAAATAAACGTTAAAAAAAATTACAGAGGACTTATGATGGGGTGGGAGCCAATTTTCAAATGTGTATTTTGTTTCTTTCCCCAACTTAAATTTCAAAAAGCAACTCTAAACGATCACGGTAAAGCATAAGCTGAAAAGATGTGTTCAAGCATGAACAGCTCTTGATGCGGCATTCCAAGTTAATGTCATTTTCCTGGGTTAATACAAGTATGTTTGGATTTTAGCAGATGAGTTACCTTTCAGGTCTACTTAGAAATTCTTAAAGAGGAGGGGCGCCTGGGTGGCCCAGTCGGTTAAGCATCCAACTTGGGCTCAGTTCATGATCTCACGGTTCGTGGGTTTGAGCCCCGCATCAGGCTCTGTGCTGACAGGTCAGAGCCTGGAGCCTGTTTTGGATTCTGTGTCTCCCTCTCTCTCTCTGCCCCTCGTTTTCACTCTGTCTCTCTCTGTCTCAAAAAAAATAAATATTTTTTAAAAATTTAAAAAAAATTCTTAAAGAGGAAAAAAATTCTTAAAGAGGAAATGCTTTTCAGAGGCAGAAGGTAAAAGGGTTCCCATATACATAAACAGAACATCTCCATTGGGGCGACTTGATGGGAGGCAGAAACACTCATTCTGCTACATCTCAGATGCAGCAGCACACCAGGGACAGGGTCTGTCCTGTCACTGCAGCACTGAAGAAGCCAGTCTGAGCCAGCAGAGCTCTAGGTCAGTTCCAGGAGGATGTATTTATTTATCTGTCACTCACTGATTCATTGAGCAACAATCACTGGGTACCTCCCATGTGCCAGGGGCATCTGGGACCACACAGACCACCCACAGCTGGCAGTCTGCTATGGGTGCCAGAAGAGACACAGGATTGTGAATTGAGAGAAGGTCTCTGGAAACACAGAGGCATGACGAACGACGATGGCAGTGGTGCCAGATTTAAACTTGGAGGATGTGTGAGCAATGGGCATTTGGGCAAGTCTAAAGGGACAAGAGTTGGGACACTAGGAGGGCAGGTGTCAGAGGCATGGAGTGAAAACCCACGAGCACAGGAAAGGCCGTGTGGCCGGAGCAACGAGCCAGGGGCAGGCAGCTGGGGACACAGAAGGCTCCAGGCAGTGCTCGCTCAAGCAAGGCCTGGTAGACTGTGTCAAGGATTCTAGACTTTCATAAGCGTCTTGGAGGCTACTCAAATGTTTTTAGAGGAGGAACATGACCAAGTTGGGTGTTGCTACAGGGTGGAGAACTGACTGCAAGGTGCCAATGTGGAATGGAGGTAAAGAGACGAGAAGAGGCACTTGCCTTAGTCCTGAGAAGAGAACGTGGAGGTTGGCCGGGCAGGGGGTCACGGGAACTGGAGAAAAGTGAACATGTCCAATGAATAAATAGGATTTTGAGACTGACCGCATGTGGTAGACAGGAAGGTGCAGAATCACTGCTGTGTTTATCCTGAGTGAGAGTGAAGGTGGGGGAAGGAAGTACAGGAGAAGGGTATGGTTTAGAGAGGTCGATGATGACCTTGACTTTGGCCATGATGAATTTGGGGTCCTTGTAAGACACGTTGGAGAGATCAAGTGTGAGTCTGGACCTTAAAAGAAAATCTGGATGGAAATGGATAGAAATCAAAATGTGGGTTGTATCAGCGCGTAGGTGACAGGTAGAGCCATGGGCATGGTGAAAATGTTCTAGAAACAGGGTGTAGAGGAGAGGGGGCTCAGGACCAAACCTACAGGGACTGTAAAAGACTAGGCACTGGGGAGAGGCAGAGGAGTGGCCAGGAGAGAGTGGAAGAAAAGCAAGAGAGTACGTGAAACCAAGGCCAAGAGAAGAGGGACCAATCCTCAGGCAAAGGAAGGGACAGATCCCCTGGGGAAACGTTCCTGGGATGTTAAGGAAGAGGAAAACTGAAGGAGCCACATGGAGAGGAGAGATCTCCAAGGAGCAGTTGCAGTAAAGCCACGAGCAAGGTGAGAAGTCCAGCCATGAGTGAAGAAGAATGGCACCCATAGCGACAGGGTCAAGGCAGAGCTTTCGACAATGAGGGAGTTTCAACACTACAGCCCTCATTGGGTAGGGGAAAGATCGAGTAACAAGTGAAAACTAAATCCTAGGAGAGAAAGGAGGTGAAGTGAGGTTCCGTCTAGGTAGGAGAACAGGATGTAGACAGAGCTTTAGAAGGTAGAGTGAGGGCTGCCATTGCCTAAACCAGGCTCTTAAGGTAAAATCCTAGGGAGGGGATGGGAGTAGGGGGTTGGGAGCAGGGAGGAGGTACTGAGATGCTCAAAAGGAGTCACTGAGAGCGTAGGGGTGGGAACGCCCTGGAGAAGCGGACAGAGAAGCATAGTAGGATTGCTAGTGTGACACCGAGGGCCCAGTGTTGGCTGCTGGGTTTGCAATGGCACAGTAGGGCCATCCGCCAGGGCTGGGGGGGAATCTGGGTCTGAACTACTCAGTGCGCATCGGCCAGTCAGCCAGGGCAAAAGGGACACTCTTCAGCTTTAAAACCAGTTTCCTGGGGCGCCTGGGTGGCTCAGTCGGTTAGGCATCCAACTTCAGCTCAGGTCACGATCTCATGGTTCGTGGGTTCGAGCCTGCATTGGGTTCTGTGCTGACAGCTCAGAGCCCAGAGCCTGCTTCGGATTCTGTGTCTCCATCTGTCTCTGCCCCTCCCCTGCTCTCACTCTGTCTCTGTCTGTCTCAAAAATGAATAAACATTTAAAAATAAATAAATAGGGGCACCTGGGTGGCTCAGTCAGTTAAGCAACCAACTTCAGCTCAGGTCATGATCTCACGTTCATGGGTTCGAGCCCTGCATCAGGCTCTCAGAGCCTGAAGCCTGCTTCGGATTCTGTGTCTCCCTCTCTCTCTGCCCCTCCCCCTCTCATGCTCTGACTCTGTCTCAAAAATAAATTTAAAAAACATCAAAAAATAATAATAATAAATAAAATCAGTTTCCTTGCAGAAAGGTGCATGAGGTTTTTTTTTTTTTTTAATTTTTAAAATATTTATTTATTTTTGGGGCGCCTGGGTGGCTCAGTCGGTTAAGCGTCCGACTTCAGCTCAGGTCACGATGTCGCATTTTGTGAGTTTGAGCCCCACGCTGGGCTCTGTGCTGACAACTCAGAGCCTGATTCTGTGACTCCCTCTCTCTGCCCTTCCCATGCTCATGTTCATGCTCTGTCTCTTGATAATAAAAACGCTAAAAAAAATTTTTTTAAATAAAATTCATGACGCAGGACTCGCCGTGAGATCATGACCTGAGCTGAAGTCAGACACTTAACTGACTGAGCCACCCAGACACCCCAAGGTGCATAGTTGTTTAAAGTTCAAAAGTAAAGTAGCTTTCCTCTGCTCTGACAACCAAGAAGATAAAATCACAGAATATTATGACAAATAACTCATGATAAAGTGTAAAAATAACAATCCACTGCCCCCCATTGTTTTAGAGTACAATCACTCCTTTATACCATTGCTGGGGCCATTTGGGGCAGGAGGGTGAGCGTAGAGAAGAAGGAATTAGGAAGGGCAAAGCAGAGATTAATTTGCATCAACATGGATAATACTTTCTTAGAAATAAATCCATCTTTAATTGGCTTAACGCTTTCCAGTCTCCATGGAAAACATATGAAGACAGCCAGTAGACCATTTGGAGATGTATAAACAGTATTCCTTTTCTAGAATACCAGCAGAGCTCAAGAGAGCCCAAAAGGACCCTATTTGCAACCACATAGGTTGCAAGGAGTTAACTTGGTTCTGGAAAAACAGCGTATGCCTGACATCTAAATTTGCATTTATGGGAAATTCAGTTTTTAATTATCTTCCCTCTACCATATGAATGCTTATAGTGAAGGAGAGCCTGAGCCTTTTCTTCCTTCCTTCCTCCCTCCCTCCCTTACTTTCTTTTTAATATCAGATTAATTCTCCCCCCAGGCATCTAAAGCTTATGCTATCCTGCCTTTCTACCCACCTCTGTTTCTTCATTTTGAGCACAGATGCAATAAAGACCTCAACACTCCAGTGGTCATGCATGATGGCCAGAAGTAGCTACATGCTGCTCGAAACTATTCGTAGAATAGATCCAATCTTTGCTTGTTATTTCTCCTGACACCCTTCTCCAGAGAGCTTTCCTAAAAGTAATACTCCCAAAAGCTTTGCCTAACAAACAAAATTGGCACAACACTGACTTACACCCATAATCAAAATATTTCAGAAACAAGTGAAAAATGAAGAGTCTCCATACAAGTGTCAATTCCCTGGGTTCTGTCACGGCCACTGGCTTTGCACTTGCCTTTTCCCTACAGTGTACATCTTTTTTTTTACTGTCCACAGCCTTTGCAAGTCTCAGTACTACTAAGATACTAATACTAATAATCTGCACTTACAACGTCACCAAGATTTGATTTGCTTTCCTATGAAGCTTCTCAAGTATGCGTTTCCCAATTTGAAGAGTAAAACAGATGACACATATGTAAGTAGCTTTCTGTCCTAAGGTTCTGTCTGCCAACTAAAGGCTGTCTAACTACTTCTAATTAGCCTATGTATTTGAAGGATCTGAAGCATTAATTTAATCTCTAATCAGGGGAAGAATTTCTCTTTTGCCTTTAGAGAGTCTTGTAAATGAGCCAATCACTTGTTTGCTCTTACGACAAACAAATTAATACCAGTGGAGAGGAAAAGAAATGGTCAAATTTATTTCCTTATCAATATGATTTCTGTCCAGGAAAACATGTTGGTTAAAAAAAAAGAAGAAAGAAAAGGAAAGAGAAAAAAGAAAAGGGTGGGTTGGAAAGACTCATTTTAACTCCACAGGATGTCTGAATACACTGGCTGGCTATGGAATGGCATAAAAACTTACAAGTTAACATCATTTGTGGGGACGAGGTTTAAAAAACTAGGGAGCACACAGAAGAAGAATGTTATCGCCTGTTGTGATTATTTCAGATGCTAGCAATTGGCGAGCACGTAGTTAAAAGAAATGACACACAGATCAAAGGAGACCTCCCTTCTGCCTTTTAGGTTTCAAAAACTGCACTTCTTCCTATCTGCTTGATTTCTTATACTTACATGACATAACACAGAGACATGAAATGTGACAAGCCAATGGATCAAAACCCAATTCTTCCTCCTGGTAAGTTATCCCCGTTAGTTTTACGTGTCTTTGATCTAACAGAAAGCTTCAAAGCAATCTACTTTAGTTGTTAAAGGTGAGTGTGAATTATACTTCCAAATTCAGTTCAAGGTCATATTCCTTCTCCCACTCTTCATCTTCAACCTTGTGGGCAGGTTTATTTTTCCTGGTTTGCTGTTATAGCACAGGAATGCCAATAATAAGGTTAGGATACTGGATACTGTGAATATCCGACCACACACATTTTCTTTGTTAAATGACTGAAATCAACAAAAATCCTAAAAGACAGAGACCACACCTGTTTTACTTACATCCTGGAGAGCAACAGAGCATCACCAAAAGTGAGCCAGTGTCCATGCTGGTGACAAAGGCTACCATTGTCACATAATTTAAATCACTCACACTAAAATAGAGTATGGTCTCCTCTTAGCTGATGGATTTATCTTACAAATTCATAGGCCATTAATGATGCCACATCCCCAACTGGGCTTCCTCTCTTACAAGTGATGTTGGAAATGGGGAGGGTATCAGTGCTGCCATAATGAAATATCTATCACAGCCTGGTGGGCTTAAGCAACAGAAATTTACTTCTCACAGTTCTGGAGGCCGAGAAGTCCAAGATCAAGGTGCTGGCAAGGTAGGTTTCATTCTGAGGTTTCTTCTCTCGATGTGTAGGTGGCTGCCTTCTTGCTGTGTGCTCACATGACATTTTTATGCAGAGAGACAAGGGCAAGCCAGCTCTCCCACACCTCTTCTTACAAAGACCCGCATCTTCTTAGATTAGGGCCTCTCTTTCATGAGCTTATTTATCCTTAAATACTTCCTTAGAGGCCCCGCCTCCAAATTCAGTCACATTGGGGTTTAGGACTTCAATGTATAATTGGTGGAGGGACACAAATGTTCAGTCCGCAACAGGGAGAAAAAAGGGGAGAGTGATGAAATATTGCTGCATTGTTTTTCTTCCTATCTTTGCGATATATCAGTGTAATCAAATGTACATAATATTATACTTCCATATGTGTCAAAACTTTGTAATGCATTTGTATTATCAAATGTACATAGCAATCGTGTGCTTCCATCTGTTCTCTTCAGCCTCTTTCCTGGGCTCCTAACCCATATCCTCCTCCCTTCTTGAAACCACAAAGATACATTACCATTTAACAAAATAATACAACTATGGGGGAAAGTATGATGCAGGTAACACGTTTTCATTTTAAAATGAGATTTTGCTTAGCTAACTTTACCCTAAACGAAAAACAGGAAACCTGTGGAAGAATAATTCCTCAAAATCAGACTCCATCGTGTACCCAAGTCTATCCTATTTAACATCCATTCTAGTTTTTATTTTTATTTATTTATTTAAATTTATTTATTTTGAGAGAGAGGGAGGGAGGGAAAGAAGGAGGGAGAACGCGAGCAAGCGTGAGCAGTGAGAGGCAGAGAGAGAGAATCCCAAGCAGGCTCTGCACGTCAGCGTGGAGCCTGACACGGATCTCACACCCACGAACCATGAGATCGTGACCTGAGTTTACGATCAAGAGTCAGATGCTCCAGTGACTGAGCCACTCGAGCACCCCTCCAGTCTAGTTTTTAATCCATGTTTGGTTTTTTTTTTTTGCCTTTGCCTAACAGAAGTGCTATTCCTAAATATAATATTAACAGAAGAATCTAACAAAAACCCAATATAGATGACATAGATAGGATGCATTTTAGTCACAACTGAAATGAATTAATTTGGGGGTATGGAGGCCCCTGTTATCAGTCTGTTATCATGCTGCTTTATTTGCACTAAATTGGATAAATCTAAGGGTATAGCTACTAACTAAAAAGGGCCTACAATGTGTAGCATGACTGCTGTTTTTCTGTTATAGTGCTTGATGTGGCAAGCTGGCTGGAAATAAGACCAGCAGTGATGAGGCATATGATAATGACTGAGTCTTCATTGTTTCTAGAAATTGGAAAGATAATTTTTAGAGAACTTTAGGCTTAACTCTCAATTTATGGACTCAGATACCTTTGGTATTCATTTGGCTAAATATAACTGTTAACATATTTTAAAGTTGTTGCCAAAAAAGGATGGTTCAATATTCTCAAATCAATCAACATGATACACCACATTGACAAAATGGATAAAATCATATGATCATCTCAATAGGTACAGAAAAAGGATCTAACAAAATTCAACATCCATTCACAATAAAACTCCCAACAAAGTGGGATTAGAAGGAACATACCTCAACTTAATAAAGAAAAACTTAATAAAGAAAAATCCAAAGCTAACATCATACTCAGTGGTGAAAAACTGAAAGCTTTTCCTTTAAAAGTGGGAACAAGACAAAGATGTCCACTCTTGCCAATTTTTTTCAATGTAGTACAGGAAGTCCCAGTCATAGAAATCAGACAAGAATAAGAAATAAGAAGCATCCATATTGGTAAAGGAGAAGTTAAACTGTCACTATTGGCAGATGACATGACACTATACAAAAAAGACCCTGAAGACTCCACCGAAAAACTACTAGAAGTAATGAATTCAGCACATTTTTAAGATACAAAATTAATACTTAGAAATTGGTAGTATTTCTATACACTAATAATGAAGTAGCAGACAGAGAAGTTAAAAAAAAACAACGCCATTTACAACTGCACCAAAAACATTAAAACACCTAGGAATAAACTTAAGCAAGGAGGCAAAAGATCTATACTCTGAAAACAATAAAACACTGATGAAAGAAATTAAAGACAACACAGTTAAAACACTGATGAAAGAAATTAAAGACAACACAAAGAAATGGAAAGATATCCCATGTTCATGGAAAGAGTAATACTGTTAAAATGTCCATACTACCCAAAAACAATCTATAGCTTCGATGCAGTCCCTATCAAAATGCCAACAGCATTTTTCACAGAACTAGAGCAAATAATACTAAAATTTATATAGAAGCACAAAAGACTCCAATAGCCAAAGCAATCGTGAAAAAGAAAAACAAAACTAGAGGTATTACAATTCCAGATTTCAAGATACACTATGCAGCTGCAGTAATCCAAACAGTATGGTACTGGCAAAAAAACAAACACTAGATTAAAAGAACAAAATAGAAAACCCAGAAATAAATCCACAATTATATGGTCAATTAATCTTCAACAAAGGAGGCAAGAATATACAATGGGGAAAAGATAGTCTCTTTATTACATGGTGCTGGGAAAACTGAACAGCTACATGAAAAAGAATGAAACTGGATCACTTTTTAATACCATACAGAAAAATAAACTCAAAATGGATTAAAGATCTGAATGTAAGACCTGAAACCATAAAAATCCTAGAAGAGAACACAGACAGTAATTTCTCTGACACTGACCTTAGTGACATTTTTCTAGATATGTCCCCTCCTAAGGGAAGAGAAACAAAAGCAAAAATAAACTATTGGAAATACACCAAAATAAAAAGCTTTTGCACAGCAAAGGAAACCATCAACAAAAGGAAAAGGCAACCTACTAAATGGAAGAGGATATTGGTGAATGATATATCTGAAAAGGGGTTAATATCCAAAGTATATAAAGAACTTTTAGAATTCAAACACCAAAAAAACCAAACCAAACAAAACAAAAAAACCCTAAACAATCCAATTAAAAAATAGGCAGAGGACTTGAATAGAAATTTTTCCAAAAAACACATACAGATGGCCGACACATGAAAATATGCTTACCATCACTAATCATCAGGGAAATGCACATTAAAACCACAATGAGATATCATTGCACACCTGTCAGAATGGCTTAAGTAAAAAAGAAAAGAAGAAACTAACAACTGTTAAAAGGGATGTGGAGAAAAAGGAACACTCATGCACTATTGGTGGGAATGCAAACTGGTGCAAGCCACTGTGGAAAACAGTATGGACATTCCTCAAAAAATGAAAGAACAGAAATACCATATGAACCAATAATTCTAGTACTGGGAATTTACCCAAGGAAAATGAAAACACTGATTCAAAAAGATATATGCACTCTTATGTTTACCAAAGTATTATTTACAATAGTTAAAATATGGAAGCAACCTCTGTGTCCATAAATAGATGATTGGATAAGGAAGACGTAGCACATACATACAATGGAATATCACACAGCCATTTGCAATAACATGGATGGACCTAGATGGTATTATGCTAAGTGAAAGAAGTCTGAGAAAGACAAATGCTGTATGATTTCATTCATGTGGGATCTAAAAAACAAAACGAATAAACAAAGAGCAGAATCAGACCTATAAATACAGAGAAGAAACTGACGGCTGCCAATGGGAAGGAGGGATGGGCAAAATGGGTGAAGGGTAATGGGAGATATAGCTTTCCAGTTATAGAACGAATAAATTGGTAAATAAAAGGTACAGCCTAGGGAATACAGTCAATGATATTGTAATAGTGTCATATGGTGACAGATGGGAGCTACACTTGTGGTGAAAACAGAGAGAGTTGTTGAATCACTATGTTATATACCTGAAACTAATATAACATTGTACGTCAACGAGACGCATATAAAATTTTTTTAAATAAATAAAATGCTAACTGATCAAAACTGAAAAACAAAAAAATAAAGTTGTAAAAACACACATGAAACTACATGGCTGGCTCAGAAGATGCCTCTTCTTTGTAAGTCAGCATTAATCCGCTAAAAAATGCAATAAAAGGTAGGTGCTTTTGATGGGCTTAGCTCTCACCCATAGTTCACACAACCTAACATTGGTTTTAAACACTGTAATGCCAGTTTCTAAATAAGAAGTTAGATACATATTGCCCAATATCACTAAGCATTCTGCCAACCAAATAAAGGCAAATGAAGGTTGTGGTGACCCCGAGGGGTTCCCCAATTTATCACTGACAGACACAAACAAGATCATGGCTAAACCACCTTAGGCCAGCAGGTCTATTTTAAACATGACCAGATAAGAATATTCCATAATCTCTTCTTGGTGTCTATTTCCTATTCTAAAAGCTTTTAAACTATGTAAATGCTACTTCCCCACCTAAATCCCACCCCCCATCCCCCAGGCTTTGGTGCACTTTCATCTCCATGAAGATGAAAAACATTATGCCACATCGGCTCAGCAGCAAAGCACCTAGGATCTCCACCATGGCTTGCTAACAGGTAGAGTCCCTTTTTCCTTTTTGATCTACTCAGGGCTTCCCCAAATTTTGGCTTAACTCTTTCACATACTTCTTTCCCCTCTCAAAGATCTTCCATTATTCTCCCCATTAGAGTGGAAAATACTCAAGAGCAGGGACGACATCCATCTTGTTCGCCTCCTGTCCTGTTACACAGCACAGGACAAAATACACAGCAATCATTCAATAAGTATTTACTGAAAGAACAAATAATATATGAATGAATGAAAAGAGCTATTTTCTGAGCCACCTTCCTCCTTTTCTTCCTACGTCACTGAAGAATAAAATCGGTGAATTACAGCTATTGTGTTCAAGGCAGAGAGAGGGCTGATTTGTGGCGCCATGTTGGATCCAGCAGAGTTGTCTTGGGTATGTCACTCTGGAGGGAACTTTGAAGGGATGAAAATGGGCAACTTTAATAAGAGCCAACAATGCAATGCTATTCCTTTCCATTATATTTACTTGGCTTCTGGCATTTCAGCCTATCTGATGGCTCCTGGTGTCCACTTTTGACCCTAAAGGACACATCCTATTCATCACACGGAATTTATTATTTCACAATCAGGTGAAACCGGAGTTATGTAGATGCTGAAAGCATGTGGATACATTTTCCTCTGCCCTCCAATGCAGGAGATTTCTCCACTGTGGCTACAATTTGCCAGATTTACTCAACAGCAACAACATCGTTTGCCAAAGCGCTGGGGAACCACAGCGACAGGCGCTGAATTCATAGATAGAAGAATGATCATGGGAAGGATCGTCTGGACTCTGGAGACTTGATTTTCTATTACTTGTCTACAGGTGACCTTTTCACATGACCAACGGCAAGTTAGTTCATTTCTAGGGTCTTGGTTTTCTCAGTTAACACAAAGTTTGGATAAAATGGTTTCCAAGGTCTCTTTAAGTTCTTATAAGTTATGATTCTCCCTAAAAAGTGATAGTTATGTGGAGTCAGAATTCTTCAGGAAACAAGCTGATGTATTCCTGATTGCATAGGCAACAGAGAAAGCCTGGTAGCTGAGAGGACCTTCACCCTCACCCCCCTGCCAACTCTGACCCTCCATACAGGATAAGATGCCTGGGCTAAGGGTACACCCTGAATCCTGCACCCCCTTTTATTATTTTTTATTATTAAAAAATTGTTTTTTAATATTTATTTTTGAGAGAGAGACACAGTACGAGTGGGGCAGGGGCAGACAGAGAGGGAGACACAGAATCTGAAGCAGGCTCCAGGCTCTGAGTTGTCAGCACAGAGCCCGACGCGGGGCTTGAACTCACAGACGGTGAGATCATGACCTGAGCCAAAGTCAGACGCTCAACTGACTGAGCCACTTGGGTGCCCCTGCACCCCCATTTAAACCACATTCTGGGCTTTGGGTACTTGGGGACCACTGAATTCATTGCCCAGATGGCCAAGAGCTTCCAGAAGATGGAGCTTGAGTAGTGGGCTGGTGGGGGTCCACACTCCTGCCCCAGAGGCTCCTTGTGGTAGGGGATGGGACTACGGTGGGAAGAGAAAGTCCAGGTCTAACAGGTATTAGTGGCAGACCTACTGGAGGTTGCTTTAGGGCTGCACGATGACAGAAAAGGTAAAGGAGATACAGGGAATGAAGCAGCACCTTCCTATGGCTCATGGAAAATCTAAAATAAATCACTCTGTTTTCTGGCCCCTTAAGGTTTTGTATAATCCATTAAATAAAATCGGCTCTCTCTTTCTGTAAGACTGTCTGTTAGAGGCTACAAAGTTGAATAATAGCCTGCTGGCCCTGCTCTTGAGAGCACATGAGAAAATATTTTATTGTGTACTGCACTGTATGCTCTGTCTTCCTGCAGGTGAGAGACGCATTTAAATGTTGAAGTTGACCTTGGAAGTCCGTTTTTCAGGATTACTATGAGGACAATTTTATGATATCCAAAATGCTTGGTGAGAATCAAAGGCAGGCAAAGTGAGAGAGAAAAAAAAAAGTATTATATACAGAAACAGAAACAGGGGCCAAAACAGACTATTTGACCTGTGTTTAGAGAGGGCTATGGAATGCATGAGTAGGGACAAATTTTCTGGATCTAAAAAAAGGCAACTTGGTAAATGGGTGCTTGGTGAAGGAAAGTGCTGGAAACATAGTGGTTTGTTTAGAAAGATTTGGGAATGAAATTAAATGGATCAATATATACATATACAGAGGACAGACCGCTGGGAACAGATATTTGTAAAGAAGCTGGAAGGCATCGGGAGAAACAGATTTCTCCTAGTGGCAATATAAGGAGTCAGGGCCTTTAGGAGTGAAACAGAGTATCAACTATAGAAACTACAGTCATAGTTCTGACGGCTTGTTTTGGACTGTCAAAAATAGATTCTCTTACAAATTACTGTTATGCTTTCTTACTACTTTTAGCTGTTAAAATATGACTTCTATTGATTTTTAAATACATGTTAATTTTGTCTTCAGCGATCTTGCCAAACTTTCCATATTAGTTCTTTTTTATTTTTTTTAAGTAGGCTCCATACCCAATGTGGGGTTCATACTCATGATCCTGAGATCCAGAGTCACATGCTCTAACAACTGAGCCAGCCAGGTACTCCACATGAATACATTTTCTTTCTTTCCTTTCTTTTCTTTCTTTCTTCCTTTCTTTCCTTCCTTCCCTCCAGAGAGAGAGAGAGAGAGAGAGAGAGAGAGAGAGAGAGAGAGAGAGAGATAGCGCACGCACAGGCGCATGAGTGGGGAAGAGGCAGAGAGAGAGGGAGACACAGAATCGGAAGCAGGCTCTAGGCTCTGAGCTGTCAGTGCAGAGCCCAATGCGGGACTCGAACTCATGAACTGTGAGATCATGACCTGAGCCAAAGTCAGACGCTTAACTGACTGAGCCACCCTGGTGCCCCACATTAATACATTTTCTAATGTTAACCTGTCCTTGGATGGGTAAACCCACTTGGATATCTCCTTCCCCCTCCATCTCTGTTTAGTTTGATAATATTTAATCTATGTTTGCAAGTAAAATTGATCTACAGATTTTCCTTTCTCACAGTCTTTTTGGTACTGTGTTTATACAACAGAATGGGGAGTTCTCTCTCCTCTTCTGTGTTCCGGAATAATTTGTTCCTTGACAGTATGGTAGAACTTGGCTAAATAACCACCTAGACCTTTCTTTATTTTTAAAGAAGGGTGATTTTAAATTATTATATGTAATATTAATCCAGAGTATATAAAGCAGTAAGAGTAAAACAACCCAATTTAAAAACATGTCAAAAGATTTGAACAAAGATATAAAAAAGATACATTAGTACATGAGCAGATGCTTAATGCCCTTAATCATTAGGGAAATGCAAATTTAAATCACAAGGAGATACCACTCATGCTTATTAGAATGGCTAAAATAAACGAATGGACAATACCGAGTACTAATGGGAGCACAAAGCAAGCAGAAACCCCACTGCACTGGAAAAGAGCATGGCAATTTCTTATAAGCTTAAGCATATCCTTAACCCATGACCCTGCAATCTCTGTCGTTCACCCAGGTGAAATGACAACATGTTTACACATAATTGCTCCAATCTAGAAACAAACCAAAAGCCCTTCAACTGGTCCAGTGGAAAAACTGATACATCCATGCAACAGCATACTTTTTCCCCCCAAAAAAAGGAATGAATTACTGATACACGCCATAACATGGGTGCATCTGAAACGCATTCTCAAAAGGCTACAAACTTTCTAATTCCATTTATGTAACATTTTGGAAAAGACAGGGACAGAAAACAGATCAACTGTTACAGGGTCTGGATGGGAGGAAGAGCTGTCTACAAATGGGCATGAGGGGATTTTTTTTTTAAGTTTATATATTTTTGAGAGAGAAACAGAGACAGAGCACGAGCAGGGGAGGGGCACAGAAAGAGAGAAACAGAATCTGAAGCAGGCTCCAGGCTCTGAGCTGTCAGCACAGAGCCCCCACACGGGGCTCGAACTCATGAACCGCGAGATTATGACCTGAGCCAAAGTCAACGCTTAACCAACTGAGCCAGCCGGGCACCCTAGGGAATTTTTTTAGAAAAAAACAAAACAAAACAAACAAAAAAACAATGACATATCTTAATTGTGGTGGGGTTATATATCTGAACATAATTATCGAAACTCACAGAACTAATACATGAGAAAGGGTGAATTTTACTGTATATAAATTATATCTCAATAAGAAAAATATCTGGAAAAGAAAGAGGATGCTTAAACTCCAGATTTAATTTGGATACCGGTTATGATTTATTCAGGTTTTTTATTAGCCTCCATTTTTGCCACTCGTATTATTTCCTGGGAAGTTGTCTTTTTAACTTTGGTTTGTAAGTTTTTCCGTAAGTTGACAAGTTTTTCCTTTTGATTAAAAAGACTGCACTCTACCTGTAGCTATGTTCTTTTCATTTCTATTATATTTTAAATTGTGTCTTTATATAGTTTCGCTAGATTTTTATGTTTTAGATGTTTTTTCAAGTAACTGTTTTGAAGGTTTTATAGATCTTATTTATTGTTTATCTGTTTTCTGATTCATTAACTTTGGCTCTATTCAATCTTATTTCCCAAGGTATGCATTTAAGGTTATATATTTCCTTCTGCTGACTGCTTTATATTTCATATGTGTCTGAAATGTAATATATTTATTTTCAGTAAGTTCTAAACATTTAACATTGAGTATAATTTATTCTTTAATCAATAAACTATTTGGATATTTATTTTCTAATTTCTAAACTTATAATGAGCTTTGGCTGTCTTATAGCTTAATTGTATATTTTTATTTTCTATTACTTTACTATTTTTTTGTCTGCCTGAACAATTATTGAGAGACATACACTTACAAACTTGTTCATTTAATCTTGTATTCTACCAATGATTGCTGTATATATTTTGAGACTATAAAGCTAGATGCATACATATTTTGAATTGTTACATTTTCCAAATGAATTGCTCCTTTTATCAATACATAATGAACTTTACAAGTGTTTCTTGACTTAAAATATATTTTGCCTGGTATTATTAATGTAGATTAACTAGCACTCCTTAAAAAAACATTTGTTGGTTTATCTTTTTATGCTCTTTTAAACTTCTCTATATCCTTATATTTAAGTATATTTTATAAGTAGCTTATATCTAGATTTTTGTTATATACTTTTTAGCAACCTTCATCTTTTAGCTGGCATACATAGACCATTTATGTTTATTGTAATCACTGATATATCTGGACTCATTTCTATACTTATTCTATGCTAGTTACCATGATTTTCCTTCTTTCATTCTTTATTACCTTCTTTTAGAGTAATGAGGTTTCTTCCTTTTTCCTCTTCACTGGTTTAAGTTATACATTTTACCTCTATTGTTTTAGTGGTTAGCCTTAAATATTTAATATGCTTACTTGACATAAAATGTTCAAAATGGGGGCACCTGGGTGGCACAGTCAGGTTGAGCGTCCAACTTTGGCTTAGGTCATAATTTCGCGGTTCACAAGTTCAAGCCTCGCATTGGGCTCTGCTGACAGCTCAGAGCCTGGAGCCTGCTTCAGATTCTGTGTCTCCCTCTCTCTGACCCTCCCTGGCCCGCACTCTGTCTTTCTCTGTCTAAAATATATAAAATTTTAAAAAACCGTTTTGTAGTTCAAAATGAATCACTAATTTTCTACCTCCAGAATAACACAGAGAGCTTAGAACAACTTAACTCAGATCATCCTCTCCTATTTTATATGTGTAGTACACTGATTTTGCCTTTATCAGTTAACCCCCCAATTGCTTATAATGATTATTTTTAAGTAATCAGCACTTATTTATATCTGTAAAACTTCACCAATTTCTTTGCTCATTATTGCTTCCTGTGTTCTACTCCTTTACTGTGGGTTCTAGCTCCTTCCTCTTGAATTATATTCTTTTCCATTTCTTTTGGGGACTCTCTCTTCATGGAAACTCTTCTAGATTTTTATTGCTAAAAATATTTTTAATTCACTGGAACAATGTCTTAACAGGGCACACAATTGTTGGTTAGCAGTGTTTCCCTTCAGTGCTCTGAAGATATAATTTTTATGGTCAGTCATCTCTAGTGTAATGACTTTGAGCAAAGTGATGTCTCTGAGAGCCATTAGTGACTCAGACTCATAAGGGAAGAAGAGAAAGGATGTAAACAACATTAGGATAAACAGAGGTAGGAGGAAAAATAGTGTTCTGTGCACAGCAGAGAGAAGTCAGTGCTGGCCCCAAAAAGTCTGATAGTCCCTAGACCTGATAGTCCTTTCTTGGCCCCTAAGTATTCTTTCTCTTGAAGCATTAACATCTCCTCTGGTTCTTAAGAAAGGGCTGTGAGGATGATCTTAACCTGCAATTCTCTGTGAATTGTTAGCCAAACTAGGAGAAGAGCTAGCAAGGACAAGGTGCCCCCCCGCTTAGTTCTTATATTCCTAAATTCCCTGTAAGGGAAGCCTACTGTGATAACATTTAAAGAACAAACTGGGGCACCTGGGTGGCTCAGTCCGTTGAGTGTCCGACTTCAGCTCAGGTCATGATCTCGCAGTTTGTGAGTTCGAGCCCTGCATCGAGCTTGCTGCTTTCAGTGTAGAGCCCGCTTCATACCTTCCGCCCCCCTCCCTCCTTCTGTCCCTCCCTGGCTCACGCTCTCTTTCTCAAAAATAAATAAGACATTTAAAAAAATTTAAAAGAACAAACCATACTTCTTTTTGCCTTCTTACTTAAGTAAGTTTTCAGATAACAGCATGCAGCCTTTTCAAATAGTTCTAATCCAGAGCAGTGCATGATGAGAGTTTGTGCAAAGAGATATTTTGCTAACAGGAAGAGTAAACAGTGTGTCTATCATTTTCACTATTACTATATCTGAATGCTGCTGAAAACTTAATAAAATTTGATATGGTTTCCTGGTATGTGTTGATTTAAAACCAAAGGACATTACAGCTGGCAGAGGCCTCAGACACCATCTATTCTGAACCCTTCACTTTATGCACGAGCAACAGCCCTGGGGGAGTTAGTCCAAGGGCAGAACCCAATTCGGGACAAGAAAATGAGGTTATGCCAAGGATGTGAGTACTGTCAGGGCTCCACTCAAAATAATTAATGCTATAACCCCCGGTTTTATTTTCCAACACATTTTTGGGTACGTGCAAAGAGTGATACTTCCAAGATTTTCTTACCTGGGGTTTTATTTTATTATTTTATTTTTTTACCTGGGGTTTTAAATATCACACTCTGTAGCACTCTCTGCTCATCTGAAGAAGCAATCCATTGGCTCTTTGACACATTTCTGATTTACTGTTGATATAACAAATTTCCTGTACTCTAAGTGCTTGCTGTATTTCTCTAAAAAAGATCCTCATGGTTAGCTCGGCCTGAAAACTCTTCTCATTTACTATTAGGGAATCAAGCCATGAAAAACTTCCTTTTTCACAAGTTCTAACCTAGGATGGCATAAAATTGAGGTGGAGAACTTTCTAACATTATCATACTACTTAAGCTCTAACACCTCTTTCTTTTCTTTTCCACCAGGTTTGCTTTTTATATTTTCCTTCTTGTGACATTGTTTATCGTCCTCAAGGACAATGTAAGGCATTTTGTTTTCACAGAGAATCCTGGTTCTTGATCAAAAGAGGTTGTTCCCAATTACTTCCAGACATCAGATACAGGCTGTGCGCGGTGATGGGAATCACTTTTTATCCTATTTTGTTCACGGAGCATTTGAATTATTAGTTCTTGGATGACGACCTATATATTAAAAAGGTTATCTCATTTTAGAGGACTGAGCAGAAGGAAATCATGTGCACCACTGATTTAGTTTGGCATCCTGAAAGCCTGCTCTGTTTGAACCCCGCAGATACCCTAGACAGCTGGGTAAAAATTTCAATAGAGTTAATTTTGCCCGCTGACCAAGTCCATGCTCACTGAGACTTCAGGCTCATTACAGAGGTCTCTGGCCCACGCTTACGCTACAGAACCCAAAACTGCAGCAGTTGCAATACCTTTTTAAAAGGTCCCCAAAGAAATGCATTCAGTCTTCTAATCAGGAGTGATGGCTGAACGGGTCACATGGGAAGGAAGGCAGCAGAGACTAGGAGGCGGCGTCCAAAATCAAGACACATAGCCGGCGATGGAGCTGTTCTAACAGGAATATTTCTATATGGCATGTATCTTACATAAAGCTGGGTGCAAGTGAATTCTGTAACCCTTCAACACATAGATCCTGCTGTTGGCCACAGCAACAGTGACACTAAGGAAAACCTATTAAATAACTTTTTTTTCTTTTTTTTAAATTTTTTAAATGTTTATTTTTGAGAGATATAGAGAGACACAGAGTGTTAGTGGGGGAGGATCAGAGAAAGAGGGAGACACAGAATCTGAGGCAGGCTCCAGGCTCTGAGCTGTCAGCACAGAGCCCAAAGTGGGGCTTGAACCTACGAACCGTGAGATCATGACCTGAGCCAAAGTCAGACGCTTAACCAACTAAGCCACCCAGGCGCCCCTAAATGACTTTTCTTTATACTTGAAGAAAAGAATGTCAGTCTGCTGTCAAAATGAGAGGAGTATTACATGCAACAGACCCCTGGAGAGGGTCTAGTCTAAGCCTTACATCTTTGAAGATGAAAAGGTAAGGTTCAGAAAGGTGAACTCACCTGTCGATCATCACACATCTAGCAGCAGCCAGACCAGTGATCTTGCTAGCATATTACATCGCGACTCTTAATTTAACCCCCAATTAAAAACAGAAAGAGCAAATTCAGTGCACACCCCTGGTATCGGGAGCCAGCACGACTTTCTCAAGGTCTAATGGGAACCCCTTAATTACAGCACGAGTGGGCCCTGGGCATTTCGCTTGTCAAAATCCCTGGCGGTATGTTTCTGAAATCTATCGCTGGGTGCAGCAGGACCTGCCAAGCGTTCTTTGGCCTGCACTCCTAGTGCTGTGTATCTGTGCATCTCCTGCAGGGAGAGGAGTGAAAAATTAATGAGGAGCTCAGAAAAGCTCATTTTCGGGGCTACAGAGATTGGGAGGGCAAGGAAAATTGGAAGTGAAGGGAAAAGTTTAAGTCATCAGCCTCAAGCTCTGGCAAATCACATAAATGGGGTGTAAATGTAAATATACACACGCAGAAATGGAAAACCACCAAAGAGCGATTTAGGGAGGCGCTGGATCGGAATTACAAATACCCAGGGCAGAGCTCTTTGTGATTCATTCATGGGCATCTGTCCGTCTCTGGGATGCCCAAACCTGCAACCATCTGGCATAGAAGGCTCAGCTCTCCCTAAGCAGACATTTCCTTCTCGTGGTGGCTGTGCATCTTGGTCCGGATGGGTTTTCCCTGACCCTCCTTGGGTGTAACTGCTTATGAGCCTAGGAGGATGAGGGTCAACTTGAAAAACTCAGATATGTTTTAAATAAAAATTTGGGGAGGATCTTTTTTTCTTTTCGACAAGCTAATAGAATTCATATTCCAAGAAGAAAAAATTCAATCTGTGTTAAAAATTGGAAGCTATTTTTATTTACTTTTATTTTTTAATTTTTTTAAATGTTTATTTCTGAGAGAGAGAGAGAGAGAGAGAGAGAGAGCAGGAGAGGGGCAGAGAGAGAGGGAGACACAGAATCTGAAGCAGGCTCCAGGCTCTGAGAGCTGTCACCACAGAGCCTGATGTGGGGCTTGAACTCATGAACTTTGAGATCATGACCTGGGCTGAAGTCGGATGCTTAACTGACTGAGCCAACCAGGCACCCCATAAGCTATTTTTATTGACAAAGCTTGATGCCCAAAGAACAAAATGGGCACCAATCACTCCCTACTGGGTACTGAATGTGGGACTCTATTTGCACCTGAACATTCTGGGGCCTCCCAGCTCAGGCTCTGGTCTGTACCTCTTCCTTCCTTCAAGCAGCTATTGCCAAGTGAACATTCTCCAGCAATCAGGCCATGTGCTCCCAGTAAGGAATTACTTTCTCTGGAATATGGTATTTGGGAGAAGGATTATTATCATTGCTCAAAAGGGCTCTAGAGCTAGAAAACTAGGAGGATGTTGATCCCAGGAATAACTGAGGTACTGGCATTCTTTCGTGGATTAAAAGTGTTTGCAAGTCCATTAATGAGTTACCAACAGGCCTTTGACTCTTATAGACTTGATAAAATTTTTGAAGCCAAAAATGGCTTGCTTACCAACCTCTGGAAGATGCCTAAGGAGAAGAGAAGCCTGGTTATCATTTTTTGCAGCAAGAGAGGGAGACAGAGGGTCTGAAACGGGCTCTGTACTGACAGCAGAGAGCCTGATGTAGGGCTCGAATTCACAAACCATGAGATCATGACCTGAGGCGACGCTTAACCAACTGAGCCACCCCGGCGCCCCAACCTGATTACCTTTGAGAGCAAGACCTTCATCTCATTCACTGTTGTCATGGGTGGAACTGTATTGCCCCTAACATCCACATGTTGAAGTCTTAACTCCTCCTATCTCAGAATACCTTAATTTGGAAATTAAGGTATTTAATTTCCTGGGTGGCTCAGTCAGTTAAGCATCTGACTTTGGTTCTGGTCATGATCTCGCGGTCACATGGGGCTCCGTGCTGACAGCTCAGAGCCTGGAGCCTGCTTCCGATTCTGTGTCTCCCTCTCTCTCTACCCCTCCCCTGCTCATACTCAGTCTCTCAAAAAAAAAAAAAAATGAATAAACATTAATTTTTTTAATTGGAAATAAGGCCATTAAAGATGTAAATTACTTCAATTAGGATGAGGTCATATTCGAGGTAGGACGGATCTCTAATCCAATGTGACTTATCAAAAGTGGAAATTTGGGCACAGATACATAGCGGGAGTACACCATGTGTGAAGATGAGGTAGACATGGGGTGACGTGTCTACCAGCCACGAGTGAAAGTTATCAGTGAACCACCAGGAGCCGAGAGAAAGGCATGGAAGGGGATTCTCCCTCAGCCCTCAGAAGGAACCCAACCTGCCAATCCCTTGATCTCTTCTGGACTTCCAGAACTGTGAGATGGCCCATCTCTGTAGTTCAAGGTACTCAGTTTGTGGTCCTTTGTTATGGCAGTCCTGGAAAATGAACCCAATTGCCTCACAGGGTTAAGACTGTTCTCTCTCTTATCAAGACAAGACAGAACCCAGTCTGGGCGCCCTGCATGTCCACGAGGACTCTGTCAAAAACAAACGCCCTCTCTCTCTTGTCATCTCCGAAACTCAACGCTTACCCACTCCTGTTAAGAAAGCACTACCAATCATGAGCCACCCGGGGTCAACACCTCAGCGGGATCTTTGATTTCTTCATCTGCTTCGCCCCCACATCTCGTCTCCGTGTCCTGTGACTGCCGGCGCCTCCATGTCTCTCATCTCTCTCTCCTCCTTTTCATTGTTGATGCCACCACATCCTTGCAGCCTCCAATTATCTCTTGCCTAGACTGTTACCATCACCTTCTAACTGGCCTCCCCCCTGCCAGGATCTCTACTCTTCCAGTCAGTTCTAAGCTGTAACTGCCAGTGAGTCACCCAAAGGCCAGCTGTGATGATGTCACCCCCTTGCTCAGAAGTCTCCAAGGGAAGGAAAGTCCAACTCTGCAGTCTTCACTACTTTCCATGATCGAATCCTTATAGCCTGCCCCTCACCTGCTCCAAACTTCTGAATCCTACCTCTGAGTTCCCATCTCGGTGCCTCTGTTTGTCCTGCTGGCTCCGTTGGGGATATGCTCTCCCCTACCTCTGTTGGTCGTGTTTCTCCAGTTAAGCATGGCACTGTGGTTAAGTTTGTGGGCTCTGCTGGGCAACGAACCACCTAGAACCTGCCTCCCATACCTGCTAAGAGGTGACACTGGCAAGTTATTGAACTTCCTTGCGCTGCAATTTCCACAAATGCAACGCGAGGATAATAAGACCCTGTGGGGCCATGGAGACCATGAAACAAGCAAGTGCATGAGGCACATTGAGAACAGCACCCGGCAGGTCAGGCTTGCAGGGACACTCACCCACGTTCTTACTCGCAAAGTGAAGGTCAAAGCACTCTTCCGTGACTTCTCAGAACATCTCCGCTAATCTGCTCTCCGGCCACTTAGGTTTCTTCAGTAATTTCTTTTAGACACGCTCCTCCTTAAATCTGTAACTGTGCAACATTCCTTCCTGTATTCCGAAGGTCTCTTCTCTCTCAGCGACCTTGAACCTTAGCACCAAAGCCTCCTCGGAACCTCACTCTGTGTTCTTTCCTGCTCAGCACTCCGCGGCCAGCTCTGCTCTGGCCCCAGCTGGGCCAGACTCCAGTCTTGTAGGGGACGGAGCTGGATTTTTTATCTCTGTGTCCAAGGGCCTCACACTCAGTAAGCACACGATGCTCACAAAACAACGAAGACCGAATGTCGAGCCCCGAGAAAGTGTGAACACCCCAGTGATCTGTCATGAGGTCTCTAAACAGCCACCAGCACCTGCATTTCTAGGTGCCACACCAGGGGTTCCTGCACGTACCCATGCACAGGTGAGGGGCAGAAATAACCCGAGGCACCCGTGTTTTCCAGTGGAGACGTTAGGTCATTTCTCTGTGCGGGAACTCTCAATTGGGACTAAATGAAGACAATCTAGAAATCACTTCTTTTGTGCTCCCAGAGTACTTTGTGTATACCTCATGATCATTTATCTTGCAGTCATGTAATTACTGGCTGACAGTTTGGTTTCTTCCGTTCGTGTGTGTTTGGTGTGGGCAGACTGTCTTATTTAGCTCTCATTGTTCTGCGCCTGCCATCTAGAAACTCTTGGGGAAGTATTTGTTGAACAAAAGAAGTTGCCCGAGAAACCGAGCTCAACAATGGGGCCCCATGAGCCTCGAAGTAGCATCAGACTGAAAAAAAGATGCTCCCTCACACTGTTTTTTTTTTTTCCAAATACTCCATCCATTGCTAAGAAGGTTTATCTGATCAAATACTATTATTTCCATGACATAATTCTTTTATTTAATTAATTTTTAAAATTTTAATGTTTTATTTATTTTTGAGAGAGCACACGAGAGCGAGCGAGCGATCAGGGGAGGGTCAGAGAGAGGCAGACACAGAATCCAAAGCAGGCTCCAGGCTCTGAGCTGTCAGCACAGAGCCTGATGCGGGACTCGAACCCACGAACCGTGAGATCATGACTTGAGCCGAAGTCAGACGTTTAACTGACTGAGCCACCCAGGTGCCCCATTCTATGACATAATTCTGCAAAGAGTAAAATTCTTAGCTATATTCAAATAGTCACCTTGGCCTCAGCTCTAGCTTGATTTACAGTATTCTGTTTTCCAGGCTTGAGGCAGGCAGGCAGAGAGCAGAAAGGTCTTTGGCATATGACCTTGAGCTACCAAGTGCTCTGCTATGGGGAAGTCGGGCAGCCCAGGCTGGGAGCCTATGGCTTTTGCGAGGTAAAAGATGAATACGAATGGGTCCTGGCCAGCCACTAGTGGGCTCACAGCATGCCTGTAGTGGGCTCACAGCATGCCTGGAAAGGAGAGTCTGGATTTTCTGTTCAGAAAGCAACACTAGCGCTTTAATAAAGAGGAAAGGGGGGCTTCAAGGGTCACTTTCCACCTTCTGTAATCATCTCATTGTGGGTAGATGAAGGCTGGATAATTTCTGCTTCTGAAAAAGAGGTACCTACTAGAACAGAGGCCAGAAACAATGTCAGCCTGTTACTAAAAAAAGCCACTTCCTGACAGACAAAAACAACTTCAAGTCTGTAACAAGTAACGGTATACACATTGTCACCAAGACCTCACTCCAGGACTTGGCTTTCTGTGCTGATGCTGGCAAATATCAAAGCATCGAGCAAAGGTATAGTGGGCGGGGGTAGCAGGCTTCTAGAGTTCAAATCCTGGCTCTGCTTTTTCACAGCTGTGTGACCTCAGGGCAAGGTGCTTACCCTCTCTGTGCCTCGGTTCCCTCATCCACAAGACGGAAACAAAACAGATCCTGTCTCATGTGGGTCTGTGATGATTCACATGAGTTAATAACTGTGAAGAGCACATAAATAGCATATGTGTTGACAGACTCACGTTACGTTAGGCAAAGATCACACGTGGCTATAATTCTGCGAGAATGTCTCTTCTGTGATCATTTTGTACAAAAGCAAGACAACTATGGCAATCCTTCAACTGCAGAGAGAGGAATATGATGAAATGCCAAACCCTCCTCCTCCTGTGTATACTCAATATCCAATTCTACTCCCTGAAAACCGGTACACTCTTGAATGTTTCTTCCACATTTTTGCAGAAACCAACATGTATACCTACCATCTATCCTTCAGTGAATAACACTGTCCTGAATACCGGAAATTTGCTACGAGAGTAGATTTCAGGCGCTCCCGTCACACACAAGAAATGGCAACTACGTGGGGGAGATGATACGTTAATAGATTGTAAGAATTATTTTACTCTACGTATATCAAACCATCATGTTGCATACCTTAAAAATATACAAGTTTTGTTTAAAAAAATAAGAGGGAATGTAGAAGTCGAGAAATAAAACGGACAGGAACAAAACTGCACATCTTAAAGTTCTCTCAATATCTGAATGTATAAATCTACCTTACGTTTTTTTGTGGCTCTACTCACACTCCATTGTGTAGAAAGACCATGATTATGTCAGAAAGACCAGCCTTGGTTGATGCCATCTGTCTCGTTTCTCCAGTTTTCTAACATTATAAACAGTCTGCAAAGAACAACCTTGCATATCCAGCTTAACCATAACTCTGCACACATACAAGTAGGAAATTACTGGAAATTTCCACCTCCTATGGGACATGCCCTTTCTCAAGTTTGTAACTTTGTAGCATCTTTTCCCATATCTATAATCATTCCTTGCCTACCATCCTTTGCTAGGGTGATGAATTACTAGGTCAAGGCTAAGTACATTTAAAATTCTGGTTATTCTTGGGATGCCTGGCGTAGAGCATGTGACTCTTGGTCTTGGGGTTGTGAGTTCAGGCCCTACGTTGGGCACAGAGGTAACTTAAAAATAAATTCTTTTAAAAAATTATGGTTATTCTTGCCAAAATTGTCCTCCGTAACAGCCTGCACTGATTCACCCTTCCACCGATGTTGTAGGAGAGTGGCTATTTCCTACTCTACTAGCTGACAGAGTGTAGTTACCAGTTTCTTTGGTTTTTGCCAAAGTCATAAGTAAAAAGCAGTATCTCACTACTTTCAATGTGTGTTTAGTTATGGGTGAAAATGAGATCTTTCTTACACATATGGGACATTTGTATTTTTCTTCAATTTGTTAATTCACATTCTTTGCCCACTTTGATTTGAATTAAAAAAAGAACCTCTGCTACTTTCCTGCTTAAAACTGTTATTGGTGACCCACTGTGTATATGATAAAGTCTGGCATCCCTAATACAACAACAAGGGGCTATGACCCAGCCCCTTTGCCTTCTTTTATATGGTTGCTACCCTTGCCTCAAAATTGATGGTCTAGTAACACCTGGCTGTTTGTGGGTCCCAGCCTTGTGTCTTCTTCAATAAAGATTCACTGAATGATTGAAGAAATACCAGTTTTCATATAATTCCCCATAACTAAAGAACTAACATGAGGGGCACCTGGGTGCCTCAGTGGGTTGAGCGTCCGACATCGGCTCAGGTCATGATCTCTCAGTTCGCGAGCTCGAGCCCCAAGTCAAGGCTCTGTGCTGACAGCTCAGAGCCTGGAGCCTCCTTCGGATTCTGTATCTCCCTCTCTCTCTGCCCCTCCTCCGCTTGTGCTCGCGATCTCTCTCAAAAATAAACAAACATTTTTTAAAAAAGAACTAGCATGAAAACATACTAGTTCCTCAAGTATTTTATTTTGTTCTTGTCAATTCTATTTATCAGGGACCGTTTTGTAAATCATGTCTTTTGTGGTTTCCGCTAGTTTATACTGGTAACGATATCGAGGTCATCTTTTAGCTGGCTCTTACTAAAGTTCTCCCTACAATTCAGGTATTCTGATTGGGAAAATGCTAGACTACGTGTGGATTGCAACATTCACAACAGGAATTTAAAACGAGCTACAAAAGAAGAAACCGGTCCAAATAGAGGCCAAGGTCAGCGAAGGTGGGAACACTCTGGAGAGACTGTCCATTGTAGGCACATGCTAGGAATGAGCCCCCTCTTCCCTGCTTGATTTCTCACTGACCGCACTTACAACACCACAACTACACATCTCTCCCAACCCTGCTGAGCGTAAAGTCATTACTCTCCTTGTCACATCACAACCTTTCTGGAAAGCAAGGGCCAAAAAAATATCCACACCCAATGTGTCCCTGAAACAAGTCTCTACCCTATAGACAAAAGTATGTAAGAAGGATTCGCTCCTTACGCAGATACTGGGGCAGGGTTATTTATAACAGCACACACTCAAGGGAATGTGGTAGAGCAGAGGACTTAGCTGACTATAAGCAAGAATCCTATGACCACATACCACGATGTTCAAAAAAACTAAGGGGTGCCTGGGTGGCTCAGTTAGGCATCCAACTCTTGATCTCTGTTTAGGTCATAATCTCACAGGTTCGTGGGAGCAAGCCTTGCATCAGGCTCTGCACTGACAGCATGGAGCCTACTAGGGATCCTCAATCTCCTCTCTCTCTGCCCCTCCCCCCATAAGTAAATAGTAATTTTAAAAAATTTTAAAAAGAGCATGATAAAATGATGGGAATGTGTTGATTTCCAGTCTGTGAAACCTTTACAAAAGAATGTAAGCAAATATGCATAAATGATCATAATTTGTAAGGGTGCCAGGTAAATATTCTATTTTCAAAGTTGAATGGAATCTATTATTTTTATTTAAATAACCTCTTTCAAATTTGCTATTTAGAATCTAAATACAAAATTATGACCATAATTACCTTATACAGGGATGCAGTCTGCGAAGAATGTGTTAAATGACTTGTTGAGAGATACTTTGTTAAAGACATGATGAGAATTCAACACACAAGAGCCCACCAGTCTTTCTGGAACCACCAGAAACCGATGGGACCACGGCTATGAGCGAAGGCACACTCTTATGAGAATCTCTGTAAATATCCACCTGACCCAGATCTATCAAATGATGTTTCAGTCATTCACAAGGCAGGTGAGAATTATCCTCACTGTAATGGCAGATCTCCTGGTAATGAATCTTTCCAGTTGTCCATGCATGAAATAGAGTTTTGTGCTCTGATGGATAAATTGTATAACTTTTTTTCTTCTTTCTTCCTTGCTTTCTTCTTTTTTTTTTTTTTTTAGCAGAGGGATATGGTATTGTAAAATGAGGTTGTGGAATTACAGTTCATAGCTGCATCGTATAATCTTCACAGAAACGTCTGGAAATATAATTAGCATGGTGCTCAAACTACTGCATTAAACAACCCCTTCCTGTGTGTTGAGAAGCGCTTAAAGGCCCTTTCCGCGGGCTTCCCTGACAACAATTTGCAGAGGTAGCAAGCCGCTTTCTACAATCTCAGACTGCCTCCCGGCTCCCAAGACGCTGGGAAATGTACGGCCTCGCCACACGGTACAGAGCAGCTTTGCAGAGGACACAGAGATGTAGCTATTCTGTGGAGGAGACATTTATTCTCTTCAGAAACTCACACTTATTTGAGGCCAAAAATACACAAACATTATAGTAGTCTTCTATGCCAACCTTGTATCTGTGTCTGAACATCGTTAGCACTGCTCCCTGACTTCCCCCACCAAGATCCTTCACAACACTGCTTGATTATAACTCCTTGTGATTGGATGGGAAGGTCCCCCCAGGTGCCTGGGGTCAGTACCCACACCCTCCTTCTCCAGGTCAGACTTTCCCCCAGAGCAAGGTGTGGTACCCAACATTTTCTTTCATGCATGTGATTTCATTAATATCTCACCCATTTTATATTCACACAATGCCCCCGACCCAACTCTCCCTGGGGCTAACAAAAAAGAAGAAGGAAGACCTTTAAAACTGACCTTCAAAAATCATTTGATTCATGTGTGAGCTCACGGTCTGTTTTTCTGTTAAGGCTCCTTGATATTTCTAGTCGAACAAGCCCCAAATTCTAATTGCCCAACATCTTCCCTAAAACGTCTACAATTCAACAATGAAACCAACAACAACAAAAATCAATCAACTGACACACAAGAAGAACTCAAGTATATAGAGAGCAAGAGCAATGAGAGCGAGCACGGGAACTAAGGAGAGGGGCAGAGGGAGAGGGACATGGGGTTTGATCCCAGGACCCTGGGATCATGACCTGAGCTGAAATCAAGAATCAGACAACCAACTGAGCCACCCAGGCACCTAAGAAGAACCCATTTTTTTTAAGAGATAAGTTAACATACATCACATAGGCATTTTTCCTTGCTTCAGGAATGCCGGCATTAGTCACTGAGATCATCAAGTCTCATTTCCAATACTGTTTCCTTAATGAGATCAGCTTTCTGAATTCAGGTGTGTGCAACACCGATCCAACCTAGATATATGCACATCTTAACCTTTTCTCTCTTGATGCCTTCAAATCACGTGGAACGGTGATATTTCCAAGGAAAGCCCAGGAGACTTTGAAGTGAGACAGGTTCAAGTCCTCCAGGGCTTTACCGTTAACCAGCTGAGTAATCCCAGGCAAGTTACTGACCCTTCCTAAGCCTTAGTGTCCTCATCTATAAAACAGATGTTAGCCGTAACAGACTTGTAGGACTAGAAAGGCCGTAAGAGCTACACTGTGGCTGCTCTGGTGTTTGTCATCCAGTGCCCACTGATGGCCCATTCATGACCATCAGCTATTACCATTATGATGTTTATAGTGCATCAAAGGGAAAAGGCCAGAGTTTTCTGGGGAAACACAGGAGGCCCACATGAACATCTATAGTAAAGCGGTAATGGAGGAAGAAAGGTGCAGGTCGATCATCAGACAGGATAAGGAAGTACAATTGGGACTCGATTCTAATGTCCCAAAAGTGAATGAGGATTCATTTCATAGTGTCAGGGTGTTTTGGGAGGGGAAGCCTATTAGGGCAGAAAGGAGGCATTTGGTGCCTACATACTTATTTGGGAGATAGTGGGAAGGTCTACAGAGTGCTGGCCCCAGGGTGGAGATCTTCACAGATCTGAATTTCTGAATTCAATGGCATTCTGCTCTTGGCTCACAGAGACTGGAGTCCAATGCTGCCCTATGGACGGAGCCAGCAAAGGTCTGAGAATTTAATGAACTCAGCAGACATTAGAGCTTCAGGCAGGATAAATGAGTGCTCCATGAAGGAAAGAGGAGGGAAAGAATGAGAGGGAGACCAGAGCTAGGGAAGAGGAGAAAAGAAAGAAGACAGTGTTGCCCATGAGGAGAGGCAACCAAGGCCATTGAGAGCAGAGTCTAGAACTGGGGACACGCACGGGGCCTGCTGGCATGTAAGCAGGTGACAGGAACAGTCTAGAACCTCAGAGAGTGAGAGGCACGCTGAAGAAGACAGCACGGATTGCTGGTGGAAGGAACTGGCATGGGGATTCAATTTCTGATGAAGACATGAGAGGGAGTGCAGGAGGGAAGGCGGAGACAGTCTGAGGGCTGTGGAGACGCTACGGGACTCAACCACCATTCATTCATTTAACCAAAATGGCAGACCGCAGAGAGCCTTCTCATGGTCTTAGGAGTCTTCGTTCCAAATGGTCCCTTCCATTTTGTCTTGGGAGTTAACTGGCACTTCTTTTCTACAAACAGTCAAACAGAACTGGCCTCGGACCTTGTGGCTTATGTCCAGGCAGTCTTGGAGTGACCGTAGCCCCCGCTTTTCCTACCACAGGCCTGCTGCAGGCTAACCATCTTCTTCTAAGCAGAAATGGCATCCTGTTGTACCGTCAAAGATGTCCACATTCAGAAAATACAGTATTTGGTCATCCTGTTTACACCTTTCTCTATTGTTGAGCATTCTGACTTGCCACAGATCTCTGACTTTCAAAAGGAGACTACACCCACGTTATTTCCACCAATCCCCACCCCAAACACCTTTTTATAAATCACACATATTTCTGCCTATGATGTAGCAAAGGAGAAACAGGATGAAGTATTTCCTCAGAAGCCATTGTGTTTGTTCGCGTAATTGTAAAGTCATTGAGAGGAGGAAACACTTTAGTGAACTAACTCATTGATACCTTAGGAAAACACGGGATAAGCTCCGGCTTTGTGGAACTGTCTGATGTGTCTACAGGCGAGCTCCTATACCCAGTATCTAACTAAAACTACCTAAATCTAAGAGACCCTCACCAGAATAGTCACTTTGTACACAACGCCATTTCTAAAGACAAACTAGAAATAAGTTTTTCCTTACTCTTCGATGTTTGGTTTTTTAATGTTTATTTATTTTGAAAGAGAGACAGAGGCAGAGAGAGAATCCCAAGCAGGCTCCACGCTATCAGCATGGAGTCTGATGCAGGGTTCGATCCCACAACCATAAGATCGTGACCTGAGCTAAAACCAAGAGGCGGACGGCCGACTCTCTAAGAGCCACCCAGGCGCCCCTCGATGATGGTTTTTTAGTGCATTTCCAGAAAAAAAGAAGTCACGATAGATAAAAACTTACATAGAACCTATTACGTGTGAAGTACTATTCTAAGAGCTTTCCAACATTAATTTCTTTTCCATATCTCACAACTTTATGAGATGCCAGTTTTACTCCTATTTTCGACGTGGGAACTGAGCCCACAGAGTACAAATAACTTGCCTGAAGTAACCTGGAGGTTGGGCGGCAGAGTCTGTGCCCTAACCACGCACTGAATAACTTTCTGATAAATGCTGGATGGCTTGTACCCTTGTAGAATCAGTTCTGCAAAGGCCCAGCTATCTAACTAGCAACCACTCCAGAGGCCTGTGTGACCACTGTCTGCTTGTCATCTACACATATTTTGTTCCTAGATGCCACAGCGCATACAGATGTCACGTCCCACTGAAGACCTAAATGCGATGATGGTTCCGAACGGTATCTGTCTGGAGCCAGTATCAATGTACTCTTTCTTAGCCATTCAACAAATAGAAAGCATGTGCCGTGGACATGGCATTGAACTAGATGCCGTGAGGCACAAAGATGTGTGACACATTAACCGCTACCTTTAAGGGCATTCGAGACTCACACTGTGACTTCCGCTGTCAGTTTTCATGGATGAGCTTCTGTTCCTTCACATTTTGGCTTTACATAGATGGTGTCAGAGAAGGAAACTGTTCTAGGATATCACTGTTAAGGGTAGATGAACTCCACGTTCTAAAGCATCTGAATCATGAGTTCCCTGTATTCGTGGATCCGAAATGCAATGGAGGTGATAAGGCAAAAGGCTGAGTTCAACTTCTAGCTGGGCCATTTCTAACTAGAAATTATTCAGCCCCTCCAAGCCTCGGTTTCTTCATCTGCCAAACTGAGTTAACAACATCATGGAGGTCTGTTGTGTGGTTAGGGTTCATAAGGCAGGGAAAGGGGCAAGTGTATTTCACATACACAGAAGACACAATGGTGACTGCTAATGCTGTCATTGATATAAGATCAGTGAAGCATATTCTACATGGAAAGAAGGGAACCAGGAGGAGCTGCAGCCTTGTGACACCCTGAAGGACAGTGGTGGCTGGCTTCCAAATAATCGCGAATGACGGAAAGACTTTCAAAGGCGGGGACCTTCTGTTCGTGTGCTTCCGTAAATGCCCTGACCTCACCTCGTTCAGATCTTGTAAACAGGGGGACTCGTATAGTGGGCAGCCACCTCCCTGGCTTTTTAGTTTGATATGTACTTATTAGGCACCCACTACGTCAGGTGTTTGCTCAATCCCGGGAGACAAGGAGGAAAAGGCAGGGTCTCTGTCATTAAGGATTTTATAGTCTTGCCACATAAGAGTGATGGATAAAGCTCACTTGGAGAGGAAATAATGACATCTTTACCATCCCAGCCCTAGGAAGGTACTGAGGTCCAGCGTCTTTAGCCTGTATTTATTAGAGATTTTTTTTTAACTGGGCCATTAGGTCTATTTTGCCTTCCAAACCTTAGGTGTTCTCTTTGAGGGTCATGATGGATCTGCAGTAAGAATATTCTTTGCCTGTCCATGCTCAGCTTCTTTCTTAAAGAAACTGAAGCCTCCAGGGGCGCCTGAGTGGCTCAGTCGGTTAAGTGTCCGACTTCTGCTCAGGTCATGATCTTGTAGTTCATGAGTTTGAGACCTGCATAGGGTTCTGTGCTGCCAGCTCAGAGCCTGGAGCTTGCTTTGGATTCTGTGTCTCCCTCTCTCTCGCCGCCCCCCCCCCAACTTGTACTCTGTCTCTCAAAAATGAATAAACATTAAAAAAATTTAAAAAAAGAAACTGAAGCATCCAATCACCCAAAGAGAATGTGGGATCTAGCCAGATGCTGAAGGCTAGACAGCTTGCTTTGATGATTTCTTATTAAAATCAGATGTTAAATAGTGCTCCAATTATTTGCATGTTTGTTTTTCCTAGTCACAAGTAATGTCATTACTGAAAAATGTGTGGAAATATATTTCTTTGGCTTAACAGTCACTGTGCTGATGTTTCTATTTCCCTCGGAATGCCACAGCCACGTTAAGGCAAACTTGGCATCCTGATACAATCAACCAGTCTTAAACTCCTCCCTCAAGCTCATTTCCCATTTTGAGGACGGCTATCTATTTCTACTCCTCCCTCCTGGCCCAGCCTCTCAAAAGAAGTCTAATTCCTCTGGGGTGCCTGGGTGGCTCAGTCAGTTAAGCATCTGACTCTTGTTTTTGGCTCAGGTCATATTATCACAGTTCATGAGTTTGAGCCCCACTGACAGTGCAGAGCCTGCTTGGGATTCTCTCTCTCCCCCTCTCTTTCTGCCCCTCCCACACTCACACTGTCTCTCTCAAAATAAACAAACAAACTTAAAAAAATAAAGAAGTCTACTTCCTCTTCTCTCATTTGCACCTCAACCACAGGCTATCTAAATTCCAGCCAAAGGCTTTCCTGAAACTGTTCTCCCAAGGACACCAATGACGAGCTGGCACTAAACACACAGGATACTTCTCCGTCCTTGCCATCCCATCAGGACCTGCCAGAGTTGACCCTTCTCCTTTCCCAAACACTTTCCTGTCCTGCACAGGTGGTAACTACCAGTTCCTCCTGGTTTTTCTGAGCTCTCCAGCGGGCCTCACCTGTCTCCCCAAAAGCTCCACTGCCTCTGTACATAACTTACAGGTCAGTGGTCTTCTGGATGCTGTTCCCACAGCCCTTCTTTGCTTCCCACTTCATTATCTTCACCTTGGAGTGTCCATCCCATGGCTTCACACGATCAAGGAGGCATGCATGACTTCCAGATCTGTATTTCTAGCCAGATCTCTCCTAATCTCAGTTCTCTACATCCAATATCCTTCTACCTTGGGCATGTTGGAAGCACACAAAAGCCAGAATGCCCCCAAACAAGTCATCATTTCCCCCCACAGACCCCCCTGTCTTCAGTGTCCCTGATGGAGTGAGTGGTACCTCTACCCATCTAACCGCTCATTAGCGAGAAGCCAGAGTGGTTCTTTACTCTTCCCTCACCCTCCACATCCAACCTGTAATCAAGTAGCACTCATTCTGTCTCCTAAAGATCTCTTGCCACTGTCCACAGTCTTCAGTGCCTGATGCCACAAATAGTGGCATCTAGTCTGGGCTATCTTCATCTCTCCCCAACCTTAGAATCAACCACCTGCTTCCTCCCACCAACAGCTTCCTTGTGACCCAAATCAACAGGAATCCTCAATACCCATTTGATTCCATGAGAGCAAGGAGGGGTCTCCTTAAATGTATCACAGTCTTCTCTCATTCCACAAACACACGAGTAGTTATATTATGAACTCGATGACAACATTTGGTCACACTCCAAACTTCTCCCATGCTAGAAGAATGATCTTTCTAAAAGGCAAGTCCCCTGACGGCCTCTGTAGGATGCGGCACTGGGGTCAAGTCCAGACTCTGTAAGAGACCCCATAAGGCCCTTCACAAGCACCTCGTCATCCTCCTTTCTCACTACTCTCTGCTTCTCCCCTTCAGCAATCCTCAAACCATAGCCTCTCTTTTAAGCCACAGATTGGCAATCTCTCCTTCTCTCTTCTCCAGACTCTCCTACACTTTTCTTTCCATCAGGAGAGAAGACTCCCTCACATTCACTGCCTAAGACTTTGGTTGAATAACCATTTCTCTGGGAAACCTGTCCTGGTAACTTGTAACTCAGCTGGGTGTTGTCTAACTTGAGGTGGGTTTTTTTTTTTAAATGTTTATTTTTGAGAGAGAGAGAGAGAGAGAGGGAGGGAGGGAGGTAGACACAGAATCCAAAGCAGGCTCCAGGCTCTGAGCTGTCAGCACAGAGCATGACACAGGGATAGAACTCACGGACTGGGAGATCATGACTTAAGTTGAACTTGGATGCTTCATCGACTGAGCCACCCAGGTGACCCTGTCTAATTTGAGTTCTTGGAGCCCCCATGTGTCTCCTCTAATATCATAGACACTTGACTATAATTGCTGGGCTTTATTATCCATTTTTCCCTCAAGACCATAACCTTTGGGAGGCAGGGGTCAGGTCTCTCCTTGTTGTGGTATTTTTAGGGAAAATGGCAGTGCCTGGCATAGCTCTCAAGGGCACATGTATCCATTCGTGAGTATCAATGTTTGCAACATCCCAACTTCACCTCTCTGAGGGAGATGAAAACAAACTTCCAGCCCCAGAGCTGTGCCAGAGATGGTCCCTGGGGCCTTTACAGTGGGCAGAGCTGGTCTTCTGATGGACATAGAGGCAACAATTCCATTTACTAACAGTGCTCTTCAGTCCTATGCTACAAAAGGGTGTCAACGTAAGCCTCCATGAAAACCTTAGGGCTTCTTGCTCTCCTCCAAGAAGTGCATACGCACTCCCCTTACCACAGGACATGCCAGGAATCCCTAGTGGAGAGGAACTGGCAGCATGGGGTTCACGTGCCCACCAGCTGCCCTCTCCCCCATGGGTCTCAGCAACAGGCTCCTTCTGAAGAGTTCAGAAGCCTGTCACACCAAGTCCAAAGGCAGAATCCAAGTTAGACAATCTTCATGATGCAAGGAGTGTGATTTAAGGAGCAACAATTCCAGAGATACAGGCTTGCCAGGAAGGGATTTAGGAAACTAGTGATTCCTAAAGTCATCAGTGACTCTGGTGAGTCGAGGCAAGACATAAAGGAAGCCGAGCGTGGCCCTGAGGGAAAGGGGCAGCCAGCGACCAGATGAAGTCGTGAGCTGATAAGTCAGGCTTCAGGGTTGGCTCTTGTTCCACTGGGAGATTTGGGGTGAGTAGGACCTACGGCAAAAGGGCAGATGGGCTCAGTGAGAGGAGCTCCGTGCTCATGAGAGTGCCTACAAGTCTCCGGCCCACTGACAGCATGACCTCAGTATTGTGTTGTATGGAAAACACTGGGCAAAAGCATGCAGGCTATTCCTGGACCCCCATCATGAACATGAGGGGCGCCCCCAGTGTATTCAGGCCTGGCCCTTCATTACCGCTAGCAGTTAGGTGGGGCTCACACCAATAGACTGCTGCCAGGATTCGCGGGTCCCCAGTCATGTGACAGGGGACCAGGCCATCGATTACTCCTATCGCCAAGTTGCTGCCTTAACCCAACGCTAAGGTAGGTAGATGCGCCAAAAGTTGCAGTGACGGTTAAAAAGCAACCTCTGGGGGCCCTTGGGTGGCTCAGTCGGTTGAGCATCCGACTTCGGCTCAGGTCATGATCTTGCAGTTTGTGGGTTTGAGCCCCGTGTCGGGCTCTGTGCTGACAGCTCAGAGCCTGAAGCCTGCTTCCAATTCTGTGTGTCCCTCTCTCTCTGCCCCTCCCCTGCTCATGATCTGTCTCTGTCTCTCAAAAATAAATAAATGTTAAAAAAATTTAAAAAATTTAAAAAATTAAAAAAAAAAAGCAACCTCTGATAAAGATATGATGGACTGAGACATCTCACTCTGGAAAAAGAAAATAGAGAATCTTTTCAAGAAAACATTAGTTCAGCAATTAGTTGAATGCTAAAACCAAAGAGAAAAGTTCCATTTCTTTTTTTTAAGTTGGTTTATTATTTGAGAGAGAAAGAGAGAGCGCGCGCATACGCACAAGCAGTGGAGGGGGCATGGGAGAGAGAGAATCTCAAGCAGACTCCATGCCCAGCACGGAGACCAACAGAGGGCTCAAACTCACGAACTATGAGATCATGACCTGAGCCAAAATCGAGAGTTGGTCCCTTAACTGATGACACCACGCAGGCGCCCTTCCTTATGTTTCACGATCAAAGATGGCAAGTTAAATAGGCACAAAATTTGGCAAATAAGATACGTGTGTCTACCAGTGGATGGGATCATTTACCACATTCTAAACAATTTCCTGACTTATTCCTCCCCCTCAGCCACCAGTGCCGTGGTTTTAGTCTGTGTTTCATGTCTACTTTGAAAGCCTCCAATTCGAGATACAGCTCTGTACCCAGGAGCCCCTGCCATTCAAACTCCTTCTGGCAACCGGTCCCACGGATTGTTTGAAAATCCAGCTCCTCTGGAATCTAAAGTCTATGGACTTTTCAAATTGTGCTCAATCCACTGGGCCTTTTCTTTTTATTTTATTTTTAATTTTTTTTATTAATGTTTTTATTTTTATTTTTGAGAGAGACAGACAGATAGTGTGTGAACAGGAGAGGGTCAGAGGGAGAGGGAGACACAGAATCTGAAGACAGGCCCCAGGCTCTGAGCTGTCAGCACAGAGCCCGACACAGGGCTTGAACCCACGAACCATGAGATCATGACCTGAGCTGAAGTTGGACACTCAACCGACTGAGCCACCCAGGCGCCCCTGGACCTTCCCTTTTTAATCCAGTTCAAAGTCAATACTATAGTGGTTTAAGCTGTATCCACACAAGAGATGTGTTTAAGCCCCAACACAGTGCCTGTGTGTGTGACCTTATTTGGAAACAAGGTCTTTGCAGATATAACGGAGTTAAAGGTCTCTGAATGAGATGATCCTGGAAAGAGGGTGGACCCTCATTCCAATGTCTGATGTTCTTCTAAGAGAAAGGAGAGGGGCCCTGGTGACACACAGAGACACAGTCTCGCCAGAGGCAGAGACTGGAGAGATAGAGCTACCAGCCACGAATGTCGAGGACAGCCCAGCAGCCGCCAGGGGGTAGGAGAAAGGCCTGGAACACATACATCCCACAGTCTCCAGAAGGAACCAGCCTTGCTAACACCTTGGTTTTGGACTCTGGACCTTTAGAACTATGAGAGAACACACTGCCGTTGTTGCAAGCCACTAAATTTGTGGTGCCTGGTTACCGCAGCCCTAGGAAACGAATACAAACCCTTGAATCTCCTCTGCTCCCCACCCCCATTTTTCCATCCATCTGGCAAAATCCTAGGACTTGATGGACCCAACTGTCTGCTTCATCCGGAGCTGTACTTGGGCAGCCAAAGCCACTGAAACAAGTCTCTGGTGTCACGCAGAGTCGTAATCTGAAATTGGCTTGACTCTGCAGGGCCCCCTCCTTCCCTCCCCATGAAGAGATGAGCGGACTTAATATCTGGAAAAGATCAGCCGCCAGATAGGGTCCTGCCCGACCCCCACCCTGTGTAGCCCGACCCTCTGCTGCCCTGTGATTTCACGCAGGAGGTTTCATGCCTTTTCGGATGTGAGCCCCGCGATCTGTGCCTTCTATCCCGACCACCCCTAGCTTCCCAGCACCTTACCCACCCGCCTCGTCTCCTCTACATTCCGACTCGTCCTCTCTGCTGGATTCCTCACCCCAGCTTCCCCCCTTACGTCACTTCCACTGGACGATGACAACAACAAACCAGAAGGCACACAGACAGCACCTCACCATCAAACCACACACACAAGCCCCTGTAGACACATGTACGTTTCTTCCAGCACCTGTTCTGCACTACGTCTTTTCTGCACTTCACAGCCAGAGTCCTCCGAAAGCTTATTCCCTTTTTTCTATTTCCTATTAATTTCTCACTCCACACTAATCTGACATCTATCGCCGAACAATCCACCCAGACAGCTTTTGCTAAGTCATCAATAATGAGCTCCAACTGATCACGAACATCAGCCAACGTTCTTCTGTGCTGTCCTAGCCTCTTCACGGTGCTGAACATGGTACAGCATACCCTCCTTGAAACATTTTCTAATCCTGGCTCCTATTACACCACATTCTTCTGGTTTTCCTCCTACCTCTCTAGCCACTACGTTTTTTCTTTTTTTAAACTGAAGTATCACCAACAATACAATGTTGTATTACTTTCATGTGTCCAACGTAATGATGTTACATTTCTTAGTGCTAATCGAGATAAGCACTCGATCCCCTTTATCAATGTCACCCATCCCCCCACCTCACCCACTGGCAACCACCAATTAAAAAATGGGCAGAGGACCCGAATAGACATATTTCCAAAAAAACCATACAGATGGCCAATAAACACAAGAAAAGATATTCAACATCACCAATCGCCAGGGAAATGCAAATCAAAACCACAATAAGACTGTCACCTCACACTTGTCAAAGTGGCTAAAATTAAAAAAAAAAAAAGAAATAATAAGTGTTACTGAGGATGGAAAGGCAAAAAAAAAAACAACGCTTGTGCTCTGTTGATGGGGATGTAAACTGGTGTCGCCACTGTGGAAAACATTATGGAGGTTCCTCAAAAAATGAAAAATAGAAATACTGGGGCACCTGCCTGGCTCAGTGAGCAGAGCATGTGACTCTTGATCTCAGGGTTGTGAGTTCAAGCCCCACACTGGATATAGAGATCACTTCAAAATAAAATCTTAAAGAAAATAGAAATGGCATATGATCCAGTAATTCCACTACTGAATATTCACTCAAAGAAAATGAAACCACTAATTTGAAAAGATACATGCACCCACAAGTTTATTGCAGCATTATTTACAATGGCCAAGATACGGAAGCAGCCAAAGTGTCCATGGATAGATGCGTGGATGAAGAAGATGTGGTGTACAAATATAACGGAGTATTACTCAGTCATAAAAAGAATGAGATCTGTCCTGTGCAACAACACAGTTGGAGCTAGAGGGTATGATGCTAAATGAAATATGTCAGTCAAAGTCACTGCCCTTCGATCTCCTTTCTGAGTTCATACTCCTCTGTCCAGTCACTAGTAATGATGATCTTCCTTTAAGACTGTCTTTGGCTCTCTTTTCTTTCCATGCTTTCTAGTCTATTCTAGTTCCATAGACCATTTCCTACATGGCCATCACTCTAATTAATGCAGATGTGCAAAAAACCAAGATTTAGGGACCCAGTGCAGACCTCTTCATTGCATTCCCTATAATCAACTCCAAACTTTAGATATCACGAAATCAATTCACATCTACACCGGCAATCAGAATCCTATCTCCCCCCCACACATACACACATTGTCCCCCTACTCCTTCAAACCTGCCACTCTTCCAAAATACTCATCTCAAGAAAGGTTACCATGATACACCTGAAACCAACACCAGAGTGTCAAACATGACATTTCTCTCTCTCCCCCTCCTAAATCCCACTTGTCATTAAGTCCTGTTACTTGTTCCTTATAATTTCTTCCAAATCCATCCACTTCTACTAGCAAATATTACTCCAAGTTACTATCATCTGCACATGGCCTAACTGGTCTTCCTGGAGCCACTCATTTGCTTGTCTAATTTGCTGTGTAGGATGAGGTGAGGGCCCAGTGAGGGTCCAGTCTTTGGTGACCTCTCCAGCCTCAGCTGATACCATACTCCTAGCTCTCCATTCCGTAGCCACTGGTCTTTCTTGCTTTCCCAGCCTGTTCATCTCTATTTCTTCCACCACAGGGCCTTTGCACAGGCTGTTTCACTGCCTAGAGTGTGCATTTTCTTTATTTTTTTAAATCTTAACGTTAATTCGTTTTTGAGAGAGAGAGATAGAGTGTGAGTGGGGAAGGGGAAGAGAAAGAGGGAGACACAGAATCTGAAGCAGGCTCCAGGCTCTGAGCTGTCAGCACAGAGCCCGATGGAGGGCTCAAACTTGTGAACCATGAGATCATGACCTGAACCAAAGTTGGATGCTTAACCGACTGAGTCACCCAGGTGCCCCCGGAGGGCTCATTTTCTAAATTCTTACTCCTCTCCCGGATTTCAGCTCAAATTTCTCTTCCTCGGGGCAGTTTCTCTGATCACTCAGAGTCAAATTTCCCTCTCCTTCTCCCAACTATTTACCTCCCCTTCACTGCCCTCACCGCAGTTGCGATCTTACCTATACTCTTATGTTTTGATCGCCTGCCCTCCCCTATGACACTGTGCATGCCACAAGGTCACAGACAAGGTCTGGCTTTGCTCCCAGCATATCCCCAGAGCAGGTACAGTTTCAGCATGGGTAGGTATTCATTCAGTAACATTTTGTAATTTTTTTTTAATTTTTAAAAATATCACGTCGCTCGAGGCCCTAGGTGTAAAGAAAAGCTTAGAAGCACAAAGGGAATTCTGGCACGTTGTCGATTTCCAGGGCCAACCCCCTACAGCTCGTGATTTTCTGTCAAGAGGAAATAAAAGCTTCATTCAGTGGTATCTTCAGGGTTTATTCCTGCCAGTTCTGTTTTTCTATAAATACAGTCCTCATTTTCAAGGAATTTGGAGAAGATGTTTGCAGTGGACTATTTTGGGGAGGCGCTTGCCTGTTCTACTTCGGGGAGGGGGGGGCTATCATTTGTCTTTGTTCCCAGAGCAGCTGTGAGGGTGCGCCATGGACACCCACTGCTGAGTCCACGGAAGGAGCTGGGCGTGTCTGCGGGCCCCGGGTACGGCCTCTGAGGACAGGCTGCAAAGCCTTGAAGATCCCCTCCCGGAGGACCCATTATTTTACCGTCTATCCAAGATGGCTGTTTCCCCTACTGTCATGACGTGGTGATACACCAGTTGTTTTCACCACCGTCCAGAGCTCAGGCTGGGGTCTTAAAGCTGCAGGCCTTGTCAGGACACCGGCCTTCAGCCTGGAATAGGAAGGATGTACGAGCAGCATGAGATATGGAGGTCTTTGAAAAATTCAGGCAGTTGCGGGAGCGCCTGGGTGGCTCAGTCGGTGAAACGTCCAACGTTTGGTTTCGGCTCAGGTCATGATCTCATGGTTCATGAGTTCTAGCCCCGCCTCGGGCTCTGAGCTGATAGTGTGGAGCCTGGTTGGGATTCTCACTCTCTGTCTCTCTCTGCTCCTCCTCTGCTCTCTCAATCTCTCTCAAAATAAATGAACTTCAAAAAAAAAAAAATTCATGCAATCGTTGATGTCAAAATTGAGGAAAACGTGGACATAATTGTCCAATGTAGTTTTCTTACTGTTATACAACTTACAGAGGCATATTTCTGGGCGTATCCTTGAAGATGTGCTATGCACAGACACACCTGAGTCCTAACCTGAGCTCCAGGAAAACCACAGAATAGCCAAGTATGGCAAATTATAAGTGTAATTGACTGGAAATAAAAACAGGCCAAGTATGGGCTACATTAATGTCCTTTTCGTATTTTTTTAAGAGTACAATTTTAAATACAAGTCCTTCATATAAGTTTAACATATGGATTTATTCTTTGTATTTAAAACTGTGGACATTTTATATATGACAGAACACACACACACGACAAATATATGCACACCAGCTAAAACTGGTGAACCATGAACAATCCCGTCATTTACCCTCTTGTATATGTAACACTTAACTCTCATCGATACATCGAAAAGTGTGTGCTTCCAAGTATAACTTGAATATATATACAATTTACCGTGTTATGCATCCTTATGTTGCCTTTTTTTTTTCTCCTTTGGGCCAAGAATTGGCATAGCGAGTTTCTTCTTTCCAAAAATAAGGAATAATATTTCCCTATCCAGTTAAGTACAATGGATATTACCGTGTAAACCACTGACTTTTTTTTTTTTTAAACTAGAATAGCTTCACTTATTCCGTGTACCCATCCATCTATTTGGATATAAAGATATCCCATAGTACATCCTCTACCTTTTCTACTTGAGGAGCTGAAAGTCTTTTGGGAAAAAAAACAACTACATACAAATATCGCATTGAACTGCCAAATTAATCAGTTCGGCCAGAGGGATCATAAGAACTTGCTAAGTAAGGATTGTTCATGATAAGAAGGATTCAAATTGCAACTCTGCCCGGCACGTGTTTTTTTTTTTTCTCCCCAAAGAGTTGGAAATGAAACAAGTGTTCAGACTTTTAATGATCTGTGAGTAATGTGAGGTCACTGTATTTGCACCTGAGGACTGGTTTTCCAACATCCCGAAGAAGTCAGCACATCTGCTCTCTGCACGCAAGAAGCATCCAAGCTTTACCTTCAGGTCTTGCCAAATGGAAAAACCAAAGCTCTTGACTGGCCGGGAGGAAAGGCATGCACCAACCCCATCATCCGGGGATTCGTGCTGATGAATGGCCATTACTTAAATGCATGTTTCTTTTATTAGAAGCCATTTTCCACAGCAAAGTCAGGAAGACCATCATAAGGGATCTCGTAGAAACTGTTTTTTTTTTTTTTCCAGTGCTTACAGAACGCTCCCTTTTTCTTTCTTGTTCTAGCGTCTTACACCTCACTTTGCCTAAAGGATGCATTTAAGATTTCTTCTCTGGGAGGCAATGATCTAGTTTCACCCCAGGTGGGTGGATACAGAGGAGTCACCCCCACTGACTGTTTTGCTCACACGTCAGTCTCTCTGTAGTGTTTAGAAATGCATGAAAGGCTGACAGGTTTTGTCACAGCTCTACAATGACCCTGAGGGTGCAGAACACAGTCAGGGGAAGGGGCTCCATCCCAGGGATGACAGTTTAGAGATTCATGGAATTCAGAGGTTCGTTCTAATCTCAAGAATTAACTAATTCTAGCAACAGGGCATTGGGGCTTTCATCAAAGGAAGAGTCAGGAAACATGGACTGGAGATGCCCATGAGAAACTGGGTAAGATTTCAGACTTTTAGGGGCACCTGGGTGGCTCAGTCGGTTAAACGTCTGTCTTTGGCTCAGGTCATGATCTCCGGTTCGTGAGTTCAAGCCCCGTGTCGGGCTCTCTGCTGTCAGCACACAGCCCGCTCTGGATCCTCCGTCCTCTCCCTCTCTGCCGCACCCCCCGCCCCCGCTTGCGCTCACTCTCCCTCAAATATAAACAAACACTTGAAAAGACAAAAAGATATCAAGCCGGTTTGCAACTTTCCTATGTTTCCTATTCTTTTTTGGTTCCCCAAAGCAATTAGCACAAAAATTTCCAGATCTGTGGACTCCTGTTCAGGTACAAGCACCCCATCCTCTACATCATGGTTAGTCTGGGGGGAGTGAGGAACAGGGGGAGGGAAGGTGATGATTCTGAGGAGGGGAGAGGGTAGGTTGAGTTTTTGAGGATGAAGAGGAAGGAGGAAATAAAAGCTCTGGACTGTAGGGCTGGAATGACCCGGCCATTTAATGAGCAAAATCAGAACAGAACCAACAAAAAAAGCATCTGTTTAGGTATTCCATCATCTTCTCTCAAATCCAACAGGGTGAAATCAGACCTCTTTCCGTGCAGACACTTCCTTCTGCACACCCCTACTCATTTAAAATACATCCACATAGCATGCCACATGTATGTAAAGTACTATTCTTAGCCCTGTATTACAGATGGGAAAACTGAGGTACAGAGTTAAATAAACTGGGCAAGGTCACGTAACTACCAAGTATCAGGGCTGGGCCTTGAACCCACGCAGTCTGACCCCAGGGTCTGTGCTCTTTACCTCTCAGCTGTGCGGACTTTCCTCCAGTCCCTCTGCTGTCCATGAAGCTATGAACTCTACCAGCTGTCTTTGCCATTACTGTGATCCTTTCGTCTCCATTCTCCTATGTTTTCCTGCCATGTCCAATAACCATTCAAGATTTTTCACCATTGGCATAACCTATTCTCATCTGCCAAAGACCATATATAACTTCTTTTCTGCTGTGTGCTGTTTTGTTTTTTTGTTTTTTGTTTTTTTTTTTACAGGGGCGGTGAAAATAAGGATAAATAATAAGAAACGGATTCTCGGGGTGGAATGAAAGCATTCAGTTACAGAAAAGGTGGAGTTCTAAGCTCATATTTATAGATCAACTACAAGTGGCAGATTAGAAAACAACAAAAAACCTGAGACACAAGAAAACGCACAGGATCCAAAAGCCATTTGCAATCACACTGAAGAATTATTAAATGCAGGAGCAATTCTAAGGCTTGATTTTCTTTCCTTTGGTTCAGACAGCTCACAATAATTAAATTCGACGACTTAACATGCAGAGTTGAAGTCAACAAACTCCCAAGGCGAAATGAAGGGAAAGAAAAGAATCTTACCTGCAGATGTGTGTTTGAACTTTTCACTTTTCTTCTTCCTCCACTTCCAAGGCTTGAAAATCCTCCCCAGGTTGGCAAACTTACTTCTCCTCCGGATGGGTGGGGTGTGGGTACCTGGGACGAGGGAGTCAGAACGCATGGCCGCCAGTCTCTCCACTTCCTCAGCTGTGTTTCCCGAGAAAGAGATGGAAATAGAGAGAGAAAGAGGGGAAAAATGTTAAAATGGGATCCTCACAGATGGCCAACGTTTTCCATGGTTACAGACAACAGAAACCACATGACTGATGCTCCGTTTCTCTTTTCTGCCTGGTGGAATGGAAGTCACACCAATGTGTTCTAAAGGCTGGAGATGGTTTGCCAAAACCCTGAGGATCTGGAGCACCCCCAAATTTACTCAACCTCAACGTAGACCAGAAGAAGAGGACAATGACGGGGAGAAGGAACAAACACTCTTGACACATCAGGATTCCCCAATGAGGCAGGAAGAGGGCATTAGAAAGAGTCAAGTGACAGTCTACGGGTCCAGCAAGATCCCAGATAAGATTTGGCAGATGCCATCACTATAACACCGTCCACTGAGAAAAGGGGAGGGAGAGAACATTGATCAACTGCCTGTTTCAATGCCAATGCCTCCACCGCCCGTGACTCTCCTTCCTGCTTTGCCCAGAACCAAAGGAGCACTGGAATCTGTTGAGTGAGTGTCTCCACCTTAGACAGTCTGATTGTAGGATCACTCGCCCTTTAGTAGACTTTACAACTGCTCTAGTTCCTCTAGGGTATTTTGCTTTAATAAATTATAATATTCTTAGAAATTGGGATCTGATACAAATCAAAACCACACTGAGATACCACCTCATGCCGGTCAGAGTGGCTAAAATGAACAAATCAGGAAACTACAGGTGTTGGTGAGGATGTGGAGAAACAGGCACCCTCTTACACTGTTGGTGGGAATGTAAACTGGTGCAGTCGCTCTGGAAAACAGTGTGGAGGTTCCTCAAAAAATTAAAAATAAAACTACCCTACGACCTAGCAATAGCGCTACTAGGAATTTACCCAAGAGATACAGGAGTGCTGATGCATAGGGGCACATGTACCCCAATGTTCACAGCAGACTTTTCAACAATAGCCAAATCATAGAAAGAGCCTAGATGTCCATCAACTGATAAATGGATCAAGAAGATGTGGTTTTTATATATACTGGAATACTACATGGCAATGAGAAAGAATGAAATCTGGCCATTCGTAGCAACGTGGATGGAACTGGAGGGTGTCATGCTAAGTGAAATAAGTCAGGCAGAGAAAGACAGATACCATATGTTTTCATTCATATGTGGAACTTGAGAAACTTAACAGAGGACCATAGGGGAAGGGAAGGGGAAAAAATAGTTACAAACAGAGAGGGAGGGAGACAAACCACAAAAGACTCTTAAATACTGAAAACAAACTGAGGGTTGATGGGGGTGAGGGAGAAAGGAAAATGGGTGATGGACATGGTGGAGGGCACTTGTTGGGATGAGCACTGGGTGCTATATGGAAACCAACTTGACAACAAACTACATTTTAAAAAAATAAATAAAATTAAAAATTAAAACATTAAAAAATGAATTAAAAAAAAGAAAGAAATTGGGATCTGAGAGTGACATCAGGGGACATCCGGATTAATCCCAGTACCTTCACATGTGAGGACATGAAGACCTTCAAACTCATAATGCCTAGCTGATACCTTCCTTAGAGGTCACAATCACCCTGATCTCTTTCATTGTTTGTGAAAAACCAACTCTTTTCCATCTTACATGAGAATTTACATATCCCAGTGAGGGAAACATACCCAGATTTGACTTTCTAAGACAGAAGGAATTAGAAAAAAAATAATACCCCTGGCAAAATCAGGAGGGTGAGAGACACTCTCTGTTCTAGAAAGTCAGGTTACATCTAAAGCCATGGGACTGATCCAAAACCACTCTGTTGGGCCTCTAACGCTATCTTTGGAAAATCACCCCAACTTTGGCAACACAAGCTTTCCCAGAAGCTCCATCTCACAGCCTGATAGTCTCCCTGTTGCTACCGGAAATGGTTTTAACTCAAGAGACTCACTCATTCAACAAATATATAGAGCACCCCTACCATGTTCCCAGCGGTGTGCTTGGTGACAGAGAAGACAGGTTAGCAAAGGCTCCTACCAGCAAGACTGATGGGAAGTAGACGGATCTGGGAGATGTCTGGGAGCAAATCCAACAGGACCTGGTGAGAGGGCCTGACAGACAGGAGGTAGATCATTCCTAATAGCCAGACTCATGCCAGTGGAGTGACACCCTTCACTGATGGAGACAGGGAACACAAGGAAGGCACAGGTTTGGTGTTGAGGGCAGCAACAATGTGGACATGTTTGTTGCATGGTGATGGCCCTTAAACCTCTTACTCCATGGTCAAATGCATGGCAGCTCCTCTTTTTTTTTTTTTCTTTAATGTTTATTTTTGAAAGAGACAGACAGAGCATGAGGCGGGGAGGGGCAGAGAAAGAGGGAGACACAGAATCTGAAGCAGGCTTCAGGCTCCAGGCTTCAAGCTGTCAGCACAGAGCCCAGAGTGGCCTTGAACTCACGAACCCTGAGATCATGCCCTGAGCCGAAGTCAGACACTTAACCGACTGAGCCACCCAGGCTTCCCGGAAATCATTCTCTTTATATGGTATCTGCTGCTTGAGTGGGTGCTGTTTCAACAATGCTCAGCAGCTGAGTCGCTATATGGGGGGCAGGTGACAAATGTGGAAATTGTACACTAAGGGGTGTTTGCGTCCAGTAAAGAAGCAAAGTCAAGACAGTCCAGTGATCTGATTTTCACAAGACCACTTTCTCTTTCACATCCATCACCTTGTCCCTGTTTCTCTCCTTCGTTTCTAATGAGTGTCACTTGTCCAGATTTGGCAAGACTTCAAACCTGCATTCCCAACCCCAGTCTCTAGCCTTCAAATCTATACTTTTTAAAAAAATTGTTTAATGTTTGTTTTTGAGAGAGAGAGAGCGCAAGTGGGGAAGGGGCAGAGAGAGAAGGGGACAGAGGATCTAAAGTGGGTACTGTATGATAGCAGTGAGCCCAATGTGGGGCTCGAACTCACGAGCCACAAGATCATGACCTGAGCTGAAGTCAGATGCTTAACTAAGCCACCCAGGCACCCCAACCTATATTTTACACTATTGTGAGATTACTCTTCCAGAAGCCTGCTTTTCCCAGAAGCTTTCCGTGGTTTCCCACAACTTACAGTAGAAAGTTCTGACTTTCTGTCTTGGCCTCTGGGACCTCCATCAGAGTGACCTGCCCAGAATTATCCGCTAGTTCCTCCCTCAACACACAACTGCGGCCATGTTGGAAGGCTCCCTCAAAAACAGTCCCATCCTGAGACCTGCAGATCCGAACAGGCTTTGGGGGCCATCACACCACTGAAAATACATGCACGAGTTTGAGTCTACCTTGGTACCTGCCTTTGGTTGGGAGAGTTTCCACCTTTTTTTTTGATTTTCTAATCTAAGATACAAAAGATAAAAATTTTTAAAGTACCCAGTTGGAGAATCCTCCAAATTTGGCCATCCTGAAACATCTTCGATGAATGGTTTGATAAAGGAAGAGACTATATGCTGAATCCCTCAAAAAAAAAAAAAAAGATAGGGGCGCCTGGGTGGCTCAGTCAGTTAAGCATCCGACTTCAGCTCAGGTCATGATCTCGTGGTTACTGGGTTTGAGCCCCACCTCGGGTTCTGTGCTGACAGCTCGGAGCCTGGAGCCTGTTTCGGATTCTGCATCTCCCTCTCTCTCTGCCCCTCCCTTGTTCGCACTCTGTCTCTGTCTCGAAAATAAATAAACACTAAAAAATTTTAAAAAATCAAGATATAAGTTATTCAGGATTGGTACTGAGATTGGCTCTCACAGTCGACATCTAATAATTTGTTAAATAATTTGAGGACATTTGATTCAGTTCGTTCACACACGTCTTGCCAAGTATAAAATCGGTATCGCTAGCTGCCTTAAGAAAAAAGCGCCACCAGGGCCAAAAAGCAGTTTCATAATCACATCTTTTTAAAAATGAAAAAAAAATTATTCTGAAATTACCACATTAAAATAATTACAAGAAATTAGGAGTGCCTCGGAAAAACCCGGAGTGGCACGGAGCTGACAGAATTTTCTAAAGGTGTAATTATAACTCCATAGTTAAATGGATCTTTAATAAGTACATTATTACATTCAAGATGTTGAGCCTGTAAGTACAGATTATGGGGCAGACTGGATTACTCGAACTGATTTATGTTTTCATCAGCCACATTACAGTCTCCCCCAATTCAGTTGACGATGGGGGTTGGTTCCCAAGCTGTCTGCTCTGCCACCGGATAAGGACATTTGGAAGGTTAACACGTGAGGATTGGCACTCTAGAGTAAGGATGAGCAGAAAAGCAATGGGAAGTAAAACAGGGCTCAGGATAAAGGGGCCTCCAATGTCGCGGGAGCACGGGAGAGAACAGGATGGAGACCAGGGGACAGGAAGGGCATACAGGCCAGGCGCGTTGAACACAACAGCCTTCTTTTGACACAGATGATGAAAAGGCTCCTTTGCCCAAGCCACCGCTCTCAAAGGTGGCTTCCTCGTGCTGCAGAGAGAGGAGGGAGCTGTCTGGAGAAACTGCTCACTTGGACATGAATCAGCTCGGATGTCGACCACCAGGCCAGAATGCTGAACCTAAAGGGAGGGGGCTGGCCAGCTGAGTTCGTTCAGAGATCCTGCAGGAGAAAGGGGGGGCCTGGCCGGGTGAGCTGTGGGGTCCCTCCAACACCTCCATCCAGGAAAATGCTCTTCTAAGTCTCCGTGTCTAGGCTCCCTTTCATGACATGTCTGGGATTTGCGTCACTCAAATCCCAGGGAGCGAAATGGTTGGGACATGATTTTTCTTTTCCTTTAGAAAAGCAGGAGAGGGGCGCCTGGGTGGCTCAGTCGGTTGAGTGTCCGACTCCTGCCTTCGGCTCAGGTCGTGATCTTGCAGTTTGTGAGTTCGAGCCCCGCGTCGGGCTCTGCGCGGACAGTGCGGAGACTGTTTGGGATTCTTGGTCTCCCCCTCTCTGCCCCTTCCCTGCTCATACGGTCTCTCTCAAAAATAAATAAACATTTAAAAAATACATAGGGATGCCTGAGTGGCTCAGTCGGTTTAGCATCTGACTTCAGCTCAGCTCATGATCTCACAGTTTATGGGTTCGAGCCCTGCGTTGGGCTCTATGCTGACAGCTCAGAGCCTGGAGCCTGCTTTGGATTCTGTCTGTCTCTCTCTCTCTGCCTCTCCCCTGCTCACGCTTTCTCTCTCTCTCTCAAGAATAAACATTAAAAAAGAAAGTAAAAAATATATAGAAAAGCAGGAGAGAAAAACTTAATAGATGCACAATTTTCATGATCGAGAACCAAGCACCTATATCTGCTTGTGCCTGAAGCCCATCCCTTCTGGCTGCCTGGGTTGCTCCTGGTGGGCAATTAGAGCATACAATGGGGGGATGGCGGGGGTGGGGGGGGCGCTTGGGCTAGCACCCTTACCATTGTAGTTCTCATGGGGGCTTGGCTTCCAAGGTTAATCCAAAGGAAGGACCAATTCTAGAGTCCTAGAACGTGTTAGTCATACAGGGCCCCCCTGAGAACTTCCGGGCCTGGGCTATCTGACGCCTAGAGTCATCAACAGAGGCGGAAAGGCCAAGGTATCTGCCCACCTCCCCTCCATTCCCCCGAGATCTCTCCATGTGCCAAGTGCTCCTTGGCTTTTTGGAGGACCCAAGAGTCTCACAAATTAGATAGTAGCCTCTCAACCCAAAGAGAACTCAGAAATAGAAAGCTTACGTAGCAGGATCTGACAACAGTCACTCGTTCTAAATCCCTGAGAAGGGGATGTCATGTTCTCCCCGCACTTCAGCATCCTAGCAGCGGTGGCCAAAGATGGGAGCAGAGGTGAGGTTAGCGGTCAGTGAATGACGCTCCACTGCCCAGGGCCTGACCTCCCACCACCACCTTTCTGCCACAAAGCACTGGTACTTTATCTCACAGCTGCAGGATGATGTCATATAGATACCCAGCCATGCGGGAAATTCTCCAGGACTATGGTTTCCCCCTTTTTAAACACATGCCTGCACTTTTACGGTGATATCTTACGCCAGGAAGATGAAGGATTCATATGAGTTATCAGGCCGAGAAGGCGGAAATCTTCACCTTTCCCCTCTGTAAGTTATACCCCACTGTCTTAGAGAGGCCAGAACTCTTTGAAGAGCTTCTCTCCAATCTAGGGCTGATCTGTATTTACTAGGAAGTATGTTTAAAAAAACAAAAAGGGGCGTCTGGATGGCTCAGTCGGTTGAGCGTCCGACTTCGGCTCAGGTCATGATCTCGCGGTTCGTGGGTTTGAGCCCGGCGTTGGGCTCTGTGCTGACAGCTCAGAGCCTGGAGCCTGCTTCAGATTCTGTGTCTTCTTCTCTCTCTGCCCTTCCCCCACTCACACCCTGCATCTCTCTCCCTCTCAAAAAATAAACATTTAAAAAACTGTTTTTTAATAACAAAAAAGAAAGGGGCACCTGGGTGGCTCAGTAGGTTAAGTGTCCAACTCTTGATTTTGGCTCAGGTCATGATCTCATGGTTCGTGGGTTTGTGCCCCGCATCAGGCTCTGTGCTGACAGCAAGGAGCCTGCTTGAGATTCTCTCTCTCTCTCTCTCTCTCTCTCTCTCTCTCTACCCTTCTTGATTCCTGTGCTCGTGCTCTCTCAAAATAAATAGACTTAAAAAAAAAAAAAAGGAACCAAAAAAGGACACATTTTTATTCTGCAAATCAGGAGCCCCTGCCCTGTCCATGAGTTGAGGGGTGGGAAGAAGACAGGGAGAGAGCAGAGGGGACAAGGCACATACAGGCCTCTAAGGAGGTGGGAGATGAAACAACACTCCCGAGCTGACCATGGGGCTGTTAAGGGGTTCAGGGCAAACACCGACGTGATGCCTGAAAACGAACTGGTGTAAACATCGCCCGTTAACACTGCCGAGAATCTATGGCATTCTCCCGCGCCTGCTCGCTCTGCCCTTTCCTTGACCTTCACTGCCCTTACCCAGTCTTCCAACCTTGGAGCACCACCATCCCCCCATCCCTTGCCATCAGTCAAAGATGGACCCCACCTGCCCATTAGCACCGATGGGCACGAATGCTGACAGCAGGCTAGCGCAGTGTCAATGGGAGTCTGGCTGCATTGAACAAAGAGTTTATCCATCTCAATCCAACATCCACTGGAGTGTTGCAGGCCCCAGTGAGGAGGGGGAGAGGGCTCTGGGTCCTTCAGTTTTCTGGACGCACAGCTGGCTGCCTTCTCGACCCAGGAACCACCCGAGGAAACCCAAATTACACGCCACACGAAACCACACACACTCACCGGACACCATCATGTCATGGGAGTCTTGCCCATGGGGACATGCACGTGTTTACAGCTAATCAATCTTGCTGGTAAAAGAAGAGCACTCTTCAAGGGGTCAGAACCAATCAGGGCTGTGCCAATCAACGCACCCTCATGGGGCGGGACGCGGTTGAGGGGAGAGAGCAAGGCCTACTATATCAGGGCCTATACTGCCCAGCATATTTGCTCAGGCACTTGGCCGACCTTTTCCTGGCTCCAGAGATTTCTGCCTGGCAGGAGGCAGTTCCACCCAGAGTTGGGAGCAGGTCCCAGAGGATGCTCCCATGGCCTTGCCGCGGCCTTTAACTCTGAACAGAAAGACACCATCCCTTATAGGCACCTTGGCAAAAGGACAGGAGGACGCCACGCCAGGAGAGGAAGGGAGGAGAGAAAGGGAATTCGTGGATCCCATGGGACCAAAGATGGCTTGAGTCTTTCCATTAATCCGCTCTTACTCTTAAAGCAGTAATTGACCTCCTAGAGGAAGATGAGAAGGCCCCCAAATCCAAGCCCCGACGGGGCACTGAGTTTTAAAGACAGCAAAGGAAAGTTGCTGTCCTGGCCCGGGAACCAGCGGACGCTCAGTGCCCAACGTGGTCTTCGGAACTCTGCTGCTGCTAACGGCGATTCTCGTTTCCCGGCAACAGGAAGGGAGATTCTAAACAGGACTGCGCTTCCTCAGTCATTGACCATGAGGACAATGACAGCGATGACGCCCCTTCCATTGTTAGGTCACTGGGTCTGTTCCAGGCACTGACCAAGGCACCTAAAGTATTGCCTTCTGTGGGTCTCACGTTAATGAGGCGGTGCTATTATCACCCTCACCTTACATCTGGGGCGACTGAGGAGGAGCTAAATGAACAGAGAGACAGGATGCTTAGAAGAAAAGAAACACATGCTATTAATCAAGCCTTGTCCATTTTCAAGAATATCCGCCTATTCTGGGGAAGCTTGTCGAATCTCCGTATTACTGACTAAAGTCACAGGATGAGGGGCGCCTGGGGGGCTCCGTCAGTTAAGCAGCCAACTTCGGCTCAGGTCATGATGTCGCGTTCATGGGTTTGAGCCCCGTGTTGGGCTCTGTGCTGACAGCTCAGAGCCCGGAGCCTGCTTCAGATTCTGTGTCTTCCTCTCTCTCTCTCTGCCCCTCCCCTGCTCATGCTCTATCTCTCTCAAAAATAAATAATTAAAAAAGCTTGAAAAAAAAATAAAGTCACTGGATGACTCCTGGGAGGTGGGCGGAGATGAGGTTCTTTTTGAAAAGGCAGATACCAGTAGAAACGGATCCTACCCCAGCAAGAGAAAACACGTGTTATCTGCCTTGTCTTGAGAGGTCATAAAATATACACACACCTGATTGCAGGAGCCCTGGAGGTTGCCCACCTGGGTCAGTAGAACCTGTGGGCTACTCTGCCCCTCCCCCACAGGCTGCAGTTAGGAACTCAGCAGCTCCCAGAAACTGGCCTGAAATCGGGTCCGATTTGCTTCACTCAGTGAATGCTATACGTTGCCCACAGTGGAAAGAACTGTTAGGGTTTAAAAAAAACTTTTTTTAATGTTTATTTATTTTTGAGAGAGAGAGACAGAGTACGAGCTGGCAAGGGACAGAGAGAGGGAGACAGAATCCGAAGCAGGCTCCAGGCTCTGAGCCCTCAGCACAGAGCCGGTCGCGGGGCTCAAACTTACAAACCTAGAGATCTTGACCTGAACCGATGTCAGACGCTTAACCGACTGAGCTGCCCAGGCGCCCCAAGAATGTTGGTTTTAAAACCAGGAGGATGTGGGTTCAGATCCAGAACCTATCACTTAATAGCTACTGGGTAGGAGTTCTTTTTGGCCTGCCAGGAGGTGGCAAGAACTCCCGGATTCTCCGCTGGAGAATCCTTTCCTGCGGTCCAGGTGGTTTAGGAAAGAATGGTGTCACTCCTGACGCCAGAGGGGGTCACGTGATGCAGCGCGGACCAATCAGAACACTGCATTCTCCACCGCCCTCCCTCCCCTGCGGTCAGGGGTGAGCCACTGAGCCCAGCCAATGAGACTCAATTCTGGACTTTGCGGGGGCTATAAAAATACACCTGCTGTTTGCACGGGGATCGCAGATTAGACAGGCTCTCTCTACGCCCAGTCAAAGCAGGGGTCATCAATTTAAAAACCTTCACTTAGACTAGGTTCATATTAAAAGCATCTCTAAGTCCCAACGGTAATTTCACATGCTCCGAGAGGAAACAATCCTATTCTGTCAAATACTTCGTATTTTCTAAGCGCACTGTGCTGACAGGGTATTTGCATTCCATGACCACAGGCCGTCACTGAACAAAAAGCCTCTGCTGGCAGACCAGACACGTGGGGGCGACGTCTTTTTTAAATTCAAATTTATACACGTCTGTGTGGTCACGTATTGTGATAATAGATGTTCCAAAGTTCTTCCTGAGATATTCAAGACAAAATTCCCGTTTCATCTTCCAGGAATCTATCCTTCAACCACGAAAGCATGTAATACTACAGAAACTTACAAAACAACCCACTGTTCTTTTATTCTACGGAATATGTTTATGTTGCGAACGGAACTTGTTTATTTCAAGTGTCAGCGAACTCCCAAGTCTTCTGTGAATCCCAAGCAACAAAGTTTAAGTCATATACTCTCTTTGTTCATCTGAAGACATCAGACCCTGGGGGCGCCTGGGTGGCTCAGTCGATTAAGCGTCCGACTTCGGCACAGGTCATGATCTCATGGCTCTGTGAGTTCGAGCCCCGCATCGGGCTCTGTGCTGACAGCTCAGAGCCTGGAGCCTGCTTCAGATTCTGTGTCTCCCCTCTCTCTCTGGCCCTCCCAAGCTCATGCTCTGTTTCTCAATAATAAATAAACGTTTAAAAATTTTTAGAAAAGAAAGACATCAGACCCTGGGGTCTCACTGACACTCTTGAAATAAATAAACAGTGCCTCGGACAGATTCAAAATCAAACTTCCACAAAACCTGACTTCTCCTGCAGGGGTCAGCAAACTCTTCCTGTAAAGGAAAAATCCTGACTACTTTAGGGTTTATGGGCCATACAGCTCTGTCCCAAATACTCAACGGCCGCGGCAGCACGAAAGCAGCCACAGACCAAAGTACACCAACGGGCACGGCGGTGTTCAGCGCGGTTTTATTTACAAAGCCAGGCAGCCAGCCCCGTGACTGTGGTTTGCCAACCCCTGTTCTATAGCATGAAGCTGCTGGTAATACTCCTGCCACCTGGAAAGAAGAGCCCATCTGAGAACTGAAATAAAAGAGAAGAAGAAAAAAACCTCAGGTGAGGTTCATTACATCATTTGCTCCCCTGGATCCAGCCCTTCCTGAAGCCATTATAACACTGGACATTTTCTGTATATGAACCAATAAATTCTGGTTTTACTTAAGCCCACGAAGGTTGGGTTCTCTCTCACTTCTAATCAAAGGGCTCTCACAAATTCACTTTGGGACCTTAGGGAAGCCCTGTCAGCTTGCTTTCCTATACCATAAGGATAATTCTAGCTTGTAGGGATTGCCAGGGATGTGCTAAACACACCCTTCGGAGGCATGTAATACAGACTCAATGGAAGTTATTTAAAAATGAAAGTTCTATAGTATCAGACCAACCACCTGGCCAGTAAGGGGTAATGTTCCTTCCGACTTCACCACTAGGATGTTCTGTAGGAGATCACACCAAGTTTGGAGGCTCTGAACTATGCCAAGACCCTCCAGGCTGGTGGATCTCAAATTTCAGTGTATGTAAGAAAGCACTCAAGTATTTGCTAAAATTTTTGATCCCTGATCTCTCTTAGATCTGAACCAGTAACATGAATGCATAATACACAGCCCAGGCAATTTTGGTGTGAGGAGTCTACGAATCACATTCTGAAAAATATACTATGGTATTCCTAAAAAGCCTCGAATCTTTCCATTATGAAGGGAGGGTATCAATTTCCTAACTTTGTTCCCCTGCAGTTACGACTGACATACCATGTTCTCTTCTCAAAGAATCACATCACGGTTTATGCTAGCCTTTTTAAGGCCCTGAGAAGGCCTGCAATAAACCTGGTAAACTCTAACCCTTTGTTTCCCACACTTCATTTAACCGCAAACATGGCTGGTTGGTGTGCCCCAGTGGGACACCCCTGAGATCTCAGAGTTGACTAGCGTTCCAGGGGACAAAATTTCCAAGACGCCAAGGCAGTGTCCTTTTTGACGCCTTCTAGAGGTGCAGGAAATTAGATGCAGAGGAGGCAGGGGGCTTGCCCAGAGTGCACCAACTCATACAGACAGGTAAAGTAGCCCAGGGCTCCGGAGTCTAGAAACAGGCCAGTCGTCACTCACATCCCAAACCTCATGGATGGTACATGATCCACTTCTTTTCAAAAGTTGTTCCTCCTCTAGTACCGTCAAGGTTAATACACGCAGCATCCTCCCTCCCTTGAGCTCATTCCAAGGTCTCATAATAATGGCCACTCAGTTACCTACTGAACAGGGCATGATAGACAACCTTGTGAGACCTCATGTTCCACTGAGGAATCATCACTCAAATCTACTTCTCATTTTCTTCCTCTGATGACATTACGATTTCCTCATTCACCTCCCATTAAATCACAGACCGATTTCTCAGTGCCATTTGTCATTTGTGTAGGGACTAGGTGAAATCTAAACAGTACTCGTGGAGAAGACAGTTTAGCAGGAATCTCAGTCTTTGCTTTCTTTCCGTTTTGTATATAGTTTCCATGTGTATTTACCATCCACAGCTCGCACTTGGGCCTCCTGAACGGTTACTCAGAAAAGGAGGCAATCGCTTATGCATATTTTGAGGGTTTCTCAAGGAATTCTTAATGTTCCTGGCCTCAGAACACAGAAATTGAGTTCCATTAGTCTTTTTCTAGAGGTGAATGTCCTTTTCATCCTGTCAATAATTCCTTTGGGGACCTTTTATTACTCTTTTGTTTGAAAGATGCTCAATTTCTAAAGAGGTCTTAGCAGGGAAAGTCATCAATTCATTCTGCCCTGTAAGAAGTTCTGAATTCACATCGATTTAGGAGTGTATTTTTAAATTCTTTTTTTAAACATTTATTTAAATTTATTTGAGAGAGAGAGAAACAGAGTGCAAGCGGGGGAGGGGCAGAGAGAGAGGGAGACACAGAATCTGAAGCAGGTTCCAGGTTCCGAGCTGTCAGCACAGCACCTGATGCCGGGTGCAAGCTCATAAACTGAACTGTGAGATCATGACCTAGCTGACGTCGGACGCTTAACTGACCGAGCCACCCAGGCACCCCTAAATTCTTTCTTTTTTAATAACCAAATATACTGACCTCAGAGCCTAGAATTTGAACTCTGAACACTGGGGTTTAAGTGCCAATCAGTGAGCTCTGTGGCCATCGGCACATTGATTAATTAATGTCAGAACCGCATTTCCTTAACAGCAAAGCCAGTAGAATACCTGCTTCTCTGCCTATATAATCATTGTATTAACACATGAAAGCTCAAGACTGATCACTGGCATTTAGTGTGTGCTCAGTGTCTCCTGATTCCAAATCTAGGGTGTTGATTGGTTCTGTCAATTATTCTTTGTCAGAATTTACTCCCAGTTCATCTCATCGGACAGTATGGGAGAGGGAGGAGGGCTGTCGTGTCTTAGCTGGAGGGCTTCAGAAAGTACAGTTAATGACCACCAAACGATCCAGAGCGACAATGAAACCAGCTGACAGGTGCCCGCTCCAACTGGGAATCCTCCCCAGGTGACTGAAGTGCAATTGTGAGTCAGAATTTTGCACTCCAGGTTTACTTGCGATGTGGCATTTTAATTTATCTGTAAGGCATCTTTTCAGTTTTCATTATAAAACTTACCGCAACTAAATCAGCTCTGATTTTGCTACTCTTTGTCCCCCTTCCAAAGTTTCCAGGCATTAGATAAGGCATCAGGTCAAGGAAAGGGAAAAAAAAAAAAAGGAATATCATAAGAAATAGACAGTTTGGGCCTCTGTCTCCATATCTGTCCTTTTGGGCACTTTTGGGAGCCATCACAGCCCATGAGCACACGAGATGGTGGTGCTTCAACTCTGCAAACATTTGTTACATGTTTATTGTACAACTCGAGTTATGGGATAGGGGAGTTGAGGAAGGAGAAGGTGAAGCCCCTACTCTAAAACTCCTAAAATGGGGCGGGGGGCGCGTCTGGGTGGCTCAGTCAGTTAAGCATCTCACTCTTGGTTTCGGCTCAGGTCATGATCTCACAGGTTGTGGGATCGAGCCCCACGGTGAGCTCTGTGCTGACAGCACTGTGCCTGCTTGGGATTCTCTCTCTCCCTGATCCTCGCCTGCTCATGTATGTGCGTACCCTCTCTCTCTCTCTCAAAAATAAACATTTTAAAAATCTATATACAAATCAAATCCTAAAATGGAGAGTGCCACACAAAAGCGAACACCATTCCATTTTGAGAGGAATGGGAAACAGATATGGGCATCTCAAGCACATATACAATGAAAGGTAACAGAAATTCTTTGCTCCTAAGGACAGAATCATCTTAAAGGTCATTATTAAATGGGAAAGCATCATCTTTCTGGAGGCAAACTCAAAACCTGAAAAGGCTATTAGTATCCACAGATAAAATAAACCTGAGGTCATCAGGAAATTAACAAGGAAAAGGACTTCCTTGGCCTTTACCCATGCCCGAGAATCTCTAGGCACAACATACAGCTATGCTTTGCGTCCGATTTCTTAGTGATCAGTCCAACTAGCTTCTGAATGATAGAGCCATTCCCTCATTACCTTCCGTGAGGTCCTCTCAAGGGACCTTGGTCTGGAAGCCTCGTTATGTTACAAGTCAGATTGGGGAGGACCAGGTGCATTAATGACATGACTGCTGTCCCCACAGAGAATTCTCCTGCGTTCCTTGGACAGTGCCCACGTTCAGCAGACCCTAGGCAATACTGATGGGACACTTTCCCGCAGAACTAATCAAATATCAATCTTGGCTGTTCTGAAATTGATTCTGAAAGCACAGGAACGCCTGGTCATTGAAATGCAAGATTTGTAGAAAACTATTCTCTCTCCTCAATTCACATGCCCTGCTTTTTGCACGTACAGATTGGTGGAAAAATCTTACGGTTTCCCTAGATTTTCTCATTCAGAATATAAATGCCTACTGTGTGCAAGGAGTCAATGGTCATTCTCATAGCAACAGTGTGAACAGTGTTTTATCATTTATCAACCGCTTGCCTTGCTTGCCTCATTGTCTCATTTGATCCCTACCACAAACCAGCGAGAGAGGTGAAGCGAATATGTTAATCCTTATTTTACAAAAGAGCAAACTGACAGTGGCAGATATGGCTGGTTGCCTGCCAATATGCATTCTTCCCTTTCGTGAAAGCTTCTTGATTTTCTGCCCAGCCAAAAGACTTTCCTAGCCTCCCCTGAGGGCAGGTGTGGTCATATTACCAACCTCTGACCGCTGGGCTATAAGCTGAGGTTGTACGCGTGTGACTCCTGCCAAATCTGCTTAAAGGGAAGGGATGCGCCAGTTCTTTGGTCTGCTCTTCCCTTCACATAGTTTTCTGGAGCAAAGCTGTGATGGCTGGAACTTGGCAGCCGCTATGAGGACAAGGGTCACCTCACGGTATTGGAGGAGTGCTAAGCGAGGTGGCATCTTGGTCCTTAAGAATTTCATGGAGCCAGTGCATATAACAGCTTTGAACTGGCTGCCTCTGCATTTTTCTGTGTGAGAGAAACAAACTGCCTTGTTTAAGTTATTATTTTGAGTTTGCTTAATGCAGTTGAACCTAACCCTAATGCAAAGCAGTGACCTGCAGAAGTTTATACAAACTATAGTTTGCAAGTGGCCCAACATCAAGTGTTGACTTACGTTATAATCTGTTTCTTAGCTTGTAAAGTAGTCAAATGCTTTTTTTTTAACAATTTAACATTCATTTCTTAAAGGCAACCTATACAAGACTTTCTTCCCTTCTTCCTTCCTTCCTGTCTCCTCTTGAGACCTTGTATACCTTTCAGACTGTGATTTAATCGTGGAATTTCCCAAAGCTCGGCTCTCCCTAAACAACTTCATTTATTTCACTTATTCGCACAGCTTTAACGTTAATTAGCTGAAGATTTCTAAATTTAAGTTTCTAGCCTTGAAGGCTTTTCTAAGTGATA